>JAQOTC010000026.1:1871928-1895602 GCA_028554615.1 Rallus crepitans
CCCAGCACCTGGTGAGGGTGGGGGGCAGCCAGAGCTGCCTGGAAAAGAAGTTGGGGGGTGAGGGGGGGCCATCCCAGAGCTGAATTTGGGTGGGGAAGGGGGGGGGGGAGGCATCTCCTCTCCTTCCTTCCCCCCACGCTGCTTGTAAAGATGCTGCATCCAGCCCAGGGCTGTAGCGGGGGGGGGGTGTGTGGGGGGGTGGGTATCCTGCCCCCCCCCCCCAAACCCCCCCCAAGCCTGGGCAGTGGGAGGGGCAAGGGGGGGCTCACTCTTCTGCAGGAAAAGGGCTTATCCCCCCCCCTCCCCTAAACCCACTTAGTCTGTGTGTCCCCCCCCAGCCCTTCAGAGTGAGGGGCCTGCCAGCAGCTGCACCAACCCCCCCCCCCAAAAAAAACCCCTTAACCCCCCCCCTCACCCCCCCAGGCCCGATTTAACTATAAAAAGGAGAATTTAGAGCAAAAGCCAGAGGAATTCTCTCCAGAGCTCTGCAGCCCCCGTGGGTTCCCTGCTGGGACAGAGAGAGAGGGACAGAGGAAAACCAGTATAAACCATCACAGCGGCACTGGGGGGGGGGACACCCTGGGGGGGGGGGAACTGGGACAGGGTTGGGGTGTCTCACCAAGTTGCAAAAATGCCTGTTTTTAAAGGCATTTTGAGTGGAAAGCTGTGTTTTCTAGGAATCCCTCTCTCTCTATCCCTATACACCCCAGAGCTGCCCCTTCTCCTGGGGCTGGGAGAAGGAGGAGAGGAGAGGGAGAGGGGGGGGGATTGGATGGGGATGGGGTGTGTGTGGGGAGGAGGGGAGGGAGGGGATCACCCCGCCACCTCTTCCCATGCATCCCAGTGAGGATGCTCAAGATTTGGGCCACTTTTAGTGAGGATGCTCAAGATTTGGGCCAATTCTAGTTGAGGTTGGGGTGCTTTTTCTTTGGGGGGGGGGGGAAGAGAGGGGGGGGGGGGTGCTTTTTGTTTCTTTTCTTCTTTATTTCTCCCCCCTCTTTTTGTTTGGGTTGGGGTTTTTTTTTTGGGGGTGGGGGGGTTGGTTTGTTTTTTATTCCCCCCCCCCCCCCTTGTTTTTCCTTTCCCCTCCTTGTCTTTATATATAAATCTTTAATTAAAGAGATTATCTTTAAAAAAAGAAAAGCACTTAAAAATATATATATATATATAAGATTTCAGCTGTTTTTAATGTGTAAAACTACTTTCTTTTTTGGGGGGGTGGTAAATTTTGGAGCGAGGTGAAAAATGGGGGGGGGGAGGGGAGGGAGGGGAGGAGGTGGAAGGGGATGAAAAGAGAAAAAGTGGAGAAAAAAATTTAAAAAAACCAAAAAAAAAGGAAAAAAACCTAAAAAATATGAGAAGAAAAATACAATTTACAAAGCACAGCAAAGACATTCCATAGATTGTAACTTTGATAGCTCTTTATAAAGTGTTGGGAAGATGAGGAAATTAAAAGAAAAAAAAAGAAAATCTATGAAAAAAAGTGGAAAAAAAAAAAAAAAGACAAAAAAGTGAGGAGAAAAAAAAAAAAAACCTTATTAAAATAATAAAAAAGTTGCACTTTGGGGGGGGCTTTAAAAAAAAAAAAAACAAAACCCAGAAAAAAAAGAAGAAAAAAAAAAAAAGAAAATAAAGTATCTGTTAAAAATAAAGTCGCTGCTGTTTGGTTTTCTTGGGGGGGGGTGTGGGAGAGTTTGTGGAGGGTGGCAGCAGTTTTGGGGGGGTGAGGGGGGTGGGGTGGGGTGGACTTGATTTTGGGGATGGGGTTTTGTTTTTTGTAGGGGGTTGGGTGGTACCTGGGGTGAGGGGGGGATGTGCTGGAAGGGCTGAGCCTGGGTGATGTTGAGGAGGGTGTGTGTGTGGGGGGGTTTAACCCTGATTTGGGGGTGTCAGGGCTGCAAGGGGGGTGTCAGTCCCAACCTGGTGCTGTGCCTCAGTTTCCCCGAATGGAATAAATCCCCTTGGTAAAGTGTGGGGGGGTCCTGCTGTCCCTAACGCAGGGCTGAGTGCCCCCTCCCAGTCTGCCCAGTAGCCCCAGCAGCTCGGCCCCATTAAGCTGCTGGGGAGGGAGGGGGGGTGGTCGAGGCAAGAGGGTGGGGGGCAGGAGGGGAGTGGTGGGGGGAGGTGTGGAGCCCTAATCCCGTTTGGGCACAGATTAGGGCCGGGGTTAGACACCAGCACCCAGATGGTCACGGTTTAAGGAGCCTCCAGGGCCGGGGTTTGGGGTGTGCACCCCCCACCCCTTCTCCCTCCAAGGCTGCCGAGGGGGGGGGGGGATGGGGGGTGGGGACCAGCTGCGAACAGGTAAACTGAGCCAGTCGGGGAGGTGACACCCACAGGTGACCCAAACCTCCCCCTTGTCACCCCACATCCAAGCGACACCCAGCAGCCAGGCCTCCAGCCACCCCCCTCAGCATCCCCCCCTCCCCCTGCCCTGGGACATCTCCCCCCCCACCCCCCAGCAGGGCCCAGCCCGTGGTAAGGGATTAATTTGTGTCATAAGCTTCCTAGTTCTCGGGAGCGCGAGGAGCTTTGGGGGGTTTTATCTCCCGGGATTTAGGGGCCGAGTCGTCCCTCTTAGCGAGACGCCCTAATGCCACTTAACACCTGGGAGCCGCGATTCTCATTAGGGGCGTCAGGGACAATTAGTGAGAGAATAATTAGGGCAAGGAGCCTGCCGCTGGGAGGGTTTAAGCCCCATATGTGCCTCGGACTGTGGGCCCCCTCCCTCTCCCCACCACCCCACCACCACTGCGCGGTTAGGGGGGACCACCAGCCCAACACCCCACCCTACATCCCCCCAGCCCCATCCATGGGGGACACTGCTGGGATGTGGGGACCTTCCTGGGATACCCTGTGAGCTTGGGAGACTTGGGGAGGTGGGGGACTGAGGGAGATAGGGGGGGTTCCAGGAGATAGAGGGGGGTCCCAGGAAATGGTGGGGGTCCCAGGAGATGGTGGGGGTCTTGCCCCCAACCCCAGCACACTGAGGTGACAGGGGCACCCGCAATCCCTTGGCTTAGCTGAGGGAGGGGACACGGGGCAGGTGACATCCAGAGTGGCCCTGAGCAGGTCCAGCTTGGAGCTGCCCCTTCTCTTTTTGGGGGGTCCCATCTGAGCGGGGTGGCTACAGGAAGGGGGGCCGGGGAAGGAGGGGGCCAGGGCCACGGGGAGCGGGGACCCGTCCCCAGGCCCAGCGCGCCCGCTCGGGGAGGCAGCGGTGGGGGGCTGCGGGCAGGGTGAGGGGGGGCAGCGCGGGCAGGGCGAGGGGGGGGCCGGGGGGCGGCGGGGGGCAGCAGGGGCAGCAGCAGCTGAGGCCGTACAGGGCGTAGGGGTGGTAGTAGCCGACGTTCACCCTGTGAGGGAAAACAGAGCACTGGGGGTCAGCCCTGGGTCCCGAACCGCCCCGTGACGCCCCCCACCCCCCCCCGCCCCAGACATCCCCCCCAACCCCGCTCACCTGCGGACGCGCCGCCGAGCCCGCCGGCGGTGGTAGTCGCCTTTGGCAAAGTCCTCCAGGTTGGCGGGGTGGATGGCCCAGAAGTGGCCTTTGCCGTTGTCGCTGCGGCCGGCCTTGACGAAGCACTCGTTCAGGGAGAGGTTGTGGCGGACGCTGTTGCGCCAGCTCTTCTCCTGCACCGAGAGGCAGCATCAGCCCAGCCTGGGCTGCCACCGTCCCGCTGCACCCACCCACCACACTGCCTGGATGTCAGTAGGCACCAGAGTGAACGGCCCCTGACCTGCCTGGAGCAACCTGTTCCTGGTCCCGAGGTCCAGTCACCGGCACAAGTGTTGATTGGGGTCGGTGGAGATACGGCGATTCAAGCCCAGCCCTGTCTCCCACCCGACACCAGCTCCCCAGGCTCAGCTCCCAGTTAAACCCACACCAACCACCAAAACTAGGGGGAGAAGCCCCCCCCAGAAAGGGGTCTGCTGGGGCTGGCAGCCCCTCACCTTGTTCTTGAAGTAGGGGTAGTTGTCCATGATCCACTGGTAGATGTCGGAGAGCAGCAGCTTCTTCTCTGGGGAGGAGAGGATGGCGGTGGAGATGAGGGCGATGTAGGACTGCGATGGTTTGTCCCCCGGCTCCGGAGGGCGCCGGGAGGCTGGTGGGGGGGTCTGGCGAGGGGGAGAAGGGCTGGGGGGTCCCCCGTTAGCTCGCTCCGACAGCAGGTACTCGATGGTGAAGGAGGCACCGGGTGGGTGCCGGTCTCTGGCCACCGTGTCCCCCATGGTCACCGCACCGTCACCAGCCGGAGGGGAGACCTCCTGGCCCGGCCCGGTAATTAGTGCAGATTACAGGGTTTGCTAATTGTGTTTTCACAAACGGGCTGCCTTCGCAAAGCAGGCTGTTTATCTGGCAAAGCCCCGGGTTTAGCGGGATTTGGACCTTTAAGCCTCATAAATAAAATGATTAATCCGCTGGAGGTGGAGGAATTCGAAGTGGCACCGAGGTGCCCGCGGCGCCCCCGCACCCACCCCGCTCTCAGCCCCCCGCCCCCCCCCCAATTCCCAAGGGAGCTCAGGGAGGGGGTGCTGAGGCTGCTCCAGGACACTCCTGCCCCCCTCCCATAATTTCCACACCCCCCACCACCACCCCATCCAGCTCATTCCAGGCTGAGGAGGGACCCCAGGGAGAAATCCCAACAAGGTGACACCGACTTAAATGTAAATCTTTCTTTTTATTTAACAAACACTATAATCTGAACTTTGAAGAATGTGTACTGAGGGAAAGAAAAATAATTTTCTTTTTTTTTTGTTTTTTTTTTTCTTTTTTTTCCTCTTCTCTTTACAAAAAAAAAAAAAGAAGAAAACAGGATATAAGAAAAAACCATATGTACAGGAAGAGCTGGCCAACTCAAACAGAAAGCACTAACAGAAGCATGATGTTTCCAAACAGTGGCTTGGCCTGGAAAACGTAAAAGCAATTAAATTAGAATACAAATATTGGGGAGGGGGGGTGGGGGCAGAAAACCCAACTGGACTCTAAAGCTACTGTGCAGCAGGGATGCGAGCCACAGAACTTCATAGAGTGAAACTTCATGTTCCAGCTCTACCCAAGGGTTGTTTTGTGTTTTAATCCCCCTTCCCACCCCCACCCCACCCCCTGTTTAAACCTGAAGACATATTGCTTCCACACCAACAGAAAAGGGAAAGAGAAGGAAAAGCAAAGCCTACGTCACGCAAGGAAGAGTTTCTCTGCGGGAGGAAGGCTGGAAAGGGAGGAAGAACGAGCGAGATGTGGCTGCCTCCTTGCCCGCGCCGGCTGGGACACCCTCCTAAGATGCCTGGGGAGAAAGCGTGGGGGTTCTGGGGGTTTGTTAATCACCCCCCTTCCCAATTTTGGCCTAGAAGTTGTCATTTGCCATGCCCAAGTGCAGGAGGGCTGAGAGCTGGGTGCTCCCTCTGCCAGCACCCACAGCCCCATGTGCAGCCCGGTGCCCTCCCACGCTGGGCTGGGGGTCCGGGGATCGTACAGCACATGGGGGGAAGAGACAGGGAAGTTTGGGCAGGAACCGTCCCAATGTGCTGGGTCAGAGCTTCCTGCTGAGAGGAGCACTCTGCTCTCTTCCTGGATGCTTTTGGGCAAGTCACTATCGAGGATGTGGAATCCTTCTGGCTGGACCTTGGTGGCTTTTCTGCCAAGGTGAGATGGGCTGTGCTTCGCTTTTTCTCCAAGTGCTGCCAGGTTGGTGATGCTGTTTGCTCCCCCACCCCACCCCAACACCCTGGGAGGCAAAACCTGGAGAATTTGGGGTGCAGGGACACCCCTGGACTGGGCTCCAGCAGCGCCTCGGGGATGCCCAGAGCTCTTCACCCAGAGCTCAGGGGGTCTGGGTACAGCGCGGCTGGACGCTGCTCAGGCCGCAGGAACACCCCGACATTGGGCACGGGGGACGCCGGCTCCTGCCTGCCACCCGTCCCGTGGGCACAGCGAGGAGCAGAGGCACAGGCCAGCTTCTTCCTTGCAACCTTTATTCTCATCTACCACGTGAGAAAAGTCAGCGAGGTCCAAAGCAAAACAAAGAGTTCAAGAGGGAACAGCAGAACCGCCGCCACTGAGTTAAATTACAAAACTTCTCCAAGACAGAGTCAAAAAAGGGGGTGAAACCGTTTGGAAACTCAAAAGCAACAACATTTGCCATCATGAACATCGCAGTAGCTTTGGGTCTGGGACCAAAGTCTTGAACAGAGAAGTGGAAAAAGTCCAGAGGCTGTTTAACACGTGGGTCTCAGGGCTCCACGCATCGTCCCTCGGCTCTGTCCTCAACACCCTGCCAACAGTGCCGCCAGCAGCGCCGGTGCCGGGCCGCACGCTGGGTCGTGACTGAAAGAAACCTGAATTGGAGTTTACCGAGGTAGTTGGCTAGAAACTGAGATTCCCCCACCTGGCATTTTCTTGAAGGCCCAAGCAACCCATCCCCCCCCCCTCCCCCCTCCCCACCTTCCACCCCATTCCATCCATCCATCCATCCATCCATCCCCCCCCCCCCCACACCTTCCCACCCAGCTCCTCCTCACGTGCCAGGTGTCCAGCTGTCCTGCAGGTCACTGCCACCGCCTCCAGAAACAGAGCCTTCTCAAAGAAAAGGGAATGAGCAGCCCTTTTTTTTTTTGTTTGTTTTTGTTTGTTTTTGTTTTTAAGTCTTCAAAAAACACCAAGTTATTGCACTTCAAAAATACAACAGGATTTGTGGTTCGAGCCCTCCCCGCCCTCCCCCATGGCTTCTGCTCAACTAAAACGAAGTCACTAAGCATAATTTCTACGTTACCTTCGGATTAGGCTTCAAAGGTTCAGAACGTGTCTCTTTACATGAGGTGCAGAGCTGCTGGAGCTCCTAGCTAGAACAGTGCGATTCCAATTGTACATCTCTTCCCTCTTCCCTCTCACCCCGTGCCCCCACCCTGTCCCCACCCCTAAAAATCCCCCTTTTTCTATGCTTCCTGGGTTATATAAACCTCCCTTTCCCCACCCACCCAACTCCCCACCCTCTCCTCTTCTCCTCTGTCCCTCCTTCCCACCCCTTGCTTCCCGCCCCGCCCCGGACTCACACGTCCAGCAAAAAACTTGAGATTAATTAAGGAATGGTTATTTAACAAGACAATAAAAATGCAAACAGCTTTGGAGATGCAGGGGAGTTGGATGTCCTGTAGGCCTGCAGGTGAACTCCACCTATTCCGACCGTCCTGGCGAAGGGCAGCAGAGACCCTCAGCGAGCTGTGGGCTCCAGCTGTAAGACACTTACTCCAACTCCAGTTCAGGGTCAGGCTTTGAGTGGGGTTCATTTTCCAACCAAGCAGCAGCTCAACGGGTTGTTTTTCTTTCGTGGTTGTGTTGTGGGTTGTTTTGTGGTTGGGGTTGGTTGGGGTTTTTTTGTTTTCTTTTCTTTTTTTCTTTTTTTTTTTTGTTTTGTTTTTCTTTTTTGAAATTTTTTCTCTCATTTTAACGATTAATTTGGAATAGGAAAGTCAAAAGGAGATCAGGGAGATGAGGTGGGAGAGGATGTTCTCCCCCTCCTCCAGTTTAATAAGCACCAGAGTATTCAAGTCTGTCCGTTCTGAGATTCAGAGCTGCTTCCACAGTCAGCAGGCAGAAACTAAACCTTTCTCATAAGAGCAGCGTCGTTTTGGTTGGGGTCCCTCATCATCATCATCTTCTTCCTCATCTTCCTCCTCCTCTTCCTCGGATGATGAGCTGTCCAGTGTTAAATCCACGACATCAGCAGTGGCCTTGCCGTTCTCACCGTTACCGTTAGGGGTGGGCAACAGCCCGTTCACATCTGAAGAACCTGGAAGAGGTGGGGGAAGAGAGGACTCGTTAGAGAAGACTCATTAAAGCCACTTATTTCCTGGTTTAGGGGATGCTGCAATACTCTCTCAGCTGGAAAGGCCCCATAAGGACCATCCCGAGCTGCAGCCTGTTGTTCAGGGCTGTCCACAAGCGCTTCTTAAGCCCCCTCAAGGAACCAGCCACCTCTCCAGGAAGCCCGTCCAGGGTCTGACCACCCTCTGAGGAGAGAAACGCTTCCCTGTGTCCAGCCTGAAAGGCAAAGGGGTGTGCAAAACAAACTGCCTAAGACCAGAGCCGATGCCACAAACCCCAAGCTCGCTCTGGGGTCAGAGCTCAGCTGGTGCCCAGCAGCATCAGGCTGAGAACTGGGACCTGGTTGAGCTGAAGCAGGGTGGTGCAGAGCCAACACCACCCAGCTCGTCCCGTCAGCCCGGCCAGAGGCACCCGGCACCACAGGGCAGCCAACACTTGGAGCCTCAATCCTCTCTTCCCACACAAGGACAGTGCTTTCCTGGGCAGGTCTTGTTGGTGACATTCTGGAGTCACTGCAGAGGTGCAGCTACTGAAAAACTGATTCTCTGCCACGCTGGTAGCAACCCAAACGCTGCAGAATAACCCACTCAGGCTGGACCCTCCTCTGCGGGGATGCAAAGTGCCCTGGCTGTGCTGTTCCTTCCTGGAGAGGCTGAAAACCAAGCTGCTATCTAGAGGAAGGTCCCTGAGAACCAAACTGGTGTTTGGCTATCATGCAGCTTTCCCTGAGCCAGCTGGTGAGCTCTGGTTTGGCTATCTGTGACATCTACAGTGGTTTCAAGTCTTTAGCCCTAGAGATACTCACCTAGAACTAATATTGGACACTGAGGGCTGCAGCTCCTCTCTTTCTCAGCTCGGATGGGACACCAGGAGCCATCCACCAGGTACTCTATTTCATCTGCATCTTCACATTCTGTCAGGATCTTTGACAGGAGCCTGGACAGGAGAGAAGATGCCACCTATTAAGCTGGAGGCAATCAGCAGAATACATTTCTGATGGGCCATCAACCTGGATCTTCACCTTAAACAGCCCTAAACTTAAAAGAAATTTGGTGTTAGGAGGCTGCCAGCCTTGCAGTCCAGGGCTTGTTTTATCTCCCATAACACAAGTACAGGTTCTGACAGTGCAAGCTGTCCCCATCCTTTCTGACAATGTACCAAAATCTTCAACTAACAGTTTAATTACATGCAATGAGAAGACAGTCTTGCCTCTTTACCCAGTTTCCCAAGTCTGTGGTACCAAATCTGATGCCCCATCTAGAGCTGTGTCCAGGCTGGTGTAGGTACAGTCACACCAAGGCACAAGCAACAGACAAAATACTCAATGCCATTAAGAAATAAGCAATCCAACCAGCAGCACCTCCTCCCTATTTTTATTTCCCAAAGCCACCAAAACAATATATGCAGCTTCCTTCAACAGAAAAAAACCCCATGTTCACCACTAAAAATAGACCCAGCTTGGACACCTCAACAGCAGCCATCTCATTGCAGAGACACTGAGCAGAACAAGGTCCTGACTGCAGCTCATTGCGCCTCAGGAGCTGGGTACTTGGTTCATTCTGCTACATCCTGACATTTGCCTGCTCAGACTTTTACTGATTTATGGGTTGGAACATTTCCTTTCAGTATAAAGGAGCACCAACAGCAAAAAAAAAATTAAAAAAAAATCTTAGAAGCTCAAGAACATTATTTCTGGCACATCAGGAGGAGAAAGTTTCAGCTTTCTCCCAGCTCCAGAAGGAAAAGCGTCTCCATGGACCTACCTGTCACCCAGCCTGCAATGCTAAAAAAGCTGACAAGGCACAAAGGATCTTAGACCCGACCAACCACCTCCCTCCTCAGGAGCCTACACCCCTTTTTTGACTAAACACCCAGCTGGGACTGCCAGGTTCCCTCCAGCTTCCTTTCAGGGGTCTGAAGATCACCTTCATCCAACAGAACCAGCACTGAAACCCAGCCCTCAACACTGCAGAGCAGGGCGAAAGAAATCTGCTGAACCTTCACCAGTGGCAGCCTCCTCCTCCTCATCCAGCAGGGATACTTCTGCTGCTGAGCAGAGGAGGTTCCACAACCCAACCCTTAGTACCTTCGCCTTCAATCCCTGCAGCCTCGTTAAGAGATCTCAAAGGAACTGGATTTTCCTGTCAATGTTGGCCAGAGGACAAAGCAAACTGATGCCTAAGCTGCTTCAGACTAAAAAGCCACAGCTCCTGGATGAAATCAGTGCCTACAAACACAGCAAGGCTCAGAACGTTATCAGCCTGGCCCTGGGAATATACCACCCAGGCAGAGACTCGCCTGCTCACTTCACCACCTCGTGTGCCAAGAGAGCTGGATGCACCTGAACAATTTCTCTCTGAAGTCTCCCTACTTAGGAAGGAATCCATGTGAGAAGCTAATTATACAAGCCATGAGGGGGGAGAGAATTTTCCAGAAGCCAACACATCTTGCTCCATCAGTCCTCAGGCTCGCAATCAGCTTGGCTAGTGCTGCTACAGATGGTGGTGGTCCCAGCTGTAACACAGGCTCCCTGCATCTTGAGGCAATAAAGCTTCATCCGGGGGGGGAAGGCGGGTGGAGATCATGGTCATATTAATTCACCCCTCATCCCTTCCTTTCCTCTTGGATAAAAACCAGGCAATTTCTTGATGAGCAGCCCAAAGCCCTGGCTCAGCCTGCTAGCAGGGAGCAGCCACCACTGGGTGTCCCCAGAGGAACCAGGGTGGGAGGCCTAGGATAGATCCAGAGAACCTCCAACCCAAAGCATTTGAATTTTGTCCCTCCAGTGTATCTGAACCTGCTGGGTTTTATCTCTCTAGGCACACACTACCCAAAACAGCCCCTACTGAGGCACCCTTCCCATCCCTGACATGAAGATATTCACAACAGCCACAAGAATTGTACTGGAACAGTTGCACAGACGGCCTAAAAATCCTTCCAACCACCACACCTGTACCTCTGTCTCCAAGATTCTGTGTTGCACAATGCTTGGTTTAGTAGCTGGCAGAGAAGATCCCCCAATCACACTTAGAGCATACCAAGAGCTGCCTGTGAGCAGAGGAGTACCTCACACCGACAGGGAAAGAGGAAGACGTTTCCTATTCAAAAAATCACCTTATTGTGTGCTTATAAAGTGGTTTATTCCACGCAGCAAATCGGTCAATCAAGGCAGCTACTGTCGGGTTCATCAGCCTGATGAAAAGAGTGAGGCAGTAAATGCTCCGTTCTCAACACGCTTTAGTGCAGCTCAGAAATGAAGAACAGCAGCCAAAGTCAAGCCTTGCTCTAAAGCCTGGCTCTTAATTGTCACTGAGACAATTAAGTCAGAACGTTATGCACCAGCAGAACGAGCTCCCGACTCTGTTTGGAGGTGAACTTCAATCAGCTGCACAGAGCGAGGGAGAAGATGCTGCACCCAGAGGAGGAGAAGAAAGGGACTGAGGACAGAGAAGCGCTCGTACTCACCCATCGATAATTAGCTGGTCGTAGGGTGCTGGCTTGTCACACACAGGGCACATCCATGTGGGCTTTTTCTCATTCATCTGTAGGTAGAAGACTGCATCAAAGCACTGCAGATGTGCACAGGTCTCCGCCCGGCATGGGACAGACAGCCGCATCTTCACTAGCTGTTGGACCAAAGAGCAGATATGAGCCATAAAACCCACCCAGGCTGTCACCAGACAGTTCTCCTAAGCAGAAAGGTATGTTAGCTTGCAAAGCTGTTGGCAGAAGAACAGGATTACTTGACAGGACAAGACCAAAATCCCTTGGGAACACTTACCGGACAGATGAGAGAGACACGGACCCCTGTAGTAGCGATTTCACTGTCTGGATCCAAGCGTAGCTTCTCTTTTACTGCAGGGAGAGTAGAGGGCACAGAATTTAACAGAAGCAAACTCACATCTTGGAACAAGGTGTAGCACAGGTGGAGAGCCTCACTGAGAGCCCCTGGCTGCTCACGAGTCGTGTTCCACACAGATGACAACCTCTGCCAGTCAGGGACAGAGGACACAGGAGACAGAAAGCTGCTGTGCTGGATGTGGCCCACGCAGCCTGTGGAGCTCAGGAGAGATGCTGGGTGGCTGGCTGAAAACCTTGTACATGAGGAGGCAGTCTGTGGTCTGCAGGCCGGCTGCAGTACGTTTTGGTCAGCCAGGACCACATTTCCTCACAGAATCCCCAAATCCTAGCTGAACAGCACTGCTGCCTCTCATCCAGGCAGCCCACACAAAGGAGGTGGGATGGACTTAGGTGTTGGGGTGAGGGTAATTGCAGGCATGCTGTCTGCTACACTGTTCATGCTCACTTAGCAACCTCTTGTTTACAAACTACGGGCTGGGCAGCTGGGGTACACAGAGGAAATCCCACTGCTGACCAGGTTTTCGTGTTAATATTATACCAAGGCAGCCAACCAGGAGTTAATTTGTCCCCCTTCAGAGAGGGCTGAGACACCCACACACCTCCACTTCCTGCAGAGAGGGCAAGCGTGGGTGGCTAACACGCAGCAAGGCTCCTGGAACAAAGTCAGTTTAGGCTTATTTGGTCTTTAACACAAGCCCAATGGATTTTATTCCTTTCTGAGGTCAGCAGCAATAGGACAGAGTTAACTTCTTCCCCTGCCCCCTGAAATTCAGAGGAAGTCCCCCCAGAAGGGAGCAAACATGGGATACGGTCAAACTGACAGGAAACCACATCCCATTATTTCTCTATCAAATAAACAAGCTTCCTCTTAGCACTACTGGGCTGTAACTCTTCAGCCTGTGAACTGGCCAGCTCACTTATTCCAGCAATGTGAACTGGCCAGCTCACTTATTCCAGCAAACTGCTCCACAGGAACTGCAAACAGACCCAGAGGTACCAGGGCAGAGAGCTCGAAGAGCAAGGCAGCCATGCAGAACCAGTCACAAGCAGGGATCCAGCATATATTTGGAAAGAATCAGACATTAGGAAAGGAGGCAGAGAATCCTGCTCCTGCTGCAGCAGCCTGAAAGGAAAACCCAGAGGAGCTGTAGGCAAATCAAAAAGAGCAGCAGATGCACAGGTCCCACATCAAGGTGCAGAATCAACATTGAAAATTGGCTTTAAAGTACTGCACAACTCCCGAAGAGCAGCTGCTGTGAACACTGCTGTCTGAAAAGGCCTCTGACACTTCCATCACCATTTTTCTTTGGAGCAAGTCAACCATTTCTTTTGACCTTTTCAGATCATAACAAGATGTCTCCAGACAATGAGCCTACAATGCAGTTTTGCAACACACTGCTCTAATTAGAGAGTGACTTCTCAGATGTGAAATTCCCACCAGATTACAAGATTTGGTGTTATTTTCTTCACATTAGGAGACTTTTCATCCAAGCTTAATTTTGCATAAAGTTCTTTGTACGAGCATTCTCTGCACATCAATTCCTATGATACATGGGAAGAAGAAACAGGCATTTTCTAGGACCTCCTGATTAGAATCAAGCTGTTTGAAGACTGCTTTTGGCCCTATGGCCATGTATGTAAGCAGCTCTTTTCAGACACTATTCCTATACTTAAAGTCACCAGAAGCATATGCAAAGGAAGATGAGTCAGCCCCGAGATGTCCAAGGATACTGCAATGAACATGAAACAGAATCATTCACAGAACAGACCAGAGCTATAAAAGCAAAGTTTACAAGCTCCTTGTGCTTGCCAGTTTGAGATGTCCAAGCGACTTCCAAGCAGTAACAGGCCAAAGGAAGTGAAACAAGACAATGTTCCTATTTGATGAAGTTTAAGGTCTCCAAACCCAACTCATCCCTGCCCCAAGGGCCAGCCAGAGCTGTTAGTTATCCAACTCAGTGGAACTGGAGCCACATGCTTGTTAGCGGGTGGAAAAGGGAAGACAGCTGCTTTCAGAACCTCTGCCTGGCACCCTCAGATCAAAAGCCCACCCTGCAAGCGCTCACTTTAAAGGTAACAGCACATACTGCTGAGCCTGGTTTCAAGAAGCATCAGAGAAGAATGAGAGGACCTCTGCAGTTTAGGACAACCCACGAGCCAGCATCTGGTTGATTCGCTTAAGGTTCTGGTGAACAGCAAAAAGGGGAGCCCAGCCAGTGCCTCGGGCTTCTGACACCAGTGGGTATTCAACAACTGGAAATTTTAATTTCTTATGTCAGTGGGTAAGTGCTGGCTGTTTTGCATTTGCCTCATACCAAGATGATTTACCTGAGTGGTCTAGGACAAGCATCGCTCGGGATCATCTCTTCTCTGAAGCTCTCAAGGCATATGCAAGTGCTGGTGGTGAAATCCCACTGCCAGCCCCTAGGGTGCACGGGCGGCAGGAGATTTTCACCAGGATCCCTTGCTTCAGAAAGCTCCTTTGGAAATAGTGCAGGTCGAGGAAGAGTAAGGCAGTAACGTTCGTCGGCTCCTAATTAGGTGAAGGCATGAAGCAATTCGCTTCAGAACGACACTGGCCCTCAGCAGCACTCACCACGATACGACCTGGGGACAAATTCTAAATCCAACTAAAGTGATTCAGAGCTTCTGCACAGCCCAGAGAAAGACACAGAAGTGCTGTACTTGCACACAGATTTGGGGCGATTTCACACGACTGACGTACAGCTTAGCAAGTCTGCTCAGACACAAAGGGGTTTTATACAGCTGGCAGAAAGATGAGATGTAAAACTTGGCAGCTGTTCCCAAGCATGTTTCTAGTAGCCTGGCTATTGGGAATGCTGCAGCCTGACAGGTATACAGTGGATCTCTCTGAGCCACCTTGTAAGCAAGCATACTCACCAAGTGCTTTGCAGAGTTCTGGATGCTTGATCCCAATGGTTTTCAACCTCTGCAGCAGCTCCGCTGAGGTCATCTGCCGCACCAAATACAGCCCCACGGAATAGCTCTAGTGAGAGGAAGGGAAATGATGAGTGAGGCTGCTCTTCCACACTGGCTGGTGCAGTTCTGGGTGCCTTCCCTCAGCACATACCTTCCCGTAATTCCCCCAGGTAACGGTGATGCGATTGGTTGCTGCAGACAAGTACATGAGATGGGTGAGGTTGATGGGACGACAGGGCCTTTTCGGTTCCACTCCAGGTTTGTTGGATGGGTAGTAGCCCTAAGGCAGAAAGATTAAACACAGTTTTCTTTCTTGTTTTGTTTTTAAGTGAAAATGCCTTCACGTGGGTACATCTATTCACCAGCTTCACTGAGTCCTACTCACTCACAGTTTTCAAGGGGTGGGGTGGGTGAGAAGGGAGGTGACCACTCAAGGCCAAGCACCAAGTGAAAAGGATCAAGTCTTTTTGCTAGAACAGTTGATTAACAGCATAGTTAATCCATCAGAAAATTAGCTTGAAACTAAGCAGTGGACTTTTAAACTCTGACTTCCTGTCTGCATTCATCAGGGAGATTTCCTTCAAACAGACCCAGGTCCTTCCAAAGCTGCAGTGTCTCAGCTCCTGGCTGAGAGGACTTACCGGCACCGAGCAGTAACTGTGATTCACTTTCACTGCGATATTCGGGGGGTACTGATCCTCTTGAGGAGAACTACTGTCTGTGTAACAGATTCTGTAAGGAAACGACACGTCTCTCAACATCCCCATGCTCCAAGCTCTCTCTGCACATCAGCTACCAGCACCCAACCATCACCACACCAACCCATGCTCCCTCATCTGGCCAAAGCAAAGCCGATTCCACTTGGCAACTCCAGCAGCCAAATCTGACAGGCTCCTACTGCAGCACTAACTCAAGCAGTGCATGCAGGAAGAGGTCAGAGAGCAGAGTTTAAGATGCTTGTGTTAGGCATGTGAGCAACTTACTCTAAGTTCTCTTTGGAGCTATGACAACCCCACTGTAAGTTACTCCCCCCTCCACTGTTCTGCACCCGGTGTTCAATCAACCCCACACTCAGACGTACCTTAGCACAACCTGAACCGATTTCACACCAGGTTGCAACTCCCTAGTAAATTAAAGAAGAAACAGAAATTTCAGATTAATTCTTAAAAAAAAAAAACAACCAAAAAACCACCAAACAACAACAAAACCACTTCAAACACACTGAAACTCAACTGGTCCCTTTTGCCAGACTGAAGGGTTTCAGTTTGGGTTGTTGGGTTTTTTTTTTCTAATATATAAACATTCAAAGAATTACTTCACAGAATTTTATCCAAATTGTATGATTTCCTCTGCAAGCATCAGTGGTCCCATTATTTTTTTCCCACTGTCCTACAGCCTTTCCCTGGGTTGTCAAACTGTAAAAGTATCAGGTGAAAGATACCAATTTGCCTGTCGTCCTTTTGCTGATCTGTAAGCACTTACAAAAACTGGGTTTTAAGGTCAAGCCTACCTGCCAGTGTTCTTTGAAGACCCTCTTTGTTCAGTTATTCAGCTAAAGCTGCTCATGCAAGCCAAGGAACCAAGTATTATGGGACCAGCAGAACAGCTATTAGTATCCCTAACATCAGCAGTTCGTGCTGTTCGTAACAGGATTTTAACTGGTATCAGGAGAGCAGCGTACCCCACAGCAAGTCTTATTATAGGTCTGTATACACAGGTGTAAAGCAGACTCTAATTTCTGCCCAGGGCAGAAGGCATTAGAAAAGATCCCAAATTTAATCTTGATTTGCCTCTGAAAGCGTTTGGCATCCCAATTCAGTGCTTTAATACAAAATGTTTTGATTTTGGGGGTGGAGAGGATGGAACTTCAGCTGATGGACAGGCGCTGACGTGTGAGTTTTAGATCTGGGGGAACACATCTGGATACCACCCACAAGCAGACAGACCAGTGATCATTCTAGGCTCTCACTGAAACCCCTGCTATGAAATATTTAAGTTGTGTTACTGGCAGTGAAAGTTTTCTCACAAATCTAAATATATAGGGAAAAGAGCATCAGGAATCAGCTACCACACACGTGGTCTTTAATAACCCTTAAAGACTTCCATGGAATATCATTTCCTTTCTGTTGAGTCTTCAAACAGCTTCCCCTGCACTGCTTCTGTTGACCTACTGGGAACACAACGCAGTCAAGCGCTGAATATTCAAGAAACATCATCTTAACTCTACCATACCAGTCCCATTTCACTGCAGAGAGAAAGTTGGAAAGGATTTATGCTTAGTTCTGGAGGACCCCTTCTGCAGCACTGTCCTCATGGCAGCAAGGACCAAGGGAGGTCAGCAGAGGAGGAAGCCTTGCTGCCTGCACTGACATCTCTGGGCCCTCTCATTGTTTGAATCAAAAGTTGCATCATGACAGAGGTCAGGGTAAATCCTAATCGGTGCAAGATGTTTTCTTAGGCAGTTACTATAGAATCCTTTACAACAAGGAAGCTTGCTTTCAGATGCAAACAGCATTACATGTACAGCTTTTGAACTTTCCATGTTGGCATGGAAATTGGCAGATTTTTCTTTGCCACACAAGCACAGCAGAGAATTTAACGTCGCTGACAATTCCATACTGCTTCTCCTGCCCAGGGGTACTATTTCCAATGGAAGATCAGAGGAGCAGAGGTGAAACTTGGGGACTTAGATGGGTAAAACTGTACCTCCTACCTCCCTCAAAGATACAAGAAATAGCCTGTTTGCTAATGCTCTCAAAGAAACTGGTTTTGCTTGCAGAGAACAAGAGTTTCCACAGAGAGGGAGCAGGAAGGAATTATACAGCTCCATTTTCTTGAGCTGTTCATACCCAATGAGAAGTACCTGGAATTTCTGATCAACTCCACTTGTCTTGGTGTTAATGCAAAAATGCACGGGCTCTCCTGAAGCTTCTCATTGTTCTGTGGGACTGAAGAGGAAAAAGACTGTACATCAAACTGATAATATGTTCATACATTGCTAAGCACAAGGTGGGGTGGTTTTTTTTAATCTTCTGAGCTATGTTTACTTCTAAGTCCTGTTTTCTCCTGCAGAGCTGCACAAGAACTCCAATTATCACACATTTTGGTAACTCTACCCTGGGTTACAGCTTTGCTCATTCACTGCTTGCCTGTTTTGCTAGTTACACTAATAGTACACAGTGGGTTTGGACCCCCCCCTCCCCTTTTTTTATTTTCCTTCCTTTGTTTTTCTTCCCCTCACATAATCAATAAGCCAAGAGTCCTGTGTTCATACAGGAACAAACCAGAAGTGGCACCACAGCGTGGAGACTAGAACTGAGAGATGTGTAAGAAGGGACCTATCCACGACATGAAAGCACAAAACCGCCAGACCGATTCTGGAAAAGAAAGGAAACATCAACAAAAAGATCAGCTTAGAGAATAAAAAAGCATCACAAAAACCAGCTGGAAGAGGCAAGACAGGCCTGGCAAACACATGACCTTGAGGGTGCATTTATAGGTAGTTCGCTTTCAGAAACACTTCACTGGGAAGCAGGCGTTAACCGTGGCCTTTTATCCACTGACAATTTTAAGATCAAATGCGTTTCAGGTGGTTAAAACGACGCCCAAGATGTGGAAAACTCATGTTACAGCTTCCTCTTAGTACCTTTTATTAAATTCAAACTTCAGTTTTATTGCCAGCACCTACCTCCAGCTGAAGTCGGGGCCCTGAGCTGGTCAAAGTCACAGAACAAACACAACACCAAGTGATAAAACAGCTTGGTTTTTCTTCCTTCCTTCTTTTTAGCAAGAATTGTGTGTTCTTCTTTGCATCACTTCAATCACTAAGTCTATTCAAAGCCAATATACCAGAATTTGAGAAGCAGGAAAGCTCGCTTTACTGTCTCAGAGTAAGATGAGATGAAGGAAGGATGAAACCTCAGCAGCTCTCAGATCTTGGAAGACACAGCGACAATCTGAGTCACTGAACTCTGGATATTTCCCCTTGGCAATTCAGCTCCAAAAATGCAAAAAGGGTTTTCAGAAATGAGAATAGTAATAATAAAGGTACCTTTATGGACTTTAATTCTAATTTCCACCCAAATGTCTCTTGACCAAAACAACCATGAGGAGAAGTAAAGCATTTCATACGGACTCTTATTTTTAGAAAGTGAATGATAACAGTAACAGCAAAAACATGGTATTATTGTTGCCTAAACAGCTGTTGATGGACACACTGTCCCCTTGATAGCTGGCCTACATGAAGACAAAGCAGACCTGAAAAACTCAGGCCCTGTTCACATGTTATTTTGCATTTCTATCAGCTCACCCTTCTTTCACAAGACGAAGGACCTGCCTGCTCCAAGCAGGCTGCCTGCAGCCTGTATCCAAGTATCCAAGAAATTTGCCATCACCTCTCTCCAGCAAACTTCCTAGCATAAAACCCAGCATCTTCTTGAATTTCAACCACAAGTAAGCACAGCCCTGAGGCTGAAAGACCATCACTACCACGTACAGGGTGTTCGTACAGCAGTTCTGGCTGCGAAGCACCAGCTATCGATGGGCTACACGTGTTGACCATGCAACCACCAGCACAGGGAACCATTTTAATAGCTGATGATAGCAGGAAATCAATTTTTTAAGACAGAGCTTGATCAGCAATCCTCAGAATGAGTCAAGAGTAAAACTTCCAAAACCCACAAGGACTTGGCAAGCCATGTTCACCACTTCAGCCCAAAGTAATTGCAATGGATTCCCATTCTGAGCAGCCAACCTCATCTGCAGCGCTGGATCTAGCAGGCCAGACCATGCCACCATGCAAGGGAAGGACTGAATTGATTCCAGGGTTTTGAGCCTCTCTGCAACAAAGGGATAATTTTTATTTTTTTAGGCACCTTTGCTCACTATTTACTTACTGGTGAAACTTGCTAAATCATTGTATACTCCCAGTAAAGAGAGAGCATACTGTCATCACCATGGCTAAAGATCCCAAAGGTGGATCAGGCAGTGATGAGCTGCTGGCAGGTGACTTTTGTAGGGCTGAGAAGCTTGTTCTGAGTCCTCATTCACAGCCCTACATCCAGAATAGCCCATCTCAGGGCACAATGCCATACACAGGCATGGGGGTTTTTTTCCCCTCTTGGGGTATTGGGACTACTCTGACCACACTGACCATCACTCGTGTCCACACAGGGGCCAGGCAGACAGGGCAAGTCGACTCCATGGCATCTTTTATTTTTGTAAGAGGCAGCAGCACTCGTTCTGAGCAGACCACAGTTTGGTTAGGTGGATGTAGCAGCAGTCTGAGCACGTGCTTTTGCTGGGATTCCTTGGGGAAGGCTCAAGGCAGCAGTGCTTGCTCTGCAGCCAGGGAGGCAAGTTGCCTTTGCCACAGAATCGGTGGCCCTGTTTACAGTGCCTCAATTTCAGCTTCAGAGGAGGGGGCTGGAGCAACAGCTTTACTGCTCGCACAGGAGAGAAGAGCAACGCCACCACTGCAAGGCAGGTGTTATCAAAGGGAAAAAAAACCCAAACAAATCCTGTTTACATTGCCAGTGGCAGGACCTCCCAGCCTGCATGGCCTTCTGCTCCCACAGCTGCACCGCAAGATCTCCCTTGGCATGCCTCCAGGAGAAGGCCAGAAGGCTCAGTCTCTCCAGTGAGTAGGGCTGTCACGGCTAACATTCGGAACAAAACAAGCATTCAGGGTTCCTTACATTCCAAATGGGATGTACATCCTTACATCCCATTCCTATTCCTGTCAAAAGCTGGATTCACACTGCTTTCACCCAAAAAGGTGCCAGAGGATGAGTACACGTATGAGGCAAGGTGCTCAGACACCCCTGAGCTCACACAAACTCCCTGCTTGTTAGCTCCTTAAAATACAATGCAGGAAAGGTGTTAGCATGCGTTCCCTCTAAAAAGGTATCTGATCAATCTTGATCTGAAGCCTTATCTACCCCAGAGAATTGCAGCAGTTTCAGTAAATTACAAGAATCATTTCATGTTGACATCCTTGGCCCACACCAGAAAGCTGTTTCCATGTAGCCAGCTCAGATGCTAAACTCAATACTTAAATTGACTGAAACTGTGAGTGCAGTTGCCAAATATGAGATATTAGCTGGTTCACAGTGGATCTAATCTATCTGCTTTGAGCTGAAGCCACCTTTGTCTACAGCTATACCAGCAACGTGATAGTTCTTCAGGGACTCTGCCTGCCTACAGACCAAATTAGTCACTGCCCACCTCACCTTTGATCTCAAGGCAATCATATCAAAGAGCCAAGAGAGCCTTTTCATTAATAAAGAAGCTTCCAGTTGAAGCCTGGAACATATAAATTAAGCTTCCCCTGTTCCCACCATGGCTATATGCTTAAAATGTCTCTCTTGTAGCCTCAGGAAATGGGGAACTGCAACAGCAGCTGGGTATTTCTAAAGGTGCCTGAGATCTTCAATCTCTTTTGGGTACTTTGACATTAGGAGTTTCTGAGCTTGACAAGGAGCTTATGCTCAGTCCAAGCACAGAAAGGAAAATCTGGACAACAAAGCATGGACTGGCACAGCTTCTGTATGGAAAACCCCTCAGTTCTCCTCACAGTGCTTTGTTTTACCATCCTTTCATGCTAAGCACAGCCCCACACAAGCACAACTTCTAACAGCAGAAGTTATTCCAGTACCCAGCTGTTGCAGGTAGCAATGGGGAGCAGCCGATACCCATGCAGTGCTGAAATCAACCCAGTTTTACAGAGAAACAAACGCCCCTTTATTCACATCAACACAGGCAGCAGAAATTGCAGTTGCAGGTCACCAGGTTGGCAAAATTAAACAAGTATCTGGAAGATGTTGTTGGGTTCTGAGCAGCTGAGTGGGACAATGAAGGCTGAACATCTGTTCACCCCCAGCTACTCGCTGCCAATCCCCACTGGTTAAGCAGAAAACACTCTCATCAAAAGGGAAAATTAGTCAAATATGCTTTAGGGAACAAGCTGACCCGAGGGAGGTGTCAGCTAACAGAGGTGAGATACTCAGTTTAATGAGACCTCAGCTCTGAGCTGATGTAGGAAATCTCATGTCAGCTTTTAACGGAATCCAGGCTCCTCTCCTCTCCCTGGATGTTTCCACATCTTGAAAATTTGTTTTCCCTCAAAACACATTTCTGTTCCTGACTAAGAAGCACCACTCCAGGATTAGAATGAACCATCCCATTCCCCAAACAGCATTTCAATTGGTTTTAGCTGATGCTGGCAGTCACCCCTCAACTGCTTAAACAGTCTCAACATTGGCACCCTTAATGTCTGCAAATGAAGATAAAAATTACATAGTCTGATGAATTAGAGCCTTTCCCCCCCACCACCACCTGCACAATCATATCTTTATCTTTCTTTTTTCCCCCTCCAGTCCACATCAAACAATTTTTTTCACCAAAGGCAGACTAGCTTCCCTTTCTAGGTTCATTTAGCAGTTAAGCCCTGATAACTTTGACTTCATAGTATGCTGAGCAGCGTCTCCTAATGATGCTTCTCCTCTGTATACAGTCTTGGCTGCAAGGACATTGGATTTGACACCAGTGATAATACTCTTTTGTTTTTCTGAATTGTTTTAATTCAGCCTCCTAGCCCCAGGGTGAGAAAAAAAAAAAACCCACTTCTTCCAGTCTTCCCAGTTGCCCCTCAAAAACCCCACTTCTTCCAGTCTTCCCAGTTGCCCCTCAAAATCCCCAGCATCATGTGCAAATAACTATGATAAGCACCAAAACAAAAAAAAGGAAAAGAAAGTCAGAAATCCTGTTTGATGTGTGTGCCACCCTCTTTCACCCACAGCAGGTCAGGTATTTTAAGCACAGAAAAATAGTGTTAATGTAGAATATGCCAGAATTCTTGTTCAGCACAGGTGCAACACCAACACAGAGAGATTTTTGTCAATGTACTGCCAAATTGCAGAGATGGAAGGCAGATTATGATTCACAGCAATACTGCAACGGGCAATCCAGCAGCATTTCCAAGGAAGGATATGAAAGCTGCAGCCAAGCAAGATGGGTTTTCAAATTCTATCTCAAAGCGACCACGCTCCTGTTCTAAAGGAAGGGAGAAAAAAAAGTGGATGGAAATATTCCTCCCTCCCCTGATAGACAGAGTTTAGACAAGGCAGCATTCCCAACCATATGAATCCATCTCTCCTGTCACAGGACTTGAAAACAACGCTCTGACACTTAAATCTGTCCCGCTTTTCTCTCCCAGACCCAGCAGCAGCACGCTGGCCACTCACCTAACTCTGTTGGCTTCAACAGTTCATCCAGGGTCGTATAGAAGGGAAGTTTCACCAGTCGGACTTCAGGCTTTGCAACTTTGGGTGGCAACCTTCCCAGTCCATTCAGGTATTTCCCATAGAGCACAGGATAGTCAATGTTAGCCGTGGAGATAGAAGTCCGAGCCACGGTGCTCCCGCGGTCGTACGCTGAGTGTATGGAGAGCGCCTCCGGTGACCGGTGCGGCTGTGGCTGTGGCTGTGTGACTTCAGAGCTCTTCTTGGCATAACGAGTCTCATAGAGCTCCTTAATCTTCTTAAAAACTTCAGGGCTGCAGTCAAATTGGACCAATTGCAATGCTCTGGTGACTAGTTCATGTTTAAGTCCGCTTTTACTCCTGCCAACAAAACCCAGCAACATCTGAAGATCTGAGACTCGGAAACTCATCACCATGTTCTGGGGGATAAAAAATTAAAGATGTTCTTACAGTTATAAAAAGGCAAAGAGTCAGTTCCCACTGTACTGCTGGAATCCAAAATACCAACACATAAAACCTCTTAGAAGACAAGACACCAAGGCTTCTGCTTGAATCACAGGGTTGGGAAAGCCCTTTAAGATCCTCAAGCCCAACCATTCCCATCCTGTGCTAAACCAGATCCCTGAGCACCTCATCTCCCCTCTGTTCAACACCCCCAGGGAAGGGGACTCAGCCCCTCCCTGGGCAGCCTGGGCCACAGCCCCACAACTCTGACAGGGAAGAACTTGGCCCTCCCAGCTGAGCTGACCCTGCCCTGGGGCAGCTTGAGCCCATTGCCCCTTGTCCCA
>JAQOTC010000026.1:1903968-1915279 GCA_028554615.1 Rallus crepitans
GGGCCTGAGCAGGGCAGAGCAGAGGGGGAGGATCCCCTCCTGTCCCCTGCTGCCCACACTCCTCCTGATGCCCCCAGCATCCCCTTGGCAGTGTCCAGGCTTTCGCCTGGGTAGGGGTGAGATGAGGTTTGCCCAAGGCTCTGTGCTTCCAGTCCATGGCTTGTGGCTCAACACAATAGCCTGCTCTGAAGGATTTTTCATCCCAGGCCTCCTCAGGGTCCCTCTGATACTCACTGTAAGATGCAGTCTGGAATCTGGACGTGCTCCATTGGGATAAGCTGCTCCAGTTCCTCCAGGCTGTGAACATACTGGATCTTATTGATAAACTTCACACTGGTGGAGAGAGAGAAAGGCTGTGTGCTAGAGGGCTTGTTTTGGTGTTCTCCATAGGAAGTCAGAATTTTCCTGATGGAAACAGGGAATTCTGCATCCCTGTATCCTCTGTAGTCTGACTGTACCCATCTCCTCCCAGAGCTCCTACGCTGATGATTAAAAATGGTGGTGAGGTGCCACATTACTGCACCTCACTTTTCTCTGACCTCTCAATATCCATAGGAGAGAAAAGAGACCACCATTCCCACACTTCCCAGTAAGTCTTTATGCCTTGCCCACTGGGACAAACTTGGGTCTGGATCCAGACCACCACAGCATCTCCTAACATCACTTCTAGAGCTGTCCTTTCAGAGAGCTGGAAGGGAAATGTGCTGCTAGCTAAAGGTGAGCTTAAGGCCTGACTCAGGACAGGAAATTTCCACTCCAAAACCAGCCCAAACTGGGAAGGTGTCCCATTTACCTGATGAAGGGTCTGGATATTGCCAGCACCGTCCGGATGAACCACGAAGGATGCACGATTATCAAGGCTTTGAGGTTCTTGCGCAGCCTGGGGGAAGCCACAGGACACAGAGTCAGACCCAAAGCACCTTAAACTCACCTGTGGCACATCAGAGCACCACCTCAGCTGGGTGTCTCCAGACAGGAGCCCTGCCCATAGCCTTCAGAACCCTATTTAAGCTCAGACCTGGCAGGCTGGGGCTCTGCCTGGTCTCTGTGAGGGTGCTTGGGGGGGAAAGGATGGAGAAAAGAAGGGGAGGAGAGCCCAGGGTAAGTCAGGGGAGCTGTGAGAGAGGAAGGGATTACGCAGCCTGGGGGTGAGGAAGGATGGGAAAGGCTGCAGGGAGGAGGAGAGGGAAGAACAAGGCAATCCCAGCAGGCTTCTCACCTCCTGTCTATCATCTGGTAGCATTTCTTCAGCCAGCCAAGGCCTGGCATCCTCCTGCGGGGCGTTGCGCCGTTCAGGTACACAATCATGTAGTCCTCAGCCACCAGCAGCTCCAGGCTGCTGATCACGTATCTGTTGGATGGTGAGCAACAGCAGTGGGGGTGTGAGACTCAACAAAGGTCCTTTGAGGCTTCCTCAGGTGCCTGTGTGCCATCTCAGAAGGCTTCCAGGCTGTTTCTTGGGACAGGCTTCAGATTCTCCTGGTGCCTCAGTAGGAAGCCTGGGGTGTGTCTGAGGCTGGTACGTGCTAGCACAGTGCATGTGCTCATGTACATCCCTGCACCACTCTTCTGCCTAGCAGTGGTGTCTACCAGCTGCCCAGCATTGTATACATATGCTCTGGCCTGACTGTGAGTCCATCACTGGCATAATTAACACTGAGTGCTTGGCTGCTTTGAATTGCTGCACTGGGATGCAAATGCTGTGGGCAGCATCTCACCCAGGGATGCTCGTTCCAGTCTGCAGCTGCAGACTGGGCACACTTGGCCTGGGTTCAGACTATCTCCAGCTGAGGTTCCTGTTGCAATGAACACATGGAAACTCTTTCCCCAGAGCCCTTCCCTGCCCCCCCTCCTCTCCATCCTAGGCTTTGACCAGCCACTTACAAGAAGAGATTCTCCATGATGTAGTGGTAATCAGCCAGGTTACTGTCTGGGAGGTAGCAGGCAGCAAAGACAATGATGGCATTGAGACCTTCTCCATAGTATCCTGGGGAAGAGAGATACACTTAGCATCAGTGATTCTTTCCAGGGGAGGTGGAAGAGCTGAAGGAAGAGCAGCAGTGAAGATGTACTGCCAGGTTTGGGCCTGAGCTGCTTTTTGTGCCTCTGCTGAGCTCTGGGTGAGTGTTTCTCTCTTCCAGACCTCTCCCCTGAGCACATCTTCCTCTGAGTCTGGTGTTGGCTGTCATGTGCATGTGGGGTTCAGGGAAGGAATATGTGTGTGTGTGCTGGGGTGTGGAGCTGAGAGCTCTGCCCTGGGCTGCTGCTTGGCTTTGTTCTGCTGTCAGAAATGGCCCCTGACTGGAGGTAAGAGTTTGGCTGCGTCCCCAGAGGCAGCACAGGCTCTGAGCTACAGAGCACCAGCCATCCCTGGCAGCACTGCCCACACCCAGGGCTGAGGGCTGGGGTATGTTCAGTCTCAGGGCCAGCATTATCCCTGCTTTTGCTTACTGCTCCAGTGGCTGTGTGGTTTTTAGGGTGAGCTGGTGCTTCTCTGCCACGCTGTGCTAAGAAACAAACAGCACCTCCACCCCAGGGACAGCCACCACGGTCCCAGCCTCTGCCCCAGCTCGGCAAGGGTGGGCTGAAGGCCATCCACCAAGGCAGGATTGATTAGGCTGCCCTCTCCCTCACCTCCGTGTGTCACCACCCTCATGTAGGGCTTGATCATCTGGAGGTCGATGCGGTGCTCCTGCTCCCCGATGATGACCGTCCTCCAGAGCCGGCCGTTAGCCGCGCTCCCGTCCTCCGTCCCGCCGTCCCCAAACAGGTCTGCGCTGTCCCCGGGCATGTTCTTGGCTGTGGCTACAGGGGTGTCATCTGGGAGAGGGAGCAAATGGTTAGTGTGATGGAGGAGGAGGAGGCTCTGGAAGAGCTTTGGTGTTCAGCAGCAACCGCAGGCTGAGGATGACCCGCCTCACCGCTCGACTTCGAGCTGGGTTAGCTTGTGGCTCTTCATAACCTTACCCTGTTGCTAGATTGGCATAGAAACAAAGTGAGCATCTCATGCTGCTTATAGAGCCTCAGTCACAGGCCAGGCACTGGACTTTTTGCTGGCTCTTCCTTCAGATCCACCTATTCTGGCTGAGGGCACCTGTGCTGGAGGAGTTGTCTTCTGATCTGGCAGCGGAGCTGCCTGCATGAGTCCTCCTCAGCCTGAATCGGCCAGGTTAGCCAAGACCACGTTACTCAAGATGTCTGAACATCTGTGTGACAGCTCTGCTGGCAGAACCTGGCTGGCAGCACCTTCCAGCCTGGGCTGGTGGCCCAGCTGCAGCAGGAAGGGCATGGGGGTGTCCACAGGCTTTTGCCTTACCCTGAATTATGGCAAGACTGGTGTTTGCAAGTCCCTGAACTGCTTCTGCTGATGCTATTCCCAGGTGGAAGTGCTGAGGTAACAGCACTGAGTCCTGGGGTCCTGGCAGGGCAGATGTTGTGTGGAAGATGGGGCTTGGTTGTGGGTACCATGTCCCGCTGCTGAGGAAGTTGTTCCTCAGGTGCTGATGGTCAGTGGTGTCAAGGATGGGTTTCTCAGCCTACTTCTAACCCCTCATCCCCTGCAGACGTTCTCCCTGAACCAGCCTTTTACCTTCCCATTCCAGTTCATTCCCATTCCCCAGGAACTCGAGGGAATCTGTCTCATCAGGAGTCTCAATATCATCCACATTAATGTCCAGGTCATCTGGTGTGTCCAGGAAGTCATCAGAGAGAATGGAGCCTTCACTCTGGTCCAGGGAAATGTTGATTTCAGGTGCAACAAGTGTCTTGCGCTTCCGATGTGCCCCGTTGAAGTTTAAAGTGTGGGGGGGAGCTGGAGTTAGAAGGGAAAGAACCATCAGGTTGCCCTTGTTCTGCATCTCCTTAGTGCAAGGCATGGTGCTGCCATGATGTGGATTTCAGGCTATGGTCTGGGGAGCTGAGGCTGGTGGATCATAGCTGGGAGGCTTTATCCAGCAGGTATGGCTGGAGACAAGTCCCCACCCTCCTGAGACACCCGTTTCCTCCCCCAGCTTCTGGTGAAGGATCAGCAAATTCAAATGTCTACGGGTTTCCTCTCCCACCTGGGAATCTTTGTGGGTGCTCCAAGGGACCTGGCTTTCACCCTAACTGCAAGCTGCTGTTCCCACAGGCTTGTTTGCCTTCCAACTCCTGAGAAGACAGACTGGTACTTACAGGATGTGTTCTCATCTTCTGTGGGGCTGCCCAGCGACTCCATCCCTGTCTCTTCTGGGAGAGGTCTGCAGGCAAGCCAAGGCGTGGAGGTAAAGAGACAGGAGATAACAGGTGATGTTTAGGAGGCAGCCACTCCATGGCAGAGAGAACTGGGGACATCAGGGGAAAACAGACAACCCCATGTGTGCTCTGCCCTTGTCCTGTGAGCTCAGCCTGAGGGATGCCCCCAGCACCTGTGCCTTCTCACTGGAGCATTGTGCAATCCCCAGTAACCTCCAAACTCTCCCTGCATTACCCCCCCCCCCAGGTACATCCTTCATGTTGTCATTCAGCCAAGAGGCTGGAAAATCCATCCAGGGACATGGGAACAAATCCTGTCCCCAGAAGAGCCTGGGGACACCCTCACCCTCTCCATATGAGCCTCATTTTTGCCTGTCAGGAGTTTGAGAGGTGGTGCCAAGCTCTAGGGCTCCTTCTCAAGGGTACCAGGAAGCATCTTCTGCAGTTGCCTCCTGCCACAGGCCCTGGCTGCAGTGGAGCAGATCTCACCCAGAGCACCTGCCTCAACTACCTCTCCCAGGAAGCAGCTGCCTCCTTGGCCTGTAGTGACTGTGCTCTGAGGCAGCTGATGTTCAAGGCCAGGATCAACCCTAAGGTGTGATCCCAGAATTATCCCCCCATCCTTACAGGAGCCCCCGTTTGACAAAAGCTGACAGGGATCCCCAAACCCTGCTCAGCTTTGGAAGCAGGTTTGCTCTGACCCAAGAGCCAGGCACCAGCACTCAAACCTGTATTTTGGAGCCAAAGGCCAACCCACAGCTCCCCCCCCAGGGCTCCATGGATGAGGTCAGGATTTGCACCCTCCTGGTATACACCACTGTGCCTCCAGCTGGGGGCAAGAGGTTTCCACTGATTTAGAAGTTGACTTCCCTGTCCCAAGGCTCGTTGTGTGGCTGTTAGAAGTTGCTGGAGTTGGTCCATGGGTTCCTCACCATGGTACTGGGGATCCCATCTGGTGGCTGAGCAGCGCACAGCCCATCCTGAGCTGGATGCTTGCTGGGCGCTTTCCCCTTCAGCTGAGCTGGGATTTGTGCCTGGCCCTTGGCATTAATTAGCTGGGTTTGGAACTTCTTGTGCAGCACAACCAAACCCCACCAACCCAGGAGAGGTTCATGACACTGAAGGTCTGTTTTCCAGGGACCTTCTGAGCCATCCTCATTTCACCTTGCTCAAAGCTTCCCCTCAAAAGGGGCAAGAGCTCATCACCCCTGGGTGCTGTGACAGCCCTGGGGTGGGGAGGGGGGGGGAACCCACCATTTTTAGGAATGGGGCTGGTGTCCAGCAGCTGCTGTCTGTACAGTCTAGTGACAACAGGGAGGGAGGTAGAGGGGACCAACCCTTCTGCAGGATGATACAGCCCAGCTCTGCCCTACAAAGGCTTCTCTTTGTGCTGCCATGACACCAGAGCCACCAGCCAAATTAAACCCTATAAATATTTAGATGAAGGGATAATCCTGTCCTAGCTGGTTGCTGTATATTTATGAGAGCTGGATGGAGCCCTGATCAAAGGCCCTTGCTTGTCTGCGCAGCACCCGGACCCCGTGGGCTGCCACAGCATCCCTGAGCAGCCAGAAAGGTCCCTCTCCACCCCCCTCCAGCTCCCCCTCTCCCTTTTGTCTTGCAGGGGGCCTGGCTGGTTGTTTATCTGTCTGTGAGCTGGCGCCTGGCACGACTTGGTGACAGGGCAGCAGGAGGAGGAGGAAGAGGAGGGGAAGGGGGGGATGCCCAGCTGTGCCAGAGTACGTGCTGCAGGCAGGCACCCTGCTCTCTGATGTCAGGATTCATCTGAGGGAGCAAATCCAAAGGCAGAGGTGAAGAAAAGGCCTTGCTTACCTTCCCAAAGGATGCTCCAATCGCTACCTCCCAGTCCCCCTGTGGTAAATCCTCCTTCCCAAGCGCAGTTAGCCCCAGCTGCCAGATTTCCTGAAGGAAGCAGCTTTCCTATGGGTCGGGTGCCACCATTTTGGCTCCTGCTGCCTGGTTTCCCCCCCCCCCCCCCCTCTCCAAGCACCTTCTCTCAGGCCCCAGCCAGCCCCAGCCTTCACCACCCGGCGGGATGCGCGCTGGAGTGAGCATGCTCCTGCATCCCCCCCGCAGCACCAGCACAGGACGCGAACAGCCGAGCCAGACAGTCGGCAGGAGGCTTAAACCTTCAGGGAGCAGCAGGAGAGGGGAGGGGACACCCTTTCCTCCCCTCTTGCTCAGCTCCTTGGCCTTGCACCTTCACAAGCAGGAGCTTGTCCTGCAGAACAGCTTGCCAGGGAGGGATGGGAACGTCCCCCCCTGTGTCCCCAAAGGAGCAGCCAAATCCCGTTTCCCCAGCCCAGATCTCTGTCTGGGATGTGTGTGGCTTTTTTATCTGGCTTTCCTTTGCTGCAAGATGGGTTTAATCACAGCTAAGCAAAAATAGCTATGCAGCAAATCAGCTGCAGGAGAGCTACTGTCCCACATGCAGCAGCTTCTGCCCTGTTATTTCAACGTTTCCAGGGGGAAGTGCCTCAGAAATCATTATTTCTTTCTTTATAACAGTGGCTCAATGCAGCTGCCACTCGCTCATTTACCCAGGGGCTGCCAGGGCTCTGTTTCACTCACATCATTCCTCATTTAATCCCCCTGCAGCAGCCTGGGGAGCGTGTTTGGCCCAGTCTCTGTCACTGGCTAACCACCCAGCTGTGGTCACATCCCCTTGCCTCTCCCTGGGCTTCGTTTGCTGGGCTGGAGTGATGATGCTCATGTTAGGTGGTGCCGAGGGCTCTGCCCTCGTGTCCCATGAAGGTCTGGCTGTGGCAGGTTTGCTGCTTGCATGGCCAATGTGAAACAGGCTGGCAGCTCCTGTACCAGCATCATGCTGGGGGGTTGCACATAGATGTCCAGGTGCTGGCCCTTTGTCCCCAGATTTTTAGGGATCCTTGGGTCCATGTTTTTTCCTTTCTATACCTCACTTTCCTTTCTGCTCAGTTACATCTTGCCAGCACAGTGCTCTGAGGAGGGGGGATGCTTAGGCTGGTTGGGCATCAACCTAAAACTCTGCCCAGCTCTGCTTTCAGAGGAAATTAAAAAAAAAAAAAGGGGGTGTGTGTGGAATCCATCCCAGAATATCAAGGGCTTGGCTGAGCCACCTCTGGGGCCAGCGGAAGGACAAGGCACGTGCTGTGAGCTGGGTGCTGGGCTGGCAGACAGAGGTGCTCAGATTAGGGATGCAGCTGGACCCAGGCTGAACAGAGCTAAGCTCATCCTCTGGTACCCAGGGGAACAGGAGACCCTTTCTAGCACGGCAGGGGCCCTGTGTGCCCACCCACAGGGGACACTGTGCCACTGTCTGCGAATACAGGGGCTCTGTGGGCTGCCCAGGGGGGGTTCAGCTGCAGCTGGAGAGGCTGAGAGAGCCCTGAAAAGCCCCTCAGCAGCCCAACCCCAGCTGCAGCAAGGCTTGGTGTTGGCCATGCTCTGTGTGCCCCAGCGAGCTGCTGCCGGGGGCTTTGGGGGGTGCAGGTGGGTGCTCCTTTGGGGGGCTGCAGGGAGTCAGCACGCACACAGCTTCCAAGGTGGGATATTTTTTGGCATTCTGTGCAGCTAATAAAGTGCCTGTGGAGGTGAGAGCTGCTGCTTTAGCACCTGCTGTCCCTCAGACATCATCTCTTACAAGGTTTGCAACCCCTCAGATTCTGCGTGTCCGTACCAGCAGTTCCTGCATCCCAATGATGCTGCTTCCCATGGCAAACTCCTGGGAAAGGAGCATTGCTCTATCTGGGGAGATTCAGCTTGATTCACAGGCTGGGAAGGAGCCCTTCCCTCCCTGGATCCATCCATCTATCCATGCTAATGTCCTTGTCCTCTGCTCCTTGCCCTCTCCTTGGCATGCTCACAGAGGGCTGCCAGAAGCCTCCCAAAATTTTTTAAGCTCTCAGAGCATCCTTGCTACAGAAGCTCTGTTCTCTGGCCAGTGCTGCCTTGTTGGAGTTAAGATCCCCATCACCTCTGGACCCAGAGGGAGGGACTAGCTTGCTCCATGCCCTGCTGTTTTCTTATGGGAAGAAATCAAGATCTTCCTGGCTTTTATTTTTTTTCAAGGAACAGACCTGGGGAAGTCCTCATCTTGCCACTCCTCCTTCACATCCACGTTCTCCATCCGCAAAGTGGCTTCTGTGGTTCCCATGGTGCTCAGGGAGGGCTGGCTGCACAGCGGGGCCCTCAGGGAAGAGGAACTTGGAAGCTGTGGAAGGTAGAGGTTGGCATTGAGCATCACTACCAGGCAGCATTTAACCCAAAACCCTTCAGAGCAGGTATGCTGATGCCTCGCTCCATGGAGAAGCAGCATGGGGTTTTGTGGCTACTGGGCATGTGTTGGATGAGAAAGAAGAGGTGAGGTTGGCTCTGGGTCAAAGCAACAGGTATATCTGCTCTGTTGTGACCTGAGCTCTTCCCCCTGAAGCTGATGCCCACCCGCTTTTCCCTCGCTGCTTCTCTTCCCATACTGATCCCAAAGTAAAAGAGCATCTCTGCTGGGGGAAATGGAATGGTGCTGAAAGGGAAGAGCAGTGGCTCCTCCCAGGATGGTTTCTGGCTGGTTTGGCAGCAGCACCAGTTTCTGTTTTGCTGGCCTGGGCAGAAGTTAATGGCTTTGGTTTTGCAGAGGAATTCCTGAGTGCTGCTGCCTGGGCTGTGCTCCATCCCCACCTGGGAAACGGAGGAAGCTGAGGAGGAGATCTTCAGAGAGATGTTGAATGTCCTTCCACCCCCTGAGGAGTTCACATCTCTGCCTTGCTCCCAGGTAAACCAAAGCAGATGCCAAGGTGGGCGTGCTGCTCCCAGGTTTGGATCCAGAAAGCCTTGTTCTCACTTGTACTAACACCCCAGCAGAGTGAGGGGCCCTTAAGACCATATATATATTGTTTTTTACTTCACTGGAAGGTTCCTACACACCCAGCCAGCAAAACCCCAGACTTTCCTGCCTGTTTCCCAGGACTGCCCCCACCTCCAGCCTGGCTGAGGGCTCGGGACCGTCCTTGCAGGACCAGCTCTGGTCAGAGAGCAGATCCACTGCTCTCAGCTGAGCTTGGTAGCACCGGGGCCTGGAAGGGGGGACAAGGTCAGGCCTTGTCTTACATAGCAGGAAGCCACCTCGTTATGGGCATTGACCCATCTGCTGTGGGACAGCTTTGAATGTTCTACCTGAGCTCGGCCACCCCGCTGCCAACGCACCTCAGGCCTGGCAGCGACGGGGTTCTGAGGGCCGGGGGCCTAGGGTCACTGCCCAAGAGGATGCAGCCACTCTGTGCCCTGGTGTGAGGGCAATCAGCATCCAGCAGGGTTTGACCCATCGCTGTGAGGCTTTTCTGGACAGCCGCTGCTCTCCCTGCTGCCTCAGGAGGTTTGCGTTCACCCAGGGCCTGGCTGGTGATGATCTGGAGGGAGAGGAATCTCTGCGTCTGGGCTCTGAGGGAACGGAGCTGCCTAGAGGCCTGAGCTAAACCAGCACCTGGCTGTGCTGCAGACACTGCCAGAGGGAGGAATCAGAGCAGGGAGCTGGCTGGGAGCACTGCAGAGCTCTCACCCTGCCCGCTGTCTCCTGCCTGTCCTCCCAGCACGCTGTTTGTGTCCCATCCTCACCCCACGCCTGTCTCCATGTTTGATTCCCCTCTACCTTGCAGCTCCCAGACCCCACCTTCCCTCGCTCCCTCCCTCCCTCCCTCCTCCCCACTGCTGACAGCTGCTCTCTGCTAACCCTGAGGGCCTCAGGGAGGGAAGGGAGAGAAATTAAAGCAAATCTCAGGCTCCAGCCTGATTCAGAAGGGAGGGAGGGAGAGAAATTAAAGCAAATCTCAGGCTGCAGCCTGATTCAGAAGGGAGGGCTGCAGCCTGAGATTTGCTTTAATTTCTCTCCCTCCCTCCCTTCTGAATATCAAAGCATCGCCCAGCAGCATGGAAGCCCAGGAGATGCTGGTACTCACCGAGGCTTGTGGCTAACGAGGAACAAAGAGGATGCTGCCTGTATCCCAGCTATGCATTCCTCCCGCTGGAGAAGGGCTGCTCAGGAGCTCCAGGGCCTGGATCCAGCTGCAGACGTGCGCGGCGCTCGCAGCAGAGTGTAGGGATGCATCTAGGTCGGGCTCTCTCACAGCAGCCCCGGCTTTGCGATTTGGGTTTTGCTGAGGGGAGGAGGAGGAGGAGGAGAAGGAGGAGGAAGGGGAGCAGAGTGGAAATTGAGGGCAGTTATTTGTATTCTTCCATGGCTGCTGCTGCTTCTTCCTCTGCCGCCTCTCTCCCCGCCGAGGTATTTTATCCTTTTCCCCCCTTGCAGCTTGGCTGAGCCCCAGCTCCCTTAAATCAAGGAATCGCAGTGCTTTTGTGTGTGAGGAGGATGGCGGTGGCGGTGGTGACAGAGAGGGAGGGGGTGTTATGGAGGATGGGTGGAGAGAGGAGCTGGAAGCACCCCCCTTTTCGGTGTCACCTCCCTTCCAATTGGCTGAGAGGTACCAAATATCTCCCTACACCCTTCCTCCGGATGAATGATGCTGCCAGGGGCTGAGCACACCGGCGTCTCCTTGCTGTTTTCAGTGGGAGACAGGGATGCTCGTCATCCGGCAGGATCTGGTCCTAGAGGAGGCGTGGGAGCTGGGGAGGGGGGTGGGAAGGGGGAGGGCTTCTTAATACAGCGCATCCTTCCCTGAGAAAGTACCGCTGGCCTCAGCCTGTGGTGGGATGCAGGATTTATTGGTCCATCTTGCCTTGCATGTGCAGAGCTCATCTGTACCTGATCCTCAGGCACTGGTCCTGGTGTACAGGGTGGGGGGGGCTGCATGGACACACCCAGCCGATGGCCCTGTTTGTGCTGGGGGCAGCAGCTCCTGCTCCTTGCTCCCAGGATGTCTGTAACTCCATTAGAGCCCGGGACCTTTGCTGGTTCCTTCACAGATCTAAAAGGAGCACAGAGCTCCAACCCCCTGCCACAGGCAGGGACACCAACCTCCAGGCCTGCAGCTACACAAGGTTGCCCAGGGCCCCAGCCAACCTGGCCTTGAACACCCCCAGGGATGGGGCACCCACCCCCTCTCTGGGCAGCCCCTTCCAGCCCCTC
>JAQOTC010000026.1:1933277-1954857 GCA_028554615.1 Rallus crepitans
CCCCCACAGCCTTCTCTTCTCCAGGCTGACCCAGCCCAGCTCCCTCAGCCTCTCTCCAGAGGGGAGCTGCTCCAGCAGAAAACTCCAAGCAGCAGCCCTGGAGCAGCAGGTTCTGAGGGCAGGGCTGTGCCCTAACTGTTCCCTCTTTGACATTTTCAAAGGAGGGGGGGAGTAGAGAAGGAGACCCATGGTGTGCTGCCTTCTGCTCCACGTCACCCATGCTTTTATACCCCAGTAAAACTCGGCTCCTCGTGGGAGCTCCTCCTGTGGAGCTCAGCAGCGATGGGTAAGCAGATGCCAGCGGGGGAAGCATCTTGGCCCCAGTTTGAACAGCAGCAGAGGCTGCTCAGAATCAGCCCTGGGATGGTGCTGGGACCTCACTCCACTGACGTCAGGCGGGAGAGCCCGGGAAGGAGGCTGGGGCAGGGTGAGAAACACCCTTTGCTGGTGTGAATTAGGTTAGAGCCTGGTCCCCAGAGGAAGGAGGGGGGGCGGGGATTCATTAAACCCCCACCACATGTGGAGTGAGGTTATAACTGATCCTGAGCGAATGCAGCTGACGCTCTGAAAAGACATTTTCCCCTCCAAAGGGTTTCTCTTCTTCCAGCTCTGACTGGTTGCAGCCTTCAAATACCACAGACATACAGCCAGGCAACAGTCTGGCACTGGCACCAGCCCTTCCCAGTAGCAATGGGGAGCAGACTGAGGCACTACCAGTTGGAGTAAGCTGTTTAAAGGAAGATGCTGCTCAGGTCTTTGCACCTGTCCACGATCAGTGGGGAACAAGTGGCATTTTCCAGCTTTTCCAGGAACAGTTTCTCTTCTTTGCAGTTTCTTGTCCTTGTAGGCTCATGCTGCTCTGCTGGTGGTTTATTTAGGAGTAGCCCAAGCAAAAAAAACACCCCAGCTTTCAGCTGAATTTCAGCACAAATTCAACTCCTGGAGCTGCAGGGAACCCCCTTTGGAGATGCTCCTCAAACACAGGTGCTCAGGCAAGGCCTTGTGAGTTGACACCTCATTCCTTGGCCTGTTTGGGTGATGGGGTTTAACATAACCCCGCTCTGAGCTCAGGAAAGCCACAGCTGTTACCCTTACTCAGCTGATGTGAAGGAGCCCACCTTGCCCTGGGGATGTTTGTGGGTGCCTGGGCACCCTCCCTCCCCCCAGCACTGACTTGCTCTTTGCTCACTTTAATCCCTGCAGAACCATGTGCCACAACCACATGGCAACAGCTTTAAACGTGGGTGACTGTCACACCCCCCTCATGGCATTTGTTAGCATGGCCCTTTCTGGAGGGACAGCCCAGCTTGGAGCATCAGGACCTTCCTGGAGCACCCCAGAGAAGCCATGTCCTAAACTGGCTTCTGCCCACCCTGCCAGGGAGAGGGGATCCTCCTCCCAAGGGGGAAAAACATTCCTTAGTGGTCACCCTTTGCTTTTAAAGGGTTGTAAAATCCTTCCACTAAAAGCCACTTGGAGTGGGGAGGACCAAAACAATCCAAACAAACCCACTGCAAAGTCCCCATCCCACAGCTGCCTCAACCTCCCCCAGCACTGGGGAAGGATTTCCCAGTGGGATGGGCTCCCACTGCTGTGATTTAGGACCCATCTCCCCAGAAAGCTCTTGGTGAGCCAAGCAAGAGCCCAGATCCCGCTCTCTCCTTGTTATTCTGCAAAACAGCTGCTTATTTCTGCTTAATCCCTTTCCAAACAGATAGGCTTAAATCAGAAAAGCTTGGTTTTATGCCAGTCTGTGCAAGAAGCTGTCCTGAATCACATCTCTGGGCAGACGGACTCTTGTGGGGCTTGTAAAACACTGAGCACCTTCTTGGCAGAGCTGCAGTGAATAAGAGTGAGTAAAAAAATTGGCCTGGCCTCCCAGAGAAGGAGGGGGGGATGCTCCTGGACTAGCTCATTCCCAGCAGAGCTGCAGCAGCACCGTAGAAAAGGGCTCACTGATGAATTGGGGGAGGAAAAAAAACCCCAACAAACCCAACCCTCAATATTTAGATTGATGAAGTAAAGGGAAAATGGCCTCAAAGGGTGTTTCTGTGCACTGGGAAATTACATGCACGTGTTTTTGCTGCTGGTTGAGGTGCCTGGATCCAGCCTGGGCTCTCCTCTCCCAGGGCTGGTGGCCCCTGGCTGCCAGGATTTCTCCAGAAATTGCAGGGTGGCTGGGAGAGACAAACATCCAAATGCCTGATGCTGGGACTGCAGGAGCCTGATCCAAGGTGAGTCCTCAGCTGCAGGGACCGTGCTGCTGCGTGGGGGACACTGGAGACCTCCCTGGCTGGGAGTTGAACCTTGGCTGTGTGAATGCAGGGACAAACCTGTGCTGTGCTGCCATGGGAGGGCAGAGGGCTGGGATCTGCCCACCGAGGCTCTGTCAGGACAATCATCCAGCCCAGGTATAGGCATTGCCCCTCATCAGTCCCACTCTTAAACCACAGTCCTGATTCCCCCTGCCCTATGCCCTGCTCCCAGTGCTGGGTTTTCAAGCTCGGAGAGGAAAGTTTCAAGTGTGGAAAGGAAACGAGGGCAGGAGCTGAGGGAAAATGCTGTGGGGTGTGTGCACAGCACCCTGCCCTGGCTGACAGCTCCTGCCATTTGCTTTCCATCCAAATAACATTCTTATTATTGTTGTTATTATTATTATGATGGTGTACAAAACCAAATGAGCCTGTAGAGCAGTGGCAGCAGCTTTGGAGAACCCCAGAAACATCAGTAGGGTCTGTGTGTGTGGAGGAATTCCTCCTGCCAAGGGAGGGCATAGGAGGGGAGGCACAGTGAGTGGCTGGCAGGGCTGCAGAGCATCCTCCATGGGCCACCTCACCCCATGCCACCCTCCCTGGGAGGGAGGTAGACTGTGCTGCTGGCAGACATGATGCTTGGTGGTCCAGCTCAGGAAGCGCGGGAGGATGCTTGCGTCAGCTGTAGAGCTTGGAGGCTCCTGCCAAAGTCTCCCCAGGACTAACAAGGGGCTGCCTTTGCCTGGCAGATGTCTAACACCATGCAGAGGGGCTGCTGGTGAATCCAGGATGTTTCCATAATTCAGACCCAACACAGGCACCAAAAATAAGACAAAAATAACCCCCAAATGAAGCTCATCTCTTAAAAGCAATAAATAACCTTGAGCAAATGCTGGCTTGCTCTTAATCCAATTATCTATCAGCAGGCCTGCACATCGCTGGGAGGAAAACCACACCGACCCCATCTTGCTGGGAAATGGGGCTTTCAGCTTCTTCCTGGGTTTGGACTCCCACCCTGCCCCAAATTCAGTGGAGCTCTCCAGAAACTCCATGGCCGTGGGTGGCACCACAGCACAGGTGAGCTCCCTGTCCAAGGAGAGACACTGCAGTCTGAGGACACTGGTCCTCACCTGCCTTCTGTATTCTTCAAAGCATCATTCAGAGTACTCATATGGTGTTTTGCTCTAGAATACAAGATCATAGAATCCCAGCCTGGTCTGGGTTGGAAGGGACCCCAAGGGTCACAGAGCTCCAACCCCCTGCCACAGGCAGGGACACCAACCTCCAGGCCTGGAGCTACACAAGGTTGCCCAGGGCCCCAGCCAACCTGGCCTTGAACACCCCCAGGGATGGGGCACCCACCCCCTCTCTGGGCATCTCAAATCCCTCTTCCCCAGGGCTGCCACAGCGGTGCCTTTTTGAGCTCTATGGTGCAGATCCATGGGGAAAAGCCTCCTTCAGCCCAACGTGCTCATCTTATAGTGACCTACCCTGCTCAGAGACTGGCAGGGCTTTGCATCCCAGTTGGGATGTGACTTATGGGATGCTATAACCTCAGGGGTACCCTAAAGGCAAAGCCAGCTGGATCCTCTATGCTCAAGAAGGAAGATAGATGAGCAGAGGGAGCTTTGCTCTCCTTGCGACTACTCCTGGCTGCTTTGACACCCACCCATGTGCACCCATGGTGAGAGGCAGCAGCTTCCCCAGCAATTAGTGGCCACTCTTGTGCCTCATCAGCCCCGGGGTGATGGTGGGAGAGCTGGTGGAGGGCGAGCCACGTCCGCTCGCTCTGACGGCAGTAAAAGTATTTCTGGAGGAGCGCCCTTGCCAGAGTAAATTGTTGGCAACCACGAGCTAATTCTCCTTTCATAAACAAAGCAAAGGAGATAAAAGCAGCAGCCTGGGCTGCCTCCTCCAGCGCAGCGCCTCGCGCCCCTGCACACCCAGTCCTGCATCTGGAGCTCATTGGGGGCAGCTGCCGGGAGGAGGCGGATGGGAACCAGCTGAGCCTCCCTGCACGCTGCTGCCAGGCCTGAGCGTGGTCCTCAGGAGGGAAGCATGCAAAGCAGGGCCCTGGTTGGGCTGGGAAGCTTGGGAAGCTTGGTTTGGATTGGTGGGTGGCAGTGGAAGCATCAAAAAAAAAACCCCAGGTGGTTTGGTCAATCTGTAAGCAGAAAGGTGAGGTGGCCTCCATGAACAGGCTGCCCAGGGAGGGGCTGAGTCCCCTTCCCTGGGGGTGTTGAACAGAGGGGAGATGAGGTGCTCAGGGATCTGGTTTAGCACAGGATGGGAATGGTTGGACTTGAGGATCTTAAAGGGCTTTTCCAACCCTGTGATTCTGTGATTCTGCAATGGTCAAAATAGCTTCAGATTTCCTCTTGGCCATTCATCCCTCTCAACCAACAGTGGCCAAATGCTGGGACAATGTGCTGCTTGCTTTGATCTTGCACCTGGCTGAATTGTGTCCTGTCCCTGGGCACAAATCTGAGGTGGGCACCGAGTGTCATCTTAGTCACCTTGGAGCACCTTGTAGGCAAGCATCCCAAAGCTCCAGCTGTAGCTGGAGCCCCAGAAAGTCTGACTTGAATGCTTTTTATCCAGCCAAGGGGCTCTGCAAATGGATTTTTCAATGGTGAGAGATTTTAGTGGGGTGGGGAGCAAAAAAAACCTGTGTAGCCACAAGGAAAATGTTTGTGTTTTCCATTTGCAAGAGGAACATTTTCCATTTTGGGGCTGGAAGTGACTTTTGTTTAGAACCCTGAGGACAGCAGAGTCCAATGTGAAAAGAAACAGCCAAACAGCCCAATTTGCTGCAGCCCAAAAATGAAGCTTTTTGAAATTAATTAATTAAGCAGAGTCCAAGTGAGATCTCAAGAAGTGGGATGGGCACCTCGGCTGATCCTTGGCTCTACCAAAGCCTTCCCAGGACATCTCCCAGTGGATCCTGTTGCTTGCTCTGGGAAGGATCTGAAGGCTGAGCCCATGGCGCTCAACTGGAGCTGCCCTGGACTTGTCAGCCCTGTAGAGAAACGGCTGGGAGCTGTCCTGGTGTGGGAATGTGCCTGGCCAGCTCCAGTTCCCCGAGTCATTCCCACTCCTTCAGGGTTTGCTTTGTGCTTGCCTGACAAACCCTTGCTGGGGTTGCTGGTTTTCATTAGGTCTGAGAGGGCTGTTCGCTGCCTTGTTGGCTCTTCCACATCCTCCCCGTCCTCAGGGAAGGCTCGAGGAAATAACTTGAGTCAAGCGTGTCCAGGGAACTCCAAAATGGTCCCCTCTGCACGAGTCCAATTCCAGAGCAGCGTGTCCTGTGTTAGTCTCTGCAACCTGAGCCCTGGGGTCCTTCAACTGCACCTTTATTTGTTTATCTGCATTTCCTCTGGAACCAGAGATGCGTTGCCAGCGGGGTCTTCATTATCATTTTATTATTCACATTTCCAGCTACTTGTCTATGAAATTTTGCCCTTCTAGTCCCTCCCCTTGCCTTTTCTTGGAAAAAAAAAAAAAAGATGTTGTGCATTCAGGGGGTCACTGCCCAAATCTGTTCTCTTCTGGCAACCAACCTGTGCAGCTGGAGACCTGGAGTCAGCTGCACACGGGCTGTCTCCAGGGTTTGGTTCAGCCTTTCCAAAGGATGCTTTGGGAGGGAGTGGCCAGTGTCCTGTAAGACCTGATCTTCCTCTTCTCTGTTTTGGGTCATTATCTTGTGTGGGGAGCTGTGACTTGTCTCTGCAGCCACCCTCCTGCCCACACTGGCTATAGCTGAGCCACAGAGCATGAAGGTGCTTGGGGAGCACATGGGGGCTGCACGTGCTGGGGTGGATGAGATGCTCTTCAGACCAACAGTACATCCATTCATCAGACTGTCTTAGGTACCTGGACCCCCATTCAAACCTCAGCTTCACCAGCCCCAAAAGGAACCACCACATTTTTTGTCTCTAAATGACTTTCAGCCCTCAGCATTTTTTTTATTTTTAAACTCTTTTTGGTGGAGACCCATTGCAGACATCTGACAAATCACCCTTAATCCACCTGAACTGCTAAATCTCCTGGTAATCCCTCCCCAGCACTGCTCCAAAGCTGCTCCCTGACAACAGACCTTCTTGGTACCATTAATCAGTGTCTTTGGCTCCTGGGTGCCTCATGGTACTTGTCTATGCAGGGAAACCCTCTCATTTATAAAACTTGGGGACCTCCCACAGTTTCCCATTCCCCGTGACCCCAGCGAGGGGGTCAGTGCACAGAGTAAACTGGTTGAGAGGGAAGGCCCTAATATTTATATGGAAAGCCATTAGCAGGCAATATCTTATCTACCTTCTGTTTTGAAGTGGGGGTTTTGGGGTGATGGCAGGGCTATGGGTAGCACCAGAGCTGCCTCTGAAATGCCCCCAGATGCTCTGTTCCACCATCCTCACCAGCACATGGGTTATACAGCACATTTTCAGTGCTGTGGGATGAGAGCAGAGGGTGCAGAAGGACTTCAGAGAGGGGAGGGGAAAAAAAAAAGAAGAGCTGAGATTCCCACCTGCTGAATTTTAAAGCCAGGCAAAAGCTCCCAAATCCACCTTGATACCTCCTGGGGTGGTATGTTTTAGCCAGCTGGTCCCTGTGTGACTGCTGTCCTTCCAGGCCCAGCTGGAGGATGGAGTGGTCTTTTCTAGTCTTAAAAAGTATAAACCTATGAAATAGGCGTTGTCTTGTGAGCTCCCCTGAGCCCTCCCCAGATGTTGAGCACAGCTTTGAACACAGAGGTGGTCAGATGCTGTTTTCTCCAGTGGAAACCGTCTTGGAGAGCCTCTGTTGTTGGATGCAAAATGAAAAAAGGCAAGGAAGGAGTGAAGATGTAGTGGTGGTGGTGAGATCCCTGCAGGACTTTTCATAGGAAAGGAGGGGTGGTGACTCCCTGGGAAGGCAGGCACCTAGGATAGGGGACCAGCAGGTATGTGGATGCTGGGTAAGCACCATCTTGAACCACAGCGCTGTTACAGCCTGTGTCACTTTAGAAAACGTGGCAGAAGCCAAACCAGAACCCAGCTAAAGAACGAGGCAGTGGGATTCCAAATTCACTGGTGTTTTATTCACAACATCTTCAGATCCCCCTGCTCCTGGGCTGCAGTGCAGCTGTGGATAAAACTTTGCAGCATCCTTTATTCGAGTCTGTATCTTTGTGGGATGCTGGGAGTCCAGGTTGGGCTGGGAACGGGAGCAGAGGGCAGATGTAACCCAGCTCACTGGAAGCAGGGAAGCTGTGGGCAGTTGGCTGAGCTCTGCCTGGGAGCTTCATGATAGCATTCAGCATGTAGGTTCGGGGTGCCCTGTGGAGGTTGGGCATGGACTTGGGGGGAAGTGGGGCTGAAGCAGCTCTTGGGACTCCAAGGACCCTACCAAATCTCTCAGTGGCTGTCCCTCAGCTCAAAAATCATGAGGGATACGCAGGCACAGGCTGGAAAATCTTCAAGGGAGGGTGAAAACTGACCTCACCACCTAGTTCTATAAGGCCAAGAGAAGCAAATTCCCAGAGCCCAGAGTAGGGTTTCTCCCTCTTCTCCCTCCTCTCTCCAAGCCCTGGGGTAGGTTCGTGTGAGGCAGAAGAAATGTTTCTAACACAGAGAGCTGCCTGTTGCACTAGGAATGATCACACTTCAAGATCAGGCTCTCTCCCTTGCCACCAGGGATGTTTCAGTGTTCCCATGCAGCTTTTGTTCTATTTAAGTGTCTGGGTTTGTCTACTTGGATGTGCTTGTCCCGAGATGGATTTTGGAGGTGTTACTGTTTGCAGTTGCTGAAGTCCTACCCTGACGCCATCACATGCTGATTACTAAATGCTGAGAAATGCAGGATCTTGGCTCTTGACCTGGGAAAGACACTTGATGATTTCAAGGAATGGGCAGGACAGGGACAGCGGGCGGGGAGCAGCACGCCATGTGTTGGGCTGCTACTGCTGGAGGGAAGGGAGCATAAATTGTTACAGGGACCATGTTTTATTGCTGAACTTACAGATGTATTTGGGCATGCTGGAGACACGTAGCATCTCCATGTCCTAAAGGTGGTGGTGGGAAAGAAATGACTTGATTCTTCCCCAGAAGAACACCGGAGCCTTTCAGTGCTGTGAGCGAATGTGGCCTGGGCAAGAGGGGCTGCTAGTGCTGGCATCCCTCTGGGGTGGTTCAGCTCTGGCTGCAGCCTAAGGAATTGTTGGGTTTTTTTTCTCAGGAAGGAAATAGAACATTCTTGGCAATACAGATAGTTCACTTGACTCTTATGGAGGCTGGAGCTTGTAGGGAGCAGCCTGGCCTGGGCTCCCCCAAGGAGTCGGACACATGCCAAAGGATGGTGTTACCCTCCAGCAGGAGCTGTGGTTCTACCAAGTGATATAATAGAACTGAATCATGGGGCAGGCTGGGGAGAGACAACAGTACTGAGGTTTGGCCCACCCAGGGAGGCAGACAGCAAAGGGAATGCAAGGTTTGGGGGGTCGCTGGTGTTTTGGGCTGGTTGCTAACCCCATGCTCCCATCCCAGCCTCCCCCCTGATGTTAACGTGCTCTGGATTGGGCATGGCTAAATTTTGTTCTTGGTGGCTGCATCTTTCTGCTCTGCTGTTACTGCACTGTGCCAAGAGGTGGATCCAGCCTAGAAGACCATAAAACCACCTCTGGATGCCAACCAGGGCACGTGGTTATACGCTGAGGCACAAATAACACGCTCAGCCTCTTAGGACCTGTTGCCCTTTTGGGAGTTGGGTGCCTCCCATCTCCCTGATCTTCCTCCCTTATGTTGGAAACCCACATGAGAAATTTGGCAGGATGAGAGTGCCCATTGATTCTTCTTTTATGTCTGTGCAGGCAAAAAGGCTGAGGGTGATGGACAGGAGGATCAACAGTCATCATGTTTGGGCAAGACCTACCTGTCCTACACACCGAAGCTCAGCTGCATGTTTAGGATTACCACTGGATCCATGCTGCTATTTGCCTATTGATGATCATCTGTCAAAAGATCTTTGTTCCTGGAAAGCTTGGAGATGAGCACCTGGAGATGAGCAGGGAGCAGTTGGAGGCGGCAGCTGTGAGTGCCCTGGGCAAAACTCCCTGGTGAGTCTTTGCCAAGGAATTCTGCCTTCCTCCCACTGCTTTGCCCTGCTCCTACTCCTTGCAGTCAACCCAAAGCAACTGGAGCAGAGCCATGTAATGGTGTTTCCTTGTTGACTCTGTAGAAGCTTTTCAAAAGAATTGGAGGGAGAGACTTTTTCCAGTTGATTTTAGTGCAAATATTAAATGTGTTGGTACTAGCAGAGGCACATTGATGGGGCTGAGACCTGTGCCCCGTCCTCCTGGAGTGTTTTTCCCTTGGGATAAGATGTCTGATCAGATAAATGCTTCCAAGAACTCACCCCTCAGCTGCAGCCCCAGGCTATGACTTTTCCTCACATGATACATAGCAGTGGGAAATGAAATGTCACGGGCCACAGGTCTAAACACTGTCCTGTTGCCATCTGCTCTGCACATACCTAGGCACAATGTTAGCCTGTGCCAAATGGCGCTCTTCAAAAAGCATGGAGATATGGTCCAAGGATAGGCCAGGGCAGGGACTGTTCCCACCAAAAAGCCTGGATGCAGCTGACTGAGGATCACAGTCACTAGGGGTTGGAAGGGACCTCGTCGGGTCCAACCCCCTGCCAAAGCAGGGTCCCTAGCAATGGGGGTGGGAGTTGTGCTGGGTCACTTGGTCTCAGGGACAGAAACTAGTCTCCTGCCCATTTATTTGGTAACACAGATGAACCCAGTGTGTTTGCAGACCCACCGCTGTGGATTATCAGCTGTGGAACTAACTGTGCCTGGTGACCCATTTGAAGGCCAATTGTCCTGGGTGTTCACTGGCTAGCGTCCCTGGGTGAGCAGCATCTGCTCCACTGGCAAAGGAAGTTCAGCCCTTGTGTTCTCCTGTGCTCACCTAGGTGAGAACTCATCATCCAAAACTCTGCCCTCACTTGCTGGGTCAGTAAGGGCAGTAACCAGGAACCTGCTCCAAAACATGGCATTATTTGTCTTCAGATGTGGGGATAACTGAGACTATTCATCATGTAACAATAAGTCTTCGTGTTCAGCCATGCTTAGTCTTGCCAAGTCTATTACCTGAACAGCTTCTTTGTTCTGTCTGTGCTATAGTCTCACATCACCTTCTGGACTAAGTGATCTGTCACCTGATGTCACATGTGCTACTCAGAACAATTCTCAATCCACAGCTTTGTGACTATTTTCCACAGCTCCCCCCTCACTTGCTCGTTTGTTTAATTTACATTAATTTCTCCTATTGAGCTTAAACTCCTTATGGTCCTGGCTCTCAGGGGTACAAAAGTCTTGAACCTTCCACCTGCCTGAAGTCTTTTACCTGGTGCTACAGGATCCCTCAACTCAGAGCTTCTCCTGATGCTGGGAAACTCAAATCCTCCATCACAGCTGTGAGTAAAATTGCACCTGGGGTCGCTTGTGCACACAGTGTCTTCATTCCAGAATTCCAGAGCTCATGGACCCTCAGCAAGAGAGCTGGCTGGTGTCTGAACTTCATGACTGCATCTGCCCTTGTAGGACAAGGCCATTCTCCTGAGGCTAACCAGAAATCCTTTAGCTGCCATGAAGGGGCCATGTGCTGACTACCTGCAGCGAATGGTTGCTTGCCCTGGTAATTCCCAAACAGCACCTGGCGTGGCACTATCTGGATCATGCCAAAGCTGGGCCATGGACCACTCCAGATCTCAGCCTCTGGGAGAATTAAATGCAGAGCTTGTGCCCTTGTACTGTTTAAGTTACTAGTAGAGGTGTAGCCTGTGCCATGGGGAAAGGGTAAGAAGTCACAGTTTCTCACGTGGGGAATTTCTAGGCAGTGGAATTTCTGGCTGGGGCCTTCTCAGGCCCTGGTGAGGAGTCATGAGACCTCAGGCTGCCTGGATCACCCTGGGGTGAGCATACCATGAGTTATGGCCCCCATCCCTCATGCTGAGGTATATTTTTTGCTCTCACCTGTGCTGTAGTGTTTCCAAGTCTGCACAAGGCACCTGGATACACTTCAGGTGACCCAGCTCTGTCCCATGAAGCACACACCTGCTGGTAGAAGGCCTGGAAATGTCAGATCTCCCACTCTGTGTTGCCCATTTACAATCCTGTCGCCCACCCAAACCCACATGAAAACTTTCTGTGAATTTAGTTCCAGGCCAACAATCCATTTTTACAGCTGAATAAATTCAAGTCTGATAATTACACATAATGGCTTTTTTATGTCCCAGCCAGGTGCAGCCAAGCTCAATACAAGATCAATTTACTCCCTGCATAGCAAACAAACCACCTCTTCATGTCAACAGACCATGATGTACAGTGCCCATTCACCTGGGCTGGAGATGCTCCAAAGCATGGTCTGCAGGGCTGGACACAGGAGGGATCTCCCCCAAGCACTTGTTTACTCTGAAGGTCGTGGTGGTTGCTGAATGTCACCAGTCTCAAGATGTGCTTTAGCTCGAGCTCCTGGAGAGGCAACAAGGAAACATGGCTTGACGTGGGGATGGAGCCAACTGTGCCATGAAGTCTGTTAGGTGGCAGGGGGACTTGAGGACCTGATGGCTACACCTCCACTCCGTGCCAGCTTTGACCATTCTTCCCAAAGGGAACTATCATCCTGTGACATGAGGTGGAGAAGAAAGCAGATCTTGTATGTTGATGTTGGCAAAGGAAGCAGATAGTGCACGTGCAGAGGTGCTAGCAATGGTAAGGTATGCTTTAACCACAAGCAACGTCTGGGTGGTTTCATTTGACCTTTCCTTCATTTGTCAAAGAAGAATCCTTCCTGAGGGTTTTACAACCTTTATTGACACGTTTGTAGTGGTAGCTCAAGATGCAGAGCAGCAGTTGGGGCACGTCGCCGGTCCCTCCCTGCGTCTGCGCCTTCCTTTCTTCTCCTCTTTTCCTGGTTGTGCCATCCACTTCAGCGCTCACCTTCAGGCTGCACTTTCACGCTCTGACCAAGACCAGAGGTGAGTTGCCAGAGTCCTTTGTTTTTTCAGTAGTTATCAGAGGAGGAACCTGGCTTGGGCTGCCAGAGAGAAGCATTGGGTAGAGGAGGGAGGGGGGTCTGTGGGCATCATTTTCACCCCTGATTGCAGGGAGACATTGCTCCTCTCTCTTACTTTCTTATGTCTGTCAGCAGTATAGGTACCACCGGTATACAGGATAAGAGGTGGCAGGTGGCACACCCACCAGCTTTTGCTGGAAGTCCTGGTGTTTTGTGGGATCAGCCAGCAGCCTGTAAGGCCACGGTGAAGGGCAGGCTGGTGCTATATGGGTTTCCTTGTCCTTAGGTCAATGCTGATGTGCAATCAAGACTGTCCTGTCAGCCAGCCTTGATTACTGCAAAAGCAGCAAGACACAGAATCACAGAATCATAGGGGTTAGAAGGGACCTTGAGAGATCATTAGGGCTTTGGGACACAGACAGTAGCCCTGTGCTCTTGGTCACCACAGCAAGTGGATCAATAAGAGCAATGGGGTGTTGCAGACCTGGAAGACCATGACTTTGATCTGGTAGAGAGGAGCAGCTAGCAGGATGCTGAAGATTAAGGTGCTCCTGTCATCCTGCTGGGGTGGGCTCAGACGTGGGGGCTCATCTTCACACATGACAGGATGTGTGCTGAGGGCCTGGGGTGGCATCCTCAGAGGGCTCAGTAGCCCTTGGGTATGTTGGGACTTCTCCATGACCCCTGAATTCCTCCCTCCTGCTGGCATGGTAAAGTCCCCAGCCTGGACATTTTCTATCTCTGGTTTTATAGCTATGTGTTTTTAATCTCCATAGCTCTATAAATATGTGTGTATATATATATATATATATAAAATAATTACAGACACAACTATACATATATATAAGAATATATAAACCAGTGTGTCTATGTTCAAATAAATAAATATGTTTATACACTTGTTGACGTTTACTTCCATATGTTGTAGATAAATGTATTTATTTTTATACAATGAGCGTTTCCCAGCGCAAAGGGGGCAGGCAGCCAATCACAGGGCTGCTTCCTGGCCCAAAGGGAGTAGACAGCCAATCACAGGGCTGCTATCAAAAGTGTCAGCCTCCCATGGTGAGGACATGGGGGTCCTTTTCTGATGCGCCCCAGGCTACACCAATAGCTCGCTCTGCCAGCCAGTCCCAGGGCTGCCTGAGAACAGGATGGTCTCATGAAACAGCTCCCAGCCAATCACAGAGCGGCACGGTGTTCAAAACAGCAGGCCGCTCCCTGCCCCAACACTGTGGGCCCCTGCCCTAAAATGCCAAACCAAAATGGCAGCCCCTCCTAGGCCGAGGAAGGGCCTAACTGGTCTGATGTGCCACAGGGTTAGTGGGAAAGGGCAGCCAGGCCTGCAGCCAATCACAACAGGGCACGGCTGGAAGAGGGGATGACTTCTGGGCCTTCAGGCTGCTGGAGCTGTGGCGGGAGCTGGTGGCAGGGCACTGTGGCCCCTGTGCCTCGCTCAGCCGCGCCTCATGCTGACACCCGAGCGCCTCTTGACATCTCCCTGCCTGTGGCACTGCTGCCTCTCCCTGGGTCCCCGAGGTCACAGGTCTCCTCGCCTTGCAGCAGGACATGGCGTGTCCCGAGGAACCCATGACGGGCTGCTTGCGGCTCTGCTGGGAGATGATGGCGGGAAGTAGAGGCCAACAAGGAGAGGCAGAGGGTGGGGATGGAGGGAAGCTGGGGGTCTGTGGAAGGGCTGCTGTGCATTGCTTGTGGCACTCCAGAGGTGACCTTCCTTTCTGCAAAGAGGCGGACGAAGGTAAATGTACTTCAGGCCTTCATGCTGACCCCTGAGTGCCTGTGCACACCCCTCCCTGACGAAGGGTGTGCCCAGAGCCACGGCCCCGCTGGCATCTGCGTGCACCCATCACTCATTGTTCTCTCTGTGGTGTTTGCAGATCCACTCATGGAGCTTGTGAAAGGGAAGATCTCCTGCAAGAAACTCCTCATCTTCTTGCTCTTCATCATCACCTTTGGCTCCTGCCTCTTTGTTTCTTTTCGTCACTTCAGAACTTCTAGAGAAGTAGAGCTGGAGCACTACTATTCCTACCCCTCCATGGGAAGAGCCTGTGCTGGAAATACCAGCATCCTACCAAAGGCTAAACGCAGGCTGACCGTCCTGCTCTGGAAGTGGCCCTTTGGGCGCCACTTTAACTTCATAAACTGCTCAGAGCTCTACAGCATTCCAGACTGCAGCTTCACTGTCAACCATAGCTGGTCCGAAGAGGCTGATGCTGTGATTATGCATCACAGGGATGTGTGGAGGGACGCGGAGGGGCTGGCCCAGCTTCCCCGTCTCCCGTCCCAGCGCTGGATCTGGTTCAACCTGGAGTCCCCAGCTCACTCTCCAAACTTAGGTGCCATGGACAACCTCTTCAACCTGACCATGTCTTATCGGAGAGACTCGGACATCTTCACCCCTTATGGGGAGCTGCAGCTCCTTGACCAGCCACAGCCCCTCAACATCCCACCCAAAACCAAGCTGGTGGCCTGGGTAGTCAGCAACTGGAGACCAGGCTCCCAGCGTGTCAAGTACTACCAGGAACTGAGGAAGCACATCTCTGTGGACGTCTACGGGCAACACCACTTACCCCTGCCCTGGGACATGCTCCTTCCCACTGTATCCCAGTACAGCTTCTACCTGGCTTTCGAGAACTCGCAGCATGAAGACTACATCACAGAGAAGCTCTGGAGGAACGCCCTGTCCTCTGGCACTGTCCCCATCGTGCTGGGGCCACCTCGAGAAAACTATGAGCGCTTCTTGCCCCCAGACTCTTTCATCCACGTCGATGACTTCGGCAGCGCTGAGGACCTGGCGCAGTACCTGTGGGAGCTGAGCGAGGACGCTGAGAGATACCAGAGCTACTTCCAGTGGCGCAAGTGGTTGAAACCCATGGCAGGGGGTGGCTGGGCCCTGCATGTCTGCAGAGCTTGTCTCTTCTTGCAGACGACAGAGGCCAGGTACCAGGTAGTGCCCAGTCTGTCTGAGTGGTTTGTGTAATTACTGTTTGCCCAGCTCTCTGCAGCACTGAGATCTTTTTGTCCTTGCTGGCAGGCTGCAGTTTCACAGGGTGATTGAACCTGATGGAAGCGGAGGGAGAGGAGGAGCTTTGCAGTGAGCGAGGACAAGGAAGCAATTAGGTGTTTATATGTCTTTGTCTTACTGGAGAATAGACTGTCAAGTAGAGTAGTACATTGGTTATATTTGCTGATCTATTACTTACCTGAACAACTTGTTATGCGGCTGTAGCTTGGCCTGTGGACAAGTTCACCTCCAGTGTCTGCAAACAGTCCTGGATCGGCTCCATGGCTGGAGAGCTGAAGCAAGCAGCCAGGAAGGGAAGGTGAGATAGCCATACCTAGCATAAACCTGTTTCAAGGACTTGGTGCTCTGCCAAGCTGCACCTTGAAGGGGTGGCCATGCCATGAGGATGCTGTGGCAGGAGGAATCAGCCACAGTCTTCTCTCTCGGGCTCTCCCTGCCTGCCTTTGGGATGTTGCATCAGTGCACTAAGCAGGCAGACAATGTCTCAATTTATTTTACACAGCTGGTTTTTAGACAGGTTGGCAAGACAACGGGGCTTTGAGGAGGGGTCTGCAGCAGCAGACTCGTGTGGGTAGGGCATTGGGTGCTATGGATGCCCCTGAAAGCACCCTAAGTTTTAGTGCCCGCAGCACCCTGCGGCAAGGAGATGCTTGGGACCAGCACATAATGAGCTCCCTCCTCTTCTCTGCCTCCATCATCACAACTTCTGGCATCAACTGATGTCTCTAGGCCACTTGTTTAAAAACCAGTGACTGTATCGAGCTTCAGGTGGTATCACTGGCAACTGTTTCCTTCCCAGGCAGGGGAGCCCTGTTGCAGGGGGTCGGTGGGCACAGCAGTGCCATCCCAGGCTCCTTGCTGATACCTCTGCACATTCAGTTTGTTTTCTCAACTGCTGCTGATCCCTGAGCTGAGCTTTTCAAAGGTCTGTCTTGGCCCTAGGGTGTTTCCATGAGGAAAACCAGCTCAGAGTCCAGCAATGCATACAGAGATGGAATTGTTTCCTCCATGGGCAGCGTTTAACAAACATTTCCAAAGAATTCCCTCTGCTTTTCCTCCCATGGTCGCTGTAGCAGAAGGACCACCAGCAAGACCTTGCCTTTGGTGCTGAGAGCCCCTTATTTTGATTAGCAGCCCTTGCCACCTCTGTTGTTTCTCTGCTTGGCAGATCAGATGACTACACTGATCAGCACCAGCCCAAGAATAAATCCTCCCTTCTGAAATCTGAACCTTTATCCTTCCCATCCTCTTCCCCTCCTCCTAACAGGACCTGTCTAGACAGGACCTTCCTGAGGCTGTTTAGTTTTTTGAAGAGTCCTTGCTGGACCTTAGCAAACCCCCTTTGGAAAGTCAGGTAGGCAAATGTGCCACGTTTTCCTCAGTCACTGCTTCAAAGAAGAGCAATAAATGTCAGGCATCCATTTTTATTGCCAAATAAGTGTTCTTGCTTCTGCCTCTGCCTTTTCTGCCAGCAGACACACACACACACACACACACACACACACATCTCCTCCAGCATGTAGCTCCAGAGACCTTGTCAACCGACCCTGGTGCCCTTCCCCACTTTTTGAGCCAGTTCAGAGCAGCTGGAGGAACTTCAGACTTCAACACTACTGATGTGGCTGAGGGATGGGTAAAGTTCTGCTGGTGAGCTCCAGGAACAGTCTGGTTTTGTCAGTGGGTGGCACTGGGGAGTTGGGGTGGATGGTGGCTCCTTTCACCACTCCTGCTACATTTGGAAGATGACACCTGTCCCTGGGCTGAATCCTTCCACCTCGAGATGCCCTTTGGGAAGACTTCAGCTTGGAGCACTGGCCTCCAGAGCTGCCCTTGGCAAAACAGAGTCCTTGATTACACGGAGCGGTGAGGGAGCGCTGCCTGTGGGGCACAAAGTCCAGCTGCCTGGAAAGGCTGTTCCACTGGGAAAATGCACATGCAGATTTTTCCAGGAGCTGCTAGAGCCACCCCGTGCTGGATGCATGGACACAGCCAAGAGGAGCTCGCTCTGGGCTTGAACCAATGTCATAAAAGCCTTCCCAGGAAGAAATCATGACCTAAAGCCCCACAAACACATCAAGTTCACCTGAAATATTTTTCTTCAGCCTGTTTTGGAGGACGCAGTGTGGGGAAGGGCCAATGCTGGGTGGCAGTGCAGGGTGTTTGGGGGCAGAGCTGCTGTCTCCAGGGGGTTTAGATGGCTCTTGCAGCAGCGGGTGACTGCAGATGTGCAGCTCCCTCGGCCAACAGCATTTCCAAGCACGCAGGGTGTTATTTGTGGGGTGCAGAGGAAGCGGCTGTGTGTGGGCAGGGAGCCCAGTTTTGGTTCCACTGGAGACTTGGTGATGGTGTTCAGTGAGATCACCTGGTGTGTTACACAGACATCTCAATAAGCAGGAAGTTCAGTCCCAGCTGGGGCCTCGTTCCTTTGAGTGACCCACAGGCTCACCCCGGGGCAGCAAACACTCATGAGCAGGAGCTTCAACCCATCCCCCTGGAGACCTGTTTGGGTGTAGCCCCTGACCTGTCAGAGCAGGAGGCTGTTCCTTATCGCTCGGCCTTGGGCTCAAGACTGCTCCTGGTCCACCTGAAGGAAACACACCCAGGGCCCTCTGAAACGCTCCTTAATTAACACTCTAGCAGCAGGTAAGTATTATCAACAGCCTTTTTGAGTCCTGGAGCATTTACTTTGTGTCTACACTTCGTGTCCACACTTCATGGACCTCGTGCTCTTAACTTCAACAGGATTTCATCTTCAAAGGTAAGAAAGAAACCCTCTTGTTTCTGAGGGAGGCTCTAGGTTAGATGTCAAAAAGGAAAAGGGAGCAACACCTGAAATGACTGAACCTTTTGCCATCCAGGAGCATCACTGCTGCCACAGCCAGGCATGGAAGGAGATGTGGCTGGGCACAGCCAGACCCTCTGCTGCTTTACATCCCTCCCTGCTGCCCAGACTGTGAATGGTCATGGGTTAAACTTCTTTCCAGCTGCCTCAGAGGTCTTCTCTAATGTTTTGATCCAGCAGGAACCGTTGGGCAGCAGCAGAGGTTTGGGGAGCCCACCCAGCTCAGCACGGAGCAGGTTGGTTTGCAGAGGAGCTCAGGGTGAGGAGACAACGTTGCACTGGACAGCTCTGCACCAGTTCAAAGAGTGACAGCATGGCTTCCCAGAAGAAAACTCCACCAAGAACCTGATCCAGTGGGAAAATACCCCCATTGGCCTAGAACATCCCCGGGCTGCCAAGGAAATGGGGAGAAGGAAGCATCTCCAGAGCCTGCAGAAGGAGACACAGCCAAAGCTTGTCCAAACCTGAGGCACCTCCTTGCCATGCTGATGGACCCCAGCATTTTTGGGGGGATGCCACCCTTTGGTGACTCCATGAAGGAGGAAATGCCAGTGTTTTCATACTATTGTGCTGGGGAGAGGCTGGATGGGGAAAGCCCCTCTGGCATAGGGCTGGGAAGGGAGCTGGCTGGCAGGGAAGAGGGGAAGGGTGGGGGGATTGGACTCAAAGCAGATGCTGGATGGGGGATTGTTAGGGGAGCACAGAAATAAAGTTAAATATGGAAGTTTTCAGTTGAGGTCAACCTGAAACATGTAAATCACACGCTGAGGGGCAGGAAGGAGCCAGGCTGCAACTCAGGGTAGTTTTTAAGTGGAAATTAATGCTTTTCTAAACTTGAAAAGCTCTGTGATGGAAACTTCACTCTGAAGTGAAGCCCCAGGCTAAGGAGGGTTTTCCTCTCAAGCAGAACAAAGAGTAATTCTGCAGAGCTGCAGAGCTTCCAGGGCTGGGGCAGGCATGGGGCACACCTTGAAGTGGCCCTGTGCTGTGATACAGGGGGCTGGGACACGGGTGGAGGGGGGATGTTGAATGACAGGAGAGCACCTGAAAAACCCTTGGGCTCCTTGGCATGGGGAGGAGGGAGGGGGGCACTGGGACAGGGTGTCCATTCAGTGGACACCTTGCAGAGGGACGGTTCTCCCAAGTTGAAGCTGTTTGCCCCTGTGCAAATCACTTTTCCAACCACAGGGAAAGCCATGTATCCATCCCTGCTAATGCCTCCTGCTGCTGCAGCCCCTCCAGCCATGGCTGAGGAGCATTTTGGGAGCATCCACGGAGCCAAACAGCTGCCAAAAATCCCCATGTTTCTCTTGCCAACCACCCAGCCTGATTCCTTTGGCTTCCAAGACCTGGAGTCATTTAACACCTATTAAAAAGAGACAAGTCCCATGGTTTTTTGGATGGTTTTAACTGGGGAGTAGCAGCACTGGGAGGTCAGCTCTTCCCTTTTGCACTTCACCCTGGGCTTATTTGGTAGGACAAGGCCAGCCAGACTCGTCAACCTTACCCTTGCCCCTGGGTCCAGGGCCTGTTTGGGGTCTTGAGGGCAGCACCAAGGCTCTTGCAGACCCCAAGGCCACCCAGAAAAGGCAAAATAAATTAGCAGGGGGCAGATTTGTTAACGTTGCCCCCACCCTCATCCCCCAAATCGTGCTGCAGCCTTTGAGAGGGAAACTGGAGTATGGATTGTAGTTCCACTGAAGCATTCATGGCTGGGCAGGCCGTGGGGGGTTAGGAGCATGCTCCTAGCCAGGCTTAGGTCATGGTCCTTGAGGAGGGGACGTGGGGATGGCAGGACAAAATGCCTGGATTAATTCCCAGGGGTTAATTCCTCCCCTGCCCCAAGGGTGGCTTGGTGCTGCGGTGGCCTGGGGAAGTGATGGCTGTGGGCAACAGTGGAACCAGGCACAGGCTGACTTCGTTAGGGGATGGAAAGCTGACACCAGGCCTGGGAAACTCTATAAGGGGGGGAACTTCATCAAGGGAAACATCTGGATGGCTGCACCACGGGGGGCCCCCGGGCTGGGAGAAGGCACAGGGAAGTCACAGTCTGCCTTTGCCCTGAAATTGTGGGGCTGGGGTCTGCAGCTGCCTCACCAAAGGGGGTTTTCCCCTCCCACACCCAGCTGGGAGATGCCAGCACGAGGGGCTGCTTCAGCAGACGTCAGAACACCCCACTCACCCCCAAACCTCCTGCCTCTCTACCCAAAGCGTTCCCAGATGGCACTTTGGGGCAGAGATGGGGCAGGGGGCAGAGAGGGAAGCGCTTTACAGGGGTATTCCCCAAGGGCAGGGAAAGAGCCCACTCCTCATGAGAAACCAGGGAGAAAATTGTGTGGAAAATGGGAGGTTTTGGAGCAGTATCTGACTTCTGCTCTGCAGAGACACCAGGGCTGGGGGGGAGCCTGGAGGAGAGGCAGAGCTTGGGAGAAAGAGCAATCCTCACCAAGCCTGGCTTAGCAGAGCTTTGAATTTGGGGGAGCGAAGAGGGAAGGCTCAGATCCACCAGAAAACACGGCAGCTGAAGCCTTCCAAGCACCAGAGCTTCACCACCCCTGGGCCTGTCCTTCTGGGTGTGGGGAGGTGCCTGAGCTCACCCTGCAAACTCAGTTATCTCCAGCTTTCCCAAGCCTGTGGGCAGACCCCCCCTCTGTTCCCCCTCTCCCCCCCAGGGCTCTGGAAACTTGCTCCTTGTTTTGTCCAGCGAGGCTGGGAGGGGGGGAACACGAAACACTCAAGACTCTGCTTCTCATTTTGCCTGGTGCCTCCCAGCTTCCTCCTTCCCTCCTGGTAATCCCCAAATAGCATTGTTCCTGGGCTTCATATTTGGGGCCAGATACTGGGGGGGGGGAGAGGGGGGATCACTGTATATACATGTTTTGGGTTGGGTTGGGTTGGGGTTTTTTGGTTTGGGGTTTTTTTGAGACTTTGCAAGCTCCACATTCCCATCTTCACTTTGATTTCATGGGGGTTTTTTTTCCCAGTTTGAAGTGGGGCTGGGTTGATTTTCCCACCTTTTTTTTTTTCCCCTTCCTGGGAGGGAATTTTGGGAAGCTGACACTGAGGCAGTGGGGTTGAGCAGCCCATTTCCCACCTGGGACTTACTTCCACTTTAAAAAAAATGAACAAATGAATAGAGATCATCAGTCTGGAGCCGGGGCTGTCAAGCCAACACCCCAGCCAGTGAACATCTCCCACTTACACTATGAAAGTTGGCAACATGCACCTCATCTCCAAGAAATTACACCCAAGATCAGCCCCAGCCCCAGCCCAGCAGAGCATCTTGGGGTCACGCTGGTTTCTTTTTCCTTCTTTTCTTTTCTTTTCTTTTCTTTTCTTTTCTTTTCTTTTCTTTTCTTTTCTTTTCTTTTCTTTTCTTTTCTTT
>JAQOTC010000026.1:1993010-2015068 GCA_028554615.1 Rallus crepitans
TGCCCAGGGAGGTGGTGGAGTCTCCTTCTCTGGAGAGATTCAAGTCTCCTCTGGATGCCAATCTGCAATATGAGATAGGGAGCTGCTTTGGCAGGGGGGTTGGACCCCATGATCTCTTGAGGTCCCTTCCAACCCCTAAGATTCTGTGATTCTGTGTGATCAGGCACTTGGGCAAGCTCAAAACTCACCTTTTTGAGTGAGCAGCATCTTGAAGCATCAACTAGGGACAGGCTGAAGAGGAGAAAAACCCCACATCCAGAGACACAAGCTGCCTTTCCTTCTTTCCCTGAAGCAAGCTGACTTGGCTTTACTCCTGAAAAATCAAAGAAAAGTCTGTAAGTATTAGGTTGGTTTTCAAAAGAGTTCCCATTTGAGCTTTTTAAATAAAACCCAGGTTTTCAAGTGAGCTCAGTTCAGGGCTGCCAAAGACAATGGCAAGGGAAGAGAAACTTTTCATCCACAAAAACTAGGCATTAAAATATTTGTGTTTTCTTCCTCTGGGCTTTCAAGGCTTGCTTGGAAAAAATGAAAAAGTTAAACCCAAAAAGGCTCCAAAAGTGATTTCTCTTCCAACACTCAACAGGTGAGAGTAAGGCCAGCAATTAGAAACATTTCCTTTTTAAAATCAGGTGCTTTGATAAGCATTTTGGGGAACTCCTGTTCCACAGCAGCTGTGTTTGGAGGCTTTATACTGCTGCTATGACACCCTCATCCCAGGTAATTCTCATCCTCACCTCTCCAGTTAAAAACTCTCAGGTTTTCAGCAGATCTATGGAAGTTGGGAGCACGTGGATGCCAGGGATGGATGGTGTGGCACCAGGACATCTGCTTGCCATCACGTGCTGGGAGGGGAGCATCACCTTCCCCAGCAGAGCTGGGTCTCCAGCAGCCTCAGCTGGGTCTCCAGCAGCCTCAGCTGGGTCTCCAGGCTGGTTTTCTGGACCGGTTTTGAGCCCAGATGTTGTGTGTGCTGGGGTTACACCGGTCAGGATCAAAAGGGATTTATTCCCTTTGCTGAGCTGCAAGTGTGGCCCGAGCCTGCCTGTCCTGGGGCAGAGAATCATAGAATGGTATGAGTTGGAAGAGACCCCAAGGATCATAGAGTTCCACCTCCCAGCTGCCCTGTTCTGCCTAGAGATGGACTATCCCCAGGGTCTGTGACTGGGCTAACCATCATTCTTACTGGGAAGGACAAACCCCAGTGCTTCAGCCTTCTCTCTTCTGTCCCTTCCCCAGGATTGCCAGATTTTCTTAAGCATTTCCCTGCTGCTAACTGCAAGTAAGGACTTGGGAGAACCATAACTCCTTCCAGCATCACCCCCTCATCCTGCAGCCTTGCTCAGGCACAGAGTAGGTGGTTGGCTGAAGAGAGCCCCAGGCAGCAGCTCTGCTCTCCATCCTCTCCTGCTAACTCCTCCTTGCTTGCCTCTGCCATTGCAGAAGGAAGTTTGCCTACCCCCACCACCCCTCTCTCCAGGGCAGAGAGATCAAATGTTGAGATGGGTCTTTGCTGCCTTCACACCCTTCCCCTGGATGCCAGGAGCTCTTTGGCTTTCCTACTCTAGCAGGATTATTTTTCCCAGGGTGTTTTTGGGGATTTAAATAGGATCAGCAAGGCAGGAAGAGTCTGGTCACAAGGGAGAGGATGTCTGTGAGTGCCTGCCTCAAGAGAGCACTTGTCTGGCCTTCCCAGCTGCTCAGCCCATGGTCTCTGGGATCTGTTCTTCATCTGATGCAGTGATGACAGGCTTTGCCTGGCTCCTGGCAGCCACCTCAGTAAGGGGTATTAGCCCCAAGGCCAGTCATGGGAGATGAGGATGCTTTTGCCTACAAGTCATATCTTTTGTATTTTAAGGGAAGCCATTCCCAAATCCCACTTCTCCTCCCCCAAATCCCACTTCTCCTCCCCCAAATCCCACTTCTCCTCCCCCAAATCCCACTTCTCCTTCCCCTCCAGCAACATCTCCTTCACTCCAGGAGATGCCCTTCTTGGCCAACAGCCTGTGCACTGCTGATCTGCCCATCACACCTCTAAAGATGGACCAGCACCCCAGCAGATGGCTTTGAGTCCAAGAGGAGTTACCAAATAGCTGGCAGGGATCAATACTGGAATACTGCTTGTTTTATGAGCTGTTTACATGGCAGGAACGTTATGAATCACCCCGAGCCAGCCGGCACACAGGTGAGGCACGCTCGGATGAAGCGCCTGCAGATGAGATGCAGAGAGCAACCATGCATGATGAGCCACTCATCATGGCTTCATCAACTCTTTATCAGTCTCAAGGAAACAATATTTGGGAAATAAACCAGCAGAGCTCATTATTCCTGCAATTCCCAGCTGCCAAAACCAGTTGAGAGGGCACCGGCAGCAGGAACAGGGCTGGACTGGGAAAGGATTGGAGTAAAGCAAAGCCACAGAGTGAAGATTCCTGCTACAAGAGACCTGGACTGCCCAGACACCTCAGGGATCTTGGTGGCTGAGTAAATCCACAGGTAGTTGTTTCTCTTCTGTGAATTTTATTCCCTCCTGCAGCACTGACTGGCTCCAGGGTTCAGGAATTAAAATCCTTTCATGACAACTCACAGGCAGCAGCCTCATCCCAAGGCGCAGTGAGACCCAAGGTGTCTCTGCACTGGTCCAGCCTGGGGTGTCCCAGGCAGGGGAGGCAGTGAGGATGCTGAGGCAAGACAAGCCCACTCCCCCCCTCCACAGTCCCTTCCCTGCTCTGCCTCTCTCACCAGCACTGATCGTGCCTTTGGGCTGGGAGCCAGGCTGAAATCTCATCTCCGGAGGATACATTTTTAGACAGTTTACAGAATCTGGCTTCCTGCTTTGAAATATCCTGGGTTCTTTTGTTTCCCATCACCTGGGAGTAGGTGTAAGAAAAGTCAGTGTCCCCAAGTGACTCTGCAGCCCATCCTGCCACGAGCGGGCGAACACCGCGGCTTTGGAAGGAGCCAGAAGCCAAGTGCCCTGAAGGCATCTAAGCACCCTGAGCAAACCCCACAGCCACCCCAGGCACCTCCTGCTTCCCCACTTCTGCCCCACCTTCTCCCCTCCACGCTGTACAGACAGGGCAGAAGAGAAGCCCTGTCAGAGCAGAGACACGAAGCAGCTGGACTCACACAGAAGGACCCACCGGCTCCTCCGGCTCCATCCCGGCTCCTCACGACGTCCCAGCATGGCCCAAAGGGCCAGCCCCACCACAGCCCCACCGCCGAGGTGGCTGTCAGACCCCAGCATATTTCTGCCGTGTTCCTTCTCACCAGGCAAGCCCAGGCCAGGCGTGACACAAAGCCTGCTCTGTCTCACACATCCTCTTGGCACCGGGTGTGCGCTGGCACAGCCACCCACCACAGGATGCTGCTGGCAGAGGGGAGGGGGGACTTGGCTACCTCGAGGCAGGAGTCAAAAGGGGGGGTTTGCCATGTCAAGGCTTCTCTTCACAGCTGCTGGCTTAGGGAAGCTTGGGAGATGACACCATTCCTGGAGCATCCCAGCTCATTCCTTTCCTTCAGAGCTCCAGTGAGTGGTTTTCCTGCTGCTGGCAGTTTTACATCAGATGGTGTTTGCTGGGGGGAAAAAAGAAAAGAAAAATGCATTTTATTACCCAGGAACCCTGACAAATGTTCTGAAAGTCATGTACATTCTCTTTTTAGTGGCAGCTGGCTGTCAGCAGCTTGGCACTCACCTGCTCCCCAACCCTGAGCTCAGACACCCACTCCAGGCTCGTGAACAGCCCCTGCAGCCAGGCAGCAGATCCCAGGTGAGCACAGCCTGGCCAGGGGTGCTAAACCCCAGCTCAGCCCCAGAAAACCCCAGGATCCCTGGCCCCAAGGACAGGGAAGATGCCCCTCTCTGCAGCAGGGTCATGGGGTGAGCTGATATTTCCAGGAGCTGCTTGAGCCAAAGGAGGAGGTGAGCAGGCAAGCACTGGAGGCTGCGCTAGCTCGGCGACCTGGGGAGGTGCTGCTGGGTTTGGAACCCACCTCTCTTCCACCACAAGCTCAGCAGCAGCTCCCACACCTTAAAGGATGAAGAGAGGACCAAACCCAAGGACAGCACTCTCAGGCTTTGGGAGCAAAGGTACCCAGGAGTGCCGCTCCCAAGGACTTTACATGGAGATGCCTGAGCATCTCTGCTTTCGGGGTACCCTTGGGCCACCAGCACAGAGCATCAGGTAGTGAGTCCCCCTGCCAGGACCCCTGGCACAGGCAGGTTGAGGGGCCAGAGCCACCCCTTGCCCCAGGCCACAGAGACTGCATCCTGGCCTTTTGTTCTCAAAAGAGAGAGTGCAGGCAATTGGGTGCCAGCCACCAGAGCTTGTGCTGGTGCCTGCTTCCTCCCTTGGCAGGCAGCAGGGCCCTGGGTGCCTCTGGCCAATCCCTGCTTGCGCAAACAGCCCGAGTAAGGAAGATAAACGAGGCTGAGTGGCAGGGGGAGGCAGCAGGTGGGCTGCCAGCCAGCCCTTTGCTGTGAAGCAGGGTACACCACAGGGCCACGCTTTTGGTTAAGGACTGCAGAAGCCTAGGAGGTGCTTTCTGAGATGCCTTAGGTTGGCTTCCCCCACAGCATGGGGGGCTGAAGGTGGTTCTTAGGACTGGCACGAATTTCACTCAGGGAGAGTGTGGAGAGGGGCTCTAAGTCCAGGGTCCCTTAGCTGCTCTACCTAACATCTCTACCTAAAAATACTCCAGTGTGCCAGAGGGGAAAAGTCCCAAGTTGCAACTGTTCCCCAGGCCACAACCCAACCTCAGGCACACACGCCCATAACCATGGCAAGATTTCCCATGGTTCTGACAGGAGGGGGTTGTCACCAGGCAGAGGGTTCCTCTTACTCCCCAGGTGCTCCTGGCCCTGGGCTCAGCCCATGGGTGAGCACTGCCATTAGCTCCACGTTGCTCACCTCCTCAGCTCGCAGTGGCAGGGGGAAAGCCAAGCCCCACGGTGATGCTGATGCTTGATGCTGATGCAGAGCCTTGACTCACTGCCCCAGCCCCAGGGTCTGTGTCAGAGCTGTATCTTTGAAGGGACACAAGAGGTTAACATTAAAAAAAACCCCACAACCCTGTCTTGAGTGATGCTAATGCTGCAGCAGAATAGAGCACCCCTGCCAAGAAGCTTATCTGAGGCTCTTTGTGAACAAAGTGAACCCTGGAAGGTGGCAAGGCTCAGTGACAGGGAGCAGGGATGCAAGCCAAGACTGCTGCCTCTGGCCAGGGGAGAAATTTCCATCTTAAAGAGGAGCCACCCTGCTCTGATCAACCTGCTGTTCCCACCCTAGCAAGGGGCTGGGGAGAGCTGGGGACCCTGCTCCCCAGGAGCTACTGGCACAGCCCAGCTCTGCTGTGGTAGCACCTCATGGCTCTGACTACCAGAGACCTCAGCTACAAAGCATCCCTAAGGGATGCAGAACAGGGCAGGTGTCCCTCCACTGAGTTCCACAGCAGCTCTGCCTTTCTGCTGGCTCAGAAAGGGATGGAAGAGGCTGTCCCTGCCCAGCCACCACCCAGCACAGCTACACAGCGCTCAGCACCCATCTGCTTCACACAGCGTAGGTTCAAGCTCCCCCAGGAAGCAGTTACCACCCCAGACAGATACCAGGAGCCTTCCAGCCCTTAAAACCTCTGGAAATGAACTTGCCTGAGCACCTAATGAACGTGTGGGAAAATCTCAGAGCAGCCAGAATTTGACAAGAGGCCCCCGACTCCAACCTTTTGCTTCCCAAAATCCTCCTGAGGCTGTGTGGATTGGGAATGGAAAGGGAATGACTCCAGTGGAGTGCTCTTTCCATCCCAACACCCAGCCAGGGTCGATAAAAATCAGCTGTGACCGAGCACAGCCCATCTATAACTCTGTGTTTGTTTTTAATAGGGAGATTTGGTGGCTCAAAACTGCATCAGGCCCCACTAGTTCCTGGAAATTTAATCCACATATCACTTCTCTGGAGCTACTGTGCAGCAGCTAAGTGACCCTGGACTTAGAGCCCCTCTCCACACAGCTGGGAGGCAGCCTTACTCACCAGTGATTTACTGTGTTTTGCAGCTGGAAAACCTGCCACAACCCCAGGCAAGTTCAGTGGGTAAAATGAAAGGGAAGCCCTGCAATGGTGTGGGGAGGGGTAAAGGCAGAGGAAACCCTGCAAGGTAGCAAAAACACAAGGGAGGGACTGCTGAGCTGGACTAGAGATGTGAAAAGGCAGCTGCATCCTGCTGCTTTGGGATCAGACAACCAAGTCAAGTGGTGCTACAGCCCTTCTGTGAGCTCCAGGTGGGCACCACGCTGCTCCCGACATCTCCTCCTCTCCAGGGGATGGGAACTCAGCGCCACAGCTTTGCTTTACACTCCAAAAACCAGCGTAGGAGACTCTGAAGAAATGCTTCTTGTTCCCTGGGACACCAGAGGAAGAACAGGTCTGTCAGCTCCCAGAGAGATGCCAACAGATAGGAGGTGGTGTGGAAAGATCCCCATTAGACTTGGCAGGCAGCAGGAGCGAGACTTCCTCTTATCCTTACGCGCCCCGCCGGAGGCAGAGCTCCCCCCCTGAGCCTCTGGAGTGGCAGCAGGGTTTAATCTCCATGGAGACAGGGCTAATGCAAGTCCATGATCCGCTGCAGGTGGTGGTTTGGCTACTTAGAGCTTGGGATGAGCCAGGCTACCCTTTTACTGCTGTTCTCCATCCCTTTTGGCAGCCACCCTGGAGCGTGGCGGTCTGGATGCTGGGACAGGGCTCACTGGGCTGGAAGATGCAGAACCAAAGGGCAGAACCAAAGCTCTGGGGGCAGCTGGGGGAAGCCTGAAGCATGGGTAGGACCTGGCTGCTCCCACATCTCTATTTGGCTGCTTCAGAGACACCACGTGCAGGCAGGATGCTGGAGCTGAGGGTGCTCCTGAGCCTGCAGCTGGGAGACACTCCCCAAACCTCACTGCCCCTGCAGCTCCCAGAGTGATGTTTGGCTTTCTCAAAGGATTCACCACCAGTGACAGATTTATCTTGGGTTTTACTTTCCTTCCTTTGCAAAAAAAACCCCTGTTTGGACAACACACAGCAACATCCTCACTCAGAGCAGCCAGGGATTAAAGTGAGCAGATGCTTGTTTGCTCACACTAGCTGGAGAATTGGACCTAAAATATTTAACAGAGTGAGTTTGTCTTTTCCCAGCTGGAGACTTCCCTCTGTGTGTTTTGAAGCTCCCTGTAGCCCAGCAGGCCTCCAGCACACACAGCCCAGCCTCCCCAGTGTGTGGTCCTCAGAGTGCCCATAGCCTGCAAGGCTGCAGAGATGCACCTGTGCACTGAAGCTTCTAGAAGGAGACCAGATGAGGCTGCATCACATCCTGCTGCAGCTGGTATGTCACTCTCAAAGCAACAGGCACCTTCTGGTCCCAAGATAAACCTCACATGAGGTAGTGATGCAGCACAGCAAGTGGGTTTTGGAGCTGCTGATAGATGGAGAGCTGCCCATGCTGAGGGGGCAGAAGGTTCAGAGCTGAACCATTCAGACACTTGCAGGGCAAGTTGCTCTTCCTGTGAGCTGCAGCTGTTTCCTTGCTGGAGCTGGCTGGTTTTTATGGAATCAGGAGAAGGGGCTAGTCTTGGCATCCTCAAAATCAGCTGCCATTGCAGAAGACTCCCCAGAACCCAACACCAGCGTGTCACAAATGGCATCTGCTTCCTGAAAAAGGAGCAAGGAGGGTCTTCTGCCTGCAAGGTTCCCCTCTCCCTCATTCTTGTGGTGTCAACAGGACAAACCAGGGCAGCTGAGGACATCTGCTAAGAGAAGAAAGCCTAAATAAGTAACAAGGAGGTGCTGTGATGGACGGGCTCTAATTTAGACTCTCTGAGAAGCCTGTTGTTTCTGGAATTATCCCCTCTGCTAAAAGGAGACAATCAAAGGAGCTGAAGACCTCAGCACTGCTGCTCAAGGTGATGGCAGATTATCCGGCTTTCTTGCTCATCACAAGCTCTCCCTCCAAGGGCTGCCAGAGCTGTTGCTCCCTCAGAGCCACGCTAAGAGACACAGCCCTGCAGAGCACCAGGGACACAGGGACCAGCCCCTTTCCTGGGACTGCTAACACTGGGCAGCTCTGAGCACTGAGTACTTTCAGCTGTAGACCCTGCTCACACTCTGGTACCTGCAGGTGTGGCCAGGGGAGTGTTAAATGCCCCTTGGCAGGCCAGGAACTGAAGCAGGAGGGGGGATATTAAGGCTACAGTGGGAAAACGATGTCTGAAGCCAAGCAGATTCCAGCAGAGGGTCTGAACATCTGTGGGAAGTCTGGGCACCCCTCCCCATGACACCTTGATGTGCTGAAGAAGCCTTGAGCCAGCCCCCTTGCAGCCAGAGACTGGAGGAGAAGGGGACCCAGGTGCAGCCCTGAGAGGGACAGGCCTCTCCCACCCCACCCGCAGCAGCAGAGGCTGCGCTCCCGCACGAGTGGGAAGCTGGGGAGAGGGACGGGCACAGCCCCCTCTCCTCCATGATACACCATCAATTCCCTAGCAGCAAGGCCAGGGTGGGCATTTTCACATCCCCAGTCCCACCAGCACCAACTCCCAAGGCAGGACACAGGGACATGTGGCTGTCCCAGTGCCACCCCAGCCCAGCAGCTTGGCGAAGCCGCACCGGTTGCGTCTAACCCACTGCGGCCCCGTTTCCTCTTGGCTGAGCCTCCCTTGCAGGAAGCAACTGATGGGCTAATGGTTGTGTCTGAACACATTAACCAAATTACTCTGTTTTCCTAGAGCCCCAGCCAGACCCCAAGACTATTTATCTTGGCTTTGAACCCTCCACCCCTCACTGCGCAGCGGGAGCACGGAACCGCAGAGCTCTGTTAATAGAAACCAAAGCAGGAGTCCCCAGCAAGGCTTGCAGGGAAGGGGCCTGGCCTGTTACAACAGCTCAGAGCCTTGCTAATCAGTGTCACAAACAGCATCTGCCAGGGTCTGCAGACCTGCCACCTCCTGGGGCTGGATCAGGAAGGGGCGGCAGGGTCACAGTGTTCTGTCACCTCCAGCCCTGTGGCTGCTCTTCCTGCTCCTGCCTTGCAGCTCTGAGGCAGCCAGCCTGGCATCTGCAAAGCTCCTCACCCGTGGCAGGGGATTCTCCCCCATTCTGCCTTCATTTCACAGCATGATGGGCCCAGCTGAGCTCAGAGCCACAGCGTGCAGAAGGGCTGCACACACCCCCCCCCCAGTCAAAGAGGGGTCCTCCTTCTCCTCCTCAGGAGAGGAGGCTTGAGAGGACACAGACCTCCTGGTGTGTGTTTGTCAAGGTCAGGAGCAAACATCACTGTCCTGGACCTTACACTGGAGTGACTGCAGGGCAGCTTGGGGAAGTGCCCCCCATCAAACAGCAACCCCCAGGGCCCTGGTAGCAGGGTTTTGCTCCACAAGTTCCCCAAAAGTTTTTTTCTAGCCTGATTTTTAAGCAGTTCAAGCACTGAGGTTCCCTTTGCTCCCTTTAAGTCCCCATCTACGTGATGGATTTCATCCTGCTTTTCCTCATCCACTTGGACTTCAACCCAGCTGAGACCATCTGGTGTCAGTGGCTGTGCAGAGGTTCCTGTTTCAGCTGAAACAAGATCTGAGGTTTGCTCAGCCTCCACCATACATGGAGGCTGCAGCAGCTTCAACAATAAACAAAGGTCAGGGTGAGCTTGCAGGGCGGGCCCTGAGCCCAAGCCCAGGGATAAATATCCATCAGAGCCTCATGCTGGTCATGTAGACCCTGGGGACAGGACTCTGTGGTGGTTCCCTCTGGTGAGGAATGGACCTTTGTCACCCTGCCAAAACCAGAGGCTACTTGATGAAGGGACAAAGCTCTGCTTCATTCTGCATTCCCTCACCAGTCTTTTGTCCTTCTGCATCCAGAAGCTACTATGAATGCAGCACATCAGCATCTCAGCTGGTTTCTGGAGCATGTGGCTGCCCAGCCAAGGGGCAGAGCCGTTACTGGAGCAGCACAGGAGCAGCCAGGTGAGCTGGGGCCAGGACCTCTGCACAGATCTTTTTGGCCAGGGCTTATTTCCTAGCAGGGAAGCAAGGAGGTAGTAGTCATTCCCCATGAGTGAATGAAACCTGCCTTGAATTTAAATGCCATAATCTCAGCCCAACCCTACAAACCACAACTGAAGCTTTGCAGTGGGAGCCAGTTGTGGTTTGAATTGGGGATTGCTACAGGCTTCCCAGCTCCTAATGATCCTGCACCAGTGCAGAGCACACAGAGCTCTGTAAGAGAGGAACACTGGGATTGTTTCCTGTTTCCAGCCAGGCTGCAATCACTGCAGAGCAGGGCTAGAAGGAGCTGCATGATCTTTATCATCTCCCAGGGCACCAGCAGAGATGCTCAGCAGGTGCCAATTGCCAGAGCTTGGTTCTGGGTGAGATTCCCTGATTTAACTCACACTGGGGGGCTGGTTTTACTGCTGGGATAGGAACATCTGCCTTAGAGCTATCTGTCCAGCTACAACTGCCCATCCTTACCAGCAGACCCAGCACAGTGATGACCTAGGTGTTACTGGAGGACTAATATCATCTCTAGAGAAATCCTTCTTGGTTCCAGTCACTCCTACCTGTTCCAAGACCAAGGTGACAGCGCTGTCATCTGAGGATAGTGTTTTTCTCATTGAAGCAGAGCACAAGAGATGATTTCAGCAGGAGGTGAGGTACCTCTCAGGCAGGCTCTGACAGCAGCAGGGGAATCTGGGACTGGAAAGCTTTCCTCCTCTTTCCAATCAGCAGGGACAAATCTTTCCTCAAATCTCCTCTCAGCCTGAAGCCTCCTGCCTGGATAGAAGCAAAAGCAGCACGTTGTGTGTTAGACAGGGGGAAGGCATGGAGGCAAGCAGGCAGCTCTGCAGAGAGGCAGTGGGTTGGCAAGTGTTGCACAGCTCATGAGACTCTGTGATGCCTGGGCATACAGCTCAGAGCTGGCTGGGAACACCAGAGCTCTCACACTCTCTTCCTCTGTTGGCTTCCTTAGTGTTTGCATTGCATTAGCCATGCAAAAGGTCCTGAGTGCTGTGCTGGGGCTGCATACAAGATGTTTTCCTCTCATCAACTGAGCCACCAGGCTGCTGGAGGTGTCTGCAAAGCCCTGTGCTGGGTGGTACTTGGGCCAGGGCATCCCTCTGATCCCTGATGAAAAGGAGCTCCTGGTTAAACCTCCCCTTCCACCAGGAACACTGCCTTCTTCCACGCATTCCTCCCTACCCAACAGGGATGGATACTGGTTTCCTTCACCTTGCAACTCTCACAAATGAGGTCATTTTATTTCCTGAGGATGAGAGTGGCCAAAGCCCCCCCAGCAGCTCACAAACACCAATTTAATGACATTTTTTTAATTCAAACTATAAGTCACAGCTAATATCTGGCATGAAAGAAAAGAGAATAGGCAGATCCCAGCCCTGAGCAACACAATGGGACCTGATTTCCTTTTAGTCTCCACACACACACATATAAAATATAACTATATATATAGGTATGTGTGCCATTTACATATGCAGAGAGCAAAAGTGCTTTGACAAACCTGATTGGGGCTCCCCAGCTGTACAGAAGCCACACACCAGCAGGTGCCCACTGGAAAAATTCCCTTCAGTGGTGTTCAGAACCATGAGGTGCTTCAGGAATGAAAAAACCACCCCAAGAAACAACCAGGGACAGACCCCCAGCATTTACCAGCACCACCACAGAGGACAGGCAGGGACATCAGTCTCCATTGTGTGGCTGGGTTTATGATGGAGAGCTGCATCTCACCAGCCATGGGTTGTTTCTTTGCTGATAAACCTAACAGCACCCACTAACATATCTGGGATGGTTGGCTTTGCTGAGCAGTGCTCACCAGGTGTTTTTGGAAGGCCAGGCTTGGTTAATCCACACACAGGTCTGTGCCACAGGCAGGGCTGAGAGCAGATTTCAGCATCCTAAACTGGTGTGAGGAAGGAGTAAACCAGCCCAGGGTAGCAAACAGGGTGCAAAGGGAAGGAGGATTAGCTCTGGTGCTAGGGATGGACACACAGCCAGGGCACCAAGAGCCTTTTTCTTTAGTGAAGTGATTGGAGAAAGGCAACAGAGGGCTGGATGCTGGAGCCAGATCCTGGCACTGGCTTGAGGGGACCTGACAGCACCACATTATACTGCCCAGCCCTTGCTCCACAAGCCCTGTCCCACACCAGAGCAGGGCTGTTTCACTGGCTGCAGAGAGCTGTGCTGGGGCAGCTTTTGCTTCCAGCCCCAGGGAGAGCTGCTAGCACCCTGTGCCCCTCAGCTCATTAAACATAGGACATTTCTGGCTGAAAAATAAATTAATAATAATAATAATTCCTAACCTTGGGTGGCTTTGCTCTCTGCTTTTGCCATTCTCCTCTTAACTCCCAGAGCTGAGGTGCCAGGAGGAGGACTGATATCCAGACTGGCTCCTTCAGGGATATTGGGCTGATTTTTATTATTTTATTGGAGCCAGGAGTACAGATTTCTCTTTCCAAGCCCAGGGAAGACGTGTTCAGGGTGATAAATCTCTTTCAGCAAGAGCCATTAGCTGATTAAGTGAACTGCAAGGAGAAAAGAAAAGACAAAGAGGTGCTGCCCTTCCAGGGGAGCTGCTCAATAGGCTTTTCTGTTCCATGCAGGGACTTCTAAGAGATTTCTTGGAGTACAGACCTGCAGAAGACACATGTGGGTCTATTAAAGGGGTGGATCACCAGAACTTGTCTAAAATAATCCTCATTCTCTGAAATCACAGTTAACTGGCTGCCCAGATACTTAATCAGCTTCTCCTTTCATTTTTTTTCCCCCTAGCTCCTCTGCTACAAATCCAGCTGCTGTGCCAGGAGCTGCCAGCATCCTCTCCAGCATAGGAACTGGTGAAGATAGGGAGACCTTATGGGCCAAACATCCCATGAAACCCCAGAAATTCTCCCTTCTGGCAATAGGGGAACATCACCCTTCCATACCTCAGCCAGCCTGTCCTGCCCCATCCTCCCAGCCCTCATAAAATAAAAAACAAGGACAGTTCTGTGCAAAGAAACACTAAAGTCCCAACAGTGGAGGGTCTGGCCCATGCTGATGTTGGAAAGCCCTTCCAAGCATGCTGGGGGTCTCAAGAGTTTTAAGTGCCAAATCTCAAAGCTCCAGTTCCCAGAGTCATCTCACACCTCTAGAAGTTTTACACACTCTTGAGGTGAAAGGGAAAACCTCAGGAGCATCACCCCAAAGATCCCTAGGACTAACAAGCAAGGGAAAGAGATGCTCAATTCTTCTTGCTTGGAATTTGGTTTCCAATTGTTGGTTCTCAACACAATATAAGTGGTTTCTGACAGGTTGGTGATAGGCAGGGGGGTTGGAGCTCTGTGATCCTTGGGGTCCCTTCCAACCCACACCAGCCTGGGATTCTATGATAGATCAGAGCCAGGGATTCATCACTTTGAAATCACTGAGCTGAGCAATACTGCCATGGGCTGGGGGCAACACCAGCCTCCACCACCTCTCTCCTCTGCACCGTTGGCAGCAGTGAAAAACACCATTTCCTGCAGCAGCAAAGGGTTTCTCTCTAATCCTCTCTGTAGTTTCTTACTCTAGGAATCTTCAGGATACTGGGTGGGAAGCAGGCTCAGCCTTAATCTCAGGATTTACACAGGAGCAGCAGGTCACAGCAGGACTGATCCCCCACCGCCGTGCATCAGAGCTTTGGGCAGGATTATGTGTAAACACAGACCCTGTACAGGCACAGAGCAGCAGTGAGCACCAGGAGGAGAAGGATGGATGCAAAGCTTGACTCAGCACCTCCTGCCTCCCCTCCCCTCTTCCCAGATGTGGCTGGAGAAGCAGCCCAGCCCAGCCCCACGTTCCCTGAGGAAAGCCAGGCGTGTTGTAGAACAGAACACTAATTGCCCCCAGATGTCTCATTAAGGCCACAAGAAAATCCTACAGGGGCAGGAAAGCACTTGTGGAAAGCACCAGGAGGTCACACAGCCAAACCTTCCCCAGGGCTACAGACAAGCCCAGGGCTTGGTGATACCTGAAGCACAGAACCACGAGCCCACAGCTCAGGCAGGAGGAGCAACCTCCTATCAAGCAAAGCAGCAGCTCTGCTTCCTAGCAGGAAAACACTCATTTTTACAGAGGAGGAGGAGGAATCACAGACCTTAGGGTGGCTTGGGCTGCCCCTGCTGCCTTCTCCACTGCTCAAAGTAGGGAAAGGAACAGCAGGAGAGGGACAAGACCAGCCTCTGACTGCTGGTGCCTCTGCAGCTCCCCAAGCCTGTACGCCCAAGTCACTCAGGCTTTGGTGCCCCCCATCCCCGTGGTTCTAGGCAGGTTCTGCTCCCACTCAATTAGTCCCACTAAATGAGAGGCTGCTGTGCACCCTGCAGCAGCACTTATCCCACGGGACAAGGGCCTTGCATCCTGGCCAGGCAGCAGGAAGCCTTGGGGGTGACCGAGGTAACGCTGCTCCATCTGCAACTCGTCCTGAGCCAGAGCAGCAGCAGGGAGATAAGGAGTTTCAAAGGTCTCGTGGAAAACTCTGACAAGCAATCTATTTTGGAGCTGGCCTGGCTCTCTTTTCCTGCTGCTTCTCCTGTGCAGGCCTGGGACAAGCCAGGCCTCCCATCTCTGGGGGACAGGACAAGGCAGCGAGCTGTCCCCTTTGGAGGGAGGCAGCAGCAGTGGGCTCTGCTCTGCAGAGTGTTCTCTGCAGGAGAACATTCCCACCACAGGGAAAAGAATCCTGGGCCAGTGAGTGGCTGTGCAGAGCTGGCTCTGCTGCTTCCACTTGCTCCACAGGCTGCTTTGAGTCCCAGGTTCCCAGAGTGACCCTATCCCAACAGGAAAGGCTTCAAGTGATGCAGTGTCCTGGTCTCCATCTGCAGAATTATTTCAGTTCAGATGCTTTTGCCTGGGGGGAAGGGGAAGGGGACCCAGGGCCTGGGCAGGGAAAGCAGCAAATTTAAACTCTGGGGTGGAGCAAACACCCAGGAGCTCACTCTGCCCAGGCTCCAGCTCGGTGGCAGAGGAGATCTGTCATCCAGAGGCCACCTAGAGCAGGAGCAAAGCTGTTCTCACCTGCCCGGACCCACTCTGACCATGGGGGGCTCTGTTTGCTGCGGTGAGCCAGCCCCTCAGCCCAGCCACCTCCTGGCTGGTGGAGCACAGAGCACTCCCTGCCCTTTGGCTGGCCCCACTCCTGCTCGCAGCCTTGGCATACCTGCACCCCTGGCTCCTCACAGCTCCAGCCCTGCTCTGGTGCAGCTCCCACAGCCTAACCACACTCTCCCACTCCTCCCCCTCCACAAGCCCCCAGGTGAGGGCGTGGGTCTGTCTCCCCAGCACCAGGCTCTGTGATTTGCTCTGGCTCAGCCTCAGGTCAGAGCATCCTACACCCCTGTCCCCCCAGCCTTGTGTCCATCACACACTCGGTCCCCACCGGCCCATGAACATCAGCTTCACCTGCATTCTCTGGACACAAGATTCAGTTCCCTAAAAAAAGAAAGAATAATCCCAATCCAGGAGCTCTTGGAGGGGAACAGAGCTGGGATCCAGCCAGTGCTCCTTCCTCACCACACCCTGGCAGAGATGGGAACCAGGGCATCTGTGCTTTAGAGCAGACCAGCCTATTCTTGGGAAGGGACAAAGGGAAACCATGGCAAAAGCTGATATGGAAAAGTGAGTAAGCAGCAAGCTGATGACATTTGCTTGGTGCCAGGGAGGCAAACCCAGCACCAGCACATGCCAGCCAGTACCAACCCTGCAGCTTCCAAAGCAGGTGAGGATGCTCTGAGTAGGGGGGATGCCCGTAACCTTCAGCCACCCCAAACTGGGCACCTCCTGGGTGGAGTGCAGATGAGAGGGGTCTCACTCAAGGCCACTCTGAGCTCAGGAGGCTCATGAGAGAGGCAGAGGCTTCTGCTGCTGACTTCAGAGAAAGCAATTTTTAAAGGATGAGTAAGAAAACGACTTTATGATTGAACTGCTGAGTGTCTGGGAACCAAGTGCTTGGGATATGGGAACTACGTGGCAGACAGCTGGGGACAGGGACTGTGATTCATCCTGGATACTCTGGAAGCAGAGAAAGGGCACAGAGAGCCAAGGCAGTTAAGTAGGGATATAAAGAGAATAAGCAATGGGCCCAAGGCTTTACAAACTGTAAACACTGTGATGGAGGAGCTTTGCATTCAAAATAAGCAGAGGCAAATTAAAGGAGGGATCCAGGGGAAGGGAAAGAGAGCAGGGAGGAGAAAGGCTGAGTAGAGATCAGCAACCAACACCAGGTGGAGAGAAGGTTCTGCATCTCCAGCAAGAACCTGGGAAAGGGGAGCAGAAGCCTGAGGAAGGCTGCAAAGTGAGCGAGGTGGTTTCAAAAAGAGGGGGTCCCCAGGTGAGCCCAGGGATGTTTCTCAGAGCTTCAGAAGCAGAAGTGAAAGAACTGGTTTAAAGGAAGCCAGGCAACAAGTGCTGTGCCCCAGGAGCCAGTGGGAGCAGCTGTGTCTTGACTCCTGGCTAGGTGTGTCAGAGCTCAGTGGGAGCATGGCACACAATTACCTTTTCAGCACATTACTCAGTGCCCACACCCACCCCAGAGTCCTCATCTCACTGATCCCAGCATGCCTGAAGGGCTGGACTCCCCTTCCCCACCTTCCTACAGGGTAAGAGCCTCACAAACCCTGGGCAAGGCAAGGCACAGAGCAGCCCCCCAGGGAAGAGACCCTCCTGCTCGTAAAGGACAGGCCAGTTTGTGCACCAGTGGCTGCACTGGAACCAGCCTGCTGAAGCAAAATCCCCAAGGCCACAACATGTGCTGACTCTGCTGAACAGGGAGACTCAGAATCACAGGGTTGGGAAAGCCCTTCAAGCCCAACCATTCCCATCCTGTGCTGAGCCAGATCCCTGAGCACCTCATCTCCCCTCTGTTCAACACCCCCAGGGAAGGGGACTCAGCCCCTCCCTGGGCAGCCTGGGCCACAGCCCCACAACTCTGACAGGGAAGAACTTGGCCCTCCCAGCTGAGCTGACCCTGCCCTGGCCCAGCTTGAGCCCCTTGCCCCATCTCCTGGCCCCTGGCTGAAGAGACCAGCGCCCACCTCTCTGCACCCTCCTGGCAGGGCAGGGCAGGCAGTGACTCACATCCTTGCCTCCAGAACAAGGCTGCCTGCAGAGCCCACCACAAGCAGGTTATCCAAGGATAAGTAAAAAAAAAAAAAGAGGATGCATCAGGAGGATGCAGGATACAGGTGACTCATGGTGTTGCTCCAGGTGCAGAGTAACCTGCTCCTTGCTTTCCACTCCCTTAGCAACATCAAGTGTGGTAGATGGCTTAGAGAAGTCTACAAGCTCTGCGTCCTTATCCCTGCTCCAGACAGCAGCAGTCCATCTGCTGCTCTTTCCTCCAGATCCCAGCTTGAGCCAGAGCCCCCTACAGACAGAGACTAATGTGTCCCCACACATCACAGGTCACCTCTGGGCAGAGAGGAGCACAAATAACCTAAGTGGCTGCTTTAGATGCAGGAGGCACCAGCAACTGTGTGATGCTGTGAAGCCTGGGAAGGTCTCCCCCAGCCAAGATGCTAATCAGCAGAGTGCTGAGTCAGGGAACAGCAGCACAGGATTGATTTGCAGGAAGCCTTCAGAGTGCCAGATGCCTTCACATGTGTCCCCAGCTTCACCCAGCCCAACGGGTTTCATGGCCAGTGTGACACATTCCTCTGAGGTCCCTGGGTGTCCAGCACTGTCCCATGGCTGCCCACTCTCCTGGTGCTGACCCATGCAATCAGTCAGCCCCACGAGCCCTCATGATGGGCCCGCAGGGATCCCCCCCCAGCTCTTAGGTTCCTATCTCCATTTATCAGGCCTTCAGGCTCTTTTAATCCCACCTCAGCCCTCCCCAAAGTAATGAGATAAGAGGCAGGCTGGAAAGGCTGATAAAAGGCAACTGAACAAATCCATTAATGCTGTTCCTGTGCCAGGAATTCCAAACCCCAGCCCTTGTTAATTATGCTTGCCAACCAGAGACAGCAAAGCCAGGGGAGAAAGTCAGGCTCACTGATGGCTTCTAAGGGGGAAAAAAAAGAGCCACAGCTGGAGGACCAGGACTCTGGTTCTTACACAACTTGTGGCAGTGACTTGTTTGGGCACAGAAGGAGCTCAAAGTGCTCAAACCAGAGCAGCTACAGCATCAGTTGCAGAGAAGCCTAAACCAGCGCTGGCTGCCCCAGCCCTGCTCCCTCAGCGGGACGCCCGCCCTGGCCCACACACTCCTCACACCCTGTGCTGAACCCTTCCAGCAAGCTAAACCTGAAAAACAATTCACTTTGGCTTCTGTGCAGTGCAGCAAAAAGCCTGTATTCCTACTGGGAATACTGGGCAGAGCCTGGATGGATCTGCTCAACGAGGACAGGGTATGTGCACTGAGGGATGAGCCTGAGCCAGGATGTGATGAGAGGAGGTAGGGAACACACAGGATCTGAAGCACAGACCTGAGCTACCACACACCCACTCATGAAGGGACAGAGCCCCCAGCCCTGGAGGTGTTTCAAGATGTTCTAATGTTAAAAAAAAACAAACAACCCACCCAAGAAAATGAATCACAAACAAAAAACAACCCCAAACAAAACAACTCCCCAAAAAACCTCACAGGAAAAAGCCAGATTCAAGGTGTCCTTTCAAGGTGCAGAGGCTGGAGGACAACTTCCCAGGGCAACTGGAGCAGGTTTCCATTGCAACCTTCAGGGGGGGAAAAAAGAAAAAGAAGAGTTCCTTGTATAAATGGAGATTAATGACCATTTCAAAAGACAGAGCTGCTTTAGCTTAACCCCTCCCCTGCACATTTTCCTTGGTATGTGGCCTAATGGATGTGTCAACAATGTGAAAACCAACAAAAACTAATAAAATAAATCAATCAAGACACTCATCCAACCAACACCCTCCCTGGAACAGGCTCAGCTTCTATTTTAATTGATATCTTCTAAACCCCAAGTCCTTTCTCAGGAAAAATAAACTCCAGGCACTTCAGGGAATAACATGATAAGATTTGCTCAGGCTCCTCTGGTTTATGGGAGGCAGAGGCAGGAATCCAGGTCAGGACCACAGCCCTGAGCCCACAGGCACAGAAGAACACAAAGCATCTCCAAGAACCTGATTTCATCCTGACCCCTGAGGTTTCCATCACTCTTTGAGCAGGTATTTGAGCTCCTGCTGTTTGCTGGTCCAGCTACTGGGATTTCACCCCCTGCCTTGGAGCCAGCCCCAGCACCAAGGAAGATGCTGTGTCGGTTCTTCTCTCTCCTTGAAGCAACACCCATGGACAAGGCACTCTGTCTTCCTCTCAGCTCCCACCTGAGCAGCCCAAGGGCTCGTTAGGGAATGGATTTAATGACATGTGATGGATGGGGACTGGGGACTATTACTCATCTCTGTGCAGCAGACAGAGCACAAAGGATGCAGCACTTGCAGTTGAATTCTTCTGTGAAGCAGCTGCACAGGCTGTACCTGGGCTGAGTCCACAGACCCAGAACCTCTGCTGTCCCCAAGGCTCCAAATCCTGTGAAAGAGGCCACAGAGCAGGGAGGGAAAACACCAGATTAGTGTCCTGACACCCAGGAGGAGCCCAGGACCTTGTTGTGGCAGGAACTGAAGGGTCCTCACAGAAAGAGAGTTGAGCACAACTGAAGCTCTGGAGCAGAAGCCAAAAGACAACAGAGGCTGCAGCACAGAGGAGGCAAAGAGAAGCCACTGAATGGATGCCCAGTTCCCATCCCACTATGGAGACTTAAACTTCTACAGGTTCCTCACACCTGATGGAGCATCTCATGCCTGTGCTCAGCCCTCAGTACAACTGCCCATGCTGCTGCCTGATGACAGAGGCTGGGCACTGCTGGGGTTACCAATCCCTGCCCAGCAGCAGGTTGTTTCTTCTGAACCAGTCCAGTTCACTGCCTACACTTCTGGCTGTACTGGGGCCATGGCCTGAGGGCAGACAGGGAGCTGTCCCAGGAGATGGCTGGTTTTGATCCCATTCATAGTCCTCCTGGACTGTCCCTTGTTTTAAGGTGGTTTGTTGGTTGAAAAACTCTCTGGACTCAAAGGCAGGGGTAGGTCACAGGGAATGGCAAACTGAATCCATCATTTTAAGTCCTGAACATGAAGCATTTTCCTCAAAGAAAGGAAAACCCAGTTCCTAATCAGTGTCCTTTCATATGTTCTCCATCCCATCATCTCTGATGGTGGAAGAATACCCCACACAGGAGGATATTACCCTTCCAACCCCTGAGATTCTGTGATTCTGTGATATTCAAACATTCAAGCCCTTGCTCAAGTGCTTTAGTCTTGTGGCCATGAAGGTGGCAACACAGTGGAATTAAAGCAACAGAGAAACCCCCAAAGCCAACAGAGTAAATCAACCCCAGACCCCTCAGAATTCAAGCTGGAACCACACAACTTCTCTCAGGTCTTTGCAGGTGCATCCACACTGAGAACTCTGAGATCACCTAGCAGGAGGAGTGATGGCTTACAACAGAGAAAGGGTCTGCAAGAGCACGTGCTGGGGTATGGGGTTCAGGTCTGCTGGCTGCAGGCAGATTAGCTCAGACCCCAGAACCCAACATGCTCGACCTGCAAAGGTAACGATGTCCCTGTGCTGGGAAAGGAGGGTGGATAAATGGGACCAGCCAGATCAGTTGCTCAAATGGGTTTCCTGCAATCACAAACAGTTGCATCAGCACAGAGAGGACAGCATGGGGTGGTGGAGGCAGCTCGTGGGAAAGGATGTTGAGGAAGGTGATGCTTAACCAGAGCAGAGGAGGAGGAGGAGGAGGAGGCAGGGTGTGCAGATCATTCCTTACCCAGACTGTAGTCAGGAAAAAAAAATAAATCACTTTCTGCTTCAGCTGCCTCCCCTGAGAGCAAGACAGGGCAGGGTGGGAGGAGTGAGCTCCTCCCTGCTGAACAGAGAGACCCAGCCTGGGCTGGGCTGGGAGGGACCCCAAGGGTCACAGAGCTCCAACCCCCCTGCCACAGGCAGGGACACCAACCTCCAGGCCTTGTGTGCCCTGCCTGGGGGCTGTGTGCCCTGCCTGGGGGCTGTGTGCCCTGCCTGGGGGCTGTGCGCCCACTCTGCCAGCTGGGCAAGCCTTAAACAGGGCACAAATTTGGGTACTAAACCAAACCACCCTCCAGATTTCATGGTTGGGGTGGGGAAGTGTAATGATTTTGAGCCATCTCCTCTCTCTGCTGGAACCAGCCAAGGGCTCCAGCCAACCTGGCCTTGAACACCCCCAGGGACGGGGCACCCACCCCCTCCCTGGGCAGCCCCTGCCAGCCCCTCCCCACTCTCTCTGTGATGCTTCTGTCTCAGCCTTTGCTTGCTGCAGGTGCCACACTCCTGCTAAACAGCCACCCCACTTGCCCATCCATCAGCACTTATCAGGCCTTATCACATCTTAACCCACTGTCATCCCCTCCTTCCCAGGGAAAAGGAGCTGAAGCTGCAGAGGGAGATAAAGGAGCCATCCCCAACCCCCCCCCCAGCAAGGCAGCACACGGGGGTGGCCCCAGCACAGCACAAAAACTGCTCCCTGCAACTGGAAGGTGATGCTCACTCCAGCCAGGACTGTCAGGGCACCCTGCCCTGAGCCACAGCACCCCCAGCACCCACTCCTCCTGGGATCCTGCAGGCTCATAACCCCCCCTCGTGGCAAACACGCTGCTCTCTGGCCCCTGCACACAGGAAGGATGCTCTGGGTTTTGGTTTCCACCCCAGCACTGGATCCTGCTCCGGATTTCCAGAGCCCTTCAGAGGCTCTGCTGCTGAAGCACACGAATATTGATGATTTGCAGAGATGCAGCAGAAGCAGCAGCTGGAGGGAGGCTGACTCTCCAGGGCCAAGTTCAGCAAATGCTGCCTGGTGCAGAACCCCTCCTGGGGCAGGAGGAAGAAGGGGGAAACAAAGCCTTTCTGGGGAGAATCATAGACTGGGCTGGGTTGGGAGGGACCCCAAGGAGCACAGAGCTCCAACCCCCTGCCACAGGCAGGGACACCAACCTCCAGGCCTGGAGCTACACAAGG
>JAQOTC010000026.1:2018935-2095589 GCA_028554615.1 Rallus crepitans
CCTGGAGGTTGGTGTCCCTGCCTGTGGCAGGGGGTTGGAGCTCTGTGCTCCTTGGGGTCCCTCCCAGCCCAGCCCAGTCTGTGACTGGTGTTACACCACAGATTCTAAGCTCCAGTCTGCTTCCAGTGCACTAACAGCCTGTCCCAAAAAATGAGAGACTTTGCCCAGATGCTGACCTTTAACTACTCCATCCACAGGCCAGACACTCAGTGCTCTGAGCAGCTCTTCAACCAGCCAAGAGGGAACCACAGCAAGAGAGATTTTTCTAAATGCCCTGACACAACTGCCCAAAGCCTGGCTCAGCCATTTACCAGCATTTGAGGAGCACACACACCCCCTCCCCCCCCCCATTTTCAGAGCAGGCATCTCACCACAGGTCTTCTTGGGGCTGACGTGGCACAGTGGCTTTCAGGGTCTTGGTGTGGGGTACAGAGACCCCAACCCTGCACCCAGCTGAACCTCCAGCTGCTGGGAAGAGACAGACCTGGTGATTACAGCAGGCAGGGAATTGGGAGCTGGGGCATGGAACTAGAGAGGGGAAACATTTAAGCTTTAATCTTGGAAACAGCTTCCTGATAGTGGATTTATGAGCAGTGGGAACAGTCTCCTCCACAGAAGGCTGGAAGGGCTGCTGCACAGGGCTTTAAAAACAAGACTGGATTAAAAAAAGAGTATACAATAGGCATGAGGAATGGCTTTTGCTTTGACCAGATGGAGAGAACCTGATGGTTCACTTCCAGCTCCAGCCACCCTGCCCATCCAGCAGCAGCAAATCTCCCACCTGCCTCCTGCAGCCCTTGCCCACTGCCATGATAATCCAGCCACGGTGCTCCCAACGTCACTGCGCTGCTGTGAAAGGCATCCCAGCCCCTGCGACCAGCCCAAATTTCTCTCCCTGCTCTCACCCCGCTGCAGCTGGTGGAGGTGACCTCTTGGGGCTGCTGCAGAGCCTCATTTTTCAGCTAACGCCTGGGTGTAGTAGCCAGAACCAAGGGCTTGACACATCCCCCTCCAGTGCAGGAGCCTGGGGAGGGGGTATTTTCGTTACTACATGTGGCTTGTTTAACTTGGACAGTGAAGTAGGTGAACTTTCCCCAACTTGCTTCTCCCTGTAATCAACTTTTCCTTTTCTCCTGACCTGGCCTTTCCCAGGGAGGCTTTGGGTATTGATTTCAGGGCTGTTGAAGGATGTTGAAGTGACAGCTTTGGCCATTCAAGCTCACCCATAAAAGCCACCCAGCTCCAGCAGCCCCCTTCACAGCTCCTCACATCCCAGCCCTGCTTTTAACCTCACTGTGAGCCAACTACACCTAGAAAGCTGCCAACGAGAGCAGCACCTCTCTGTACCCCCAACATCCTTCACCTGCCTCCTCCAGCAACCCTGGGTAAAGCCAGCTACTCAGCTGGGTGTGGTGAAGCCCCATCCATCACATGAGGCAGGAGGAGCTGTGGTGGCTCCGGTTCCGCGCCCAGGGGGCTGTGGTGGAGCTGACAGGCCCAAGGGCTCTGTGCTCCACACTCAGACCCTTCACCAGGGCCCGTTGGGAAGCTTGCCTGAGACTCAGGCTCATAAAAGCACCGAGCCAGTGCCCTGAGAAGGGATTAGCTGCAGAAGTCTGTGACCTCAACTGAGTACAGCGAGTCAAAAGCACTCTGACTTCAAGCTTATTGCCCCACAAAAACAGTGAAATCATTTCATTCATCCCCAGGGCCTCATTTCCTTCCTTCCTTCCTTCCCCCAGCCAAGCTGAAGCTTAAAATAGTATTTTGCATTCCTCATATTTCACTCCAAAACTAATTAATACCCAATCAGCCACAAGCTCTTCTCACAGCAGCCTGGCTCGAGCGTGCAACCTGCCCACCCTTGGCAGGAGCAAAAGGCTCCCAGTTGCTCCCCAAAGACTGTCCTGACTGAGCATCTGGAGAGATCTGCACTAAGGCAGCAGAAAACAGGAAAACAGTGAAATCAAAGCCCCATGTGCAGTCTTCCCTCTGTCCCATGTGCACAACACAACTCCTGTGCCCACAAACTCACCCTGGGGTTAATTCCCTGACACCCCAAGCACAGTTGCTCTTCTAGCAGCCCCTAAAGGCAAAAAGCATGAGTTCTGCCTCCTCTTGTTGGGACCCATGTTGCAGGGCTGAAGCTGCACTCCAGCCTGTTTTCCTGGGCTCATGGAAACAAAGAGACCTTTTTTTTTTTCCCCTCTTTGGATCAAAAGGCCTGGCAAAGCCCTCTAGGTCAGTACAGGGTGGGGAACAGGAAAGAAGGAGCATGAGTCTTTCTTCATTTGGACTTCACAGCTATTTCTCATCCTCTCAGCAGGCCAAGCATGAGTCAAACAGCAAGGCTATGCAGGTGATGGAGCACAACTCCAAGGGAAGGAGCCTAAGCTGGAAAGGAAACCTCATCCAGAGTTCTGAATACATCACCCCACGAGACATGGAGCCCCCTCACTACAAGATCTTTCTTGCCTGATGCTCCAAGGATCACAAGCAGCTCTTTGCATCCCAAGTTGTGCCCCAGTGAGTGTCCCAAACACGTGGGCAAGACATAGTCGCTATAGAGGAAGGAGGAGAGGTCAACATCTGCCATCTCACACCAAACACCTCACACTTGAGACACCAGTTTGCTTTTCGGCCTGAACCTCCACCTGCGAGCCAAAGGCAAGGGCAGGCTTTGTGCTCCAGCCAGTCTCACCCACCAGCCTCCACCTTGCATCAGCAGGACAGACACTGTGAGGAGCACACACCTACAGGCCATCAGTGATGGAAAGGCAAAGCCCTCTGGCACCTCAGCTGGGTTAGGCTTGAAAATGCTTCCAAAAGGAAAATCCTGTTGCCAGAGCTGTCACAACAAAACCCTGCCCGTGAGGCAGCTCCATGGCAGATTTACAGCTCATGCCCTGTTTAGGCTGAGCACCCAGCAACTGGGCCTGCATCTGGTGCTTAAAAAGATACCCCAGATGTAGCTGAACCCCCACACCGAGTGCCCTGCAGGGAGCTGTGAAGAGCCAAACCCTCCCCTGAAGATCAGGGGAATCACAACTGGCTCATTCCCAGCCCTCAAGCCAGGCCTAGCCCAGCTCCAGAGCCCAGCCTGGGATGCCAGCCCAGGCTCAGCCCTGTTAATCCCAACCCCTCACAGGAGGGAATTCCTGGAGAGCCACAACAAGGGAAGACACCTCTCCCAGCCACCTCTCCCCACTCAGGCAGCTGTGATACAGCAGCACTGCCCGGCCCCACAGCCGGGCCCTCCACAGAATCACCTGGGCTGGAAGAGACCCTTTAGATCATGGAGTCCAAGCACAGCCTGACCCTGCCGAGTCCACCCAGACTTCCTGAGAGGCTCCCCCTGCACACAGGCCGTGTCGCCTTCTACCCGAGGAGCAGCAGCAAAGCCAGACGGGCCCAGGGCCTCCCACAGCCGAGCAGAGAGCCCTCAGCAACGCCGGAGCCCCGCACGGAGCCGAGCACCGGGACCGTAAAGCCCACCCTCTCGCACCCTCCCGCCCGCCGCTGTGAGGCAGCCGCGCCTCTGCTGGGCCTTTTATACTCGTCCCGCCAGTCTCGCGCGCCCCGTCACGTGGCCTCGCCGCGCCTCCGCGTCATCACCACGTGCGACAGCATGGCGGCTACGGCGGGAGTGGCGCCGGTCTGCGCCCGGTGAGTGCGAGCTTGGGGCTGCCCCGCCTCCGCCCTGCCCCTCCCGGCCCCCCGGGGCGTGCCCGGCCCCTCCGTAACTCCCCTCCAGTGCATGCCCGCCCTTCCGTAACCCCCCTCCGGTACGTGCCCGGCCCCCCCGTGCCCCCCGGTACCTGTTCGTCCGTCCATAGTACCCCGGTACGGCCCCCCCCCCGCCCCGCCCCTCCATAGCCCCGCCGGTAGGTGCCCGGCCCTGCCATCCGCCGGCACCCCCCACCCCCCCGGCAGCCCCCTCTCCCCCACCTCCCTTGCAGCCCGCTCCCACCTCGCTGTGCTCACTCGGGTGGGCCCCGCAGGTTCCTCACCTCCAAGGAGCAGTTCCATGCCTACCTGCGGGCCAGGGGCGAGCCGGGCGGCCGGGAGGAGGAGGAGGTTGAGAAGAAGAAGGAGGAGGAAGAGGCCAGCAGCTGCCAGGGTGAGCCCCCAGCCAAACGGGTGAGGTCGGAGGACCTCAGCGAGGCTGGGGCAAACGGAGAGGATGCTGGAGCAGAAGAGAAGGAGCTGGTGGAGCGGAAGCGGGCCCGAGGGCAGAACAAGAGCAGGCCGTGTATGAAACCCAACCACTACGAGCAGAGCAGGCTGTGCCCCTCGGTAACACAGGTATGGTGTGGGGACCCTGCTCCCCACTGCTCTGGGCTGGGTGTTTAGGACCCCGGTGGGCTCACCCTGCTCCAGGGCTGCCTAGAAAAGAACGTTGAAGATCAGAGCCGTGCCAGGACAGGCTCCCAGCCCGGACAGCATAGCAAGAGCTGTGCTGGTAAACCAGCCTCTATCCCTGGCTGGGAGAGGGTGAAGTGGGGCCGGGCAGTGCTGCTGTATCACAGCTGCCTGAGTGGGGAGAGGTGGCTGGGAGAGGTGTCTTCCCTTGTTGTGACTCTCCAGGAATTCCCTCCTGTGAGGGGTTGGGATTAACAGGGCTGAGCCTGGGCTGGCATCCCAGGCTGGGCTCGGGAGCTGGGCTAGCTGAGTGGGATGTAGAGTATCAGCTTCCCTGAAGCTGCTGAAACGTCCCCTCAGGTGGGTTTGGCGCTGTCCCTTTGTGCCATGTACTTTTGTGCCAAGCAGAGAGCTCCCTGCGAGTGATTCACAGGCACCCACCGTGCCCTGGGGGAGCTGTGGGTGCTCAGCACCACTCTGACCCAGGCCAGACCAGCGCTCAGCTCGCTTGTGCTGGACAGCGCGGGCAGCCCGGGCTGGCAAGGGGAGGTTACAGCCTTCTCCCTGTTGTTCCAAGGGGTGTGCAGAGAAGTGCTTCTTCGGCTCGCGGTGCCGCTTCCTTCACGACGTGGGTGAGTACCTGGCCAGGAAGCCAGCCGACCTGGGGCCCCGCTGCGTGCTCTTTGAGACCTTTGGCAAGTGCCTTTACGGCGTCACGTGCCGCTTTGCCCAGGCGCACCTCGGGGACGGCCACCAGAACATCATCAACACCGACTTAGCCAAGCAGTGGGAGGGGAAGTCTCCGGTGAGGAACAACCTCTCCAAGGACCTCCAGCACCAGCTGCGCAAGAGGAAGTTTAGCTTCAGGAAGGCTGATGGGTACCTCTGCGGCCTGGCCAAGCCACGCGGCGACGCTGGGAAGGGGTGCAAAGCCACAGAGTGCTCTACAGAGGAGCAAGAGAAGTCCAACTGCACAGCATCCCAGGAGGGCCCGGGAGACAGTCCCAAATGTCCTGTGCCACCAGAGCAGGGAGAAGATGCCAAAGCAGACGCCTTAGAGAGCCCCAGCCCCATCAAAACAGGGGGCCCGGTGACAGATGAAGACGTTATAAAGCTGCGGGCATGTGAGAAGAAGAAGGTGAGCAGTCAGAGCTTGGTCAAGTGCTGCCATCTTGTGTGCCTGACAAGTGTTTGACATTGTGCTTGGGAAGACAGAAGAGACCTCTTAGCTGGGTGAGGCAGGCAGAGGATAGAGCTGCGCTGTCATCCGTGGAGGGGTGAGAACAAAGAGAAGCTCCAACCCCTTGCGAGAGGAGAGCTGGGGCTGAGCTGCTAGCGAGGGTGGGAGTGATCTGCAAGGAGAGCCAAGCCTGGGATGGTTGGTTAGTGTGTTTTATACGGTGTTCCCCTGGGAAGAGACCATTGCCTCCTTCCTCTCCTCCTAGTCACCTCCATCCATGCATCTCTTAGCCAGTCTTGCACCCTGCTGTAGCTGTAACTGCTTTGAGTCTTCTCCAAGCTGAGCTCTGACAACAAACTGAGCAGTTCAAGTGTCTGGTTCTTGTATCCAAACAATACATTCTCTTAGAGGAGTTGAAGTTCTCAAGCAGAACCAGTGATTTCCTGGGTCTGCTGCTGAGTTTTACCCAAGGCAAAGGATAAAATCACCAACTGGGACTGCTGGTGGCTGTGCTAACATGCTGCTCTGTCCTTGTTTTCCAGCTGGAAATCCAAGGCAAGCTCTACTTGGCTCCACTGACCACGGTAGGTAGAGAATTCTCTCCTCCTGACAAATGTTGCTGCATTTGGAACAGAGCAGATGGGCCAAACCATGTCTGTCTCTGCTGTGTCTTGCAGTGTGGTAACCTCCCCTTCCGAAGGATATGCAAGCGCTTCGGGGCAGATGTCACCTGTGGGGAGATGGCTGTGTGCACAAACCTGCTGCAGGGCCAGTCCTCGGAGTGGGCTCTCCTCAAACGGCATCATACCGAAGATATTTTTGGGGTTCAGGCAAGTGCTGTCACCTTAATGACCAAACAGAAGACAGCTCACTTCTGAGGAGAAAAGCTGCTGCTTACGCTCATGCAAATTGTCCTCTCTTGACAGCTGGAGGGAGCGTTTCCAGACACCATGACCAAATGTGCAGAGCTCCTGAACCAGACAATTGAAGTGGACTTTGTAGACATCAATGTTGGCTGCCCCATTGACCTGGTCTACAAGAAGGTAGGATGTTCCACAGCACGTTTTGCTTCCTTCAATAGATTGTCTTTTGCCTCGTCTCCCACCACCTGATCTGCTCCTGCCAGTCTGATCCAGAGCTCCCAGTTCATTTCTGGGCACTGGGCTTCAGCAAGAAGGCAAATAAACTGTTGAAAGAGCAGGGAATGGTTGGCTGTCTCCACCTGGCAGCAGGGAGAAGTTGGGAGAGAAAAGGCCTGTAGGGTTATTTTTCTTGCAGAGTCCCATTTCTCCAGGTCTTGAGGTGCTCCAGCTCCTACCTGCATTCCCTGAGTAGAGGGCTGCTCTTGAGCATCTCCAAGGAGCCTCTTTGCTCTGCAAGGAGGCAGAAAGCCTTGACTGTGCCACTTCTCTGTCTCCCAGGGAGGGGGCTGCGCTCTGATGACTCGATCCAACAAGTTTGAACAGATTGTCCGAGGGATGAATTCGGTGAGTCACAGCTCTCCTGGGGAGAGGAGCTGATGGGGACAAGTCCTGCCTCAGCCTGGCCTCACTGTCCTGTTTCTGCAGGTGCTGGATGTCCCACTGACAGTGAAGATAAGGACAGGAGTGCAAGAGAAGATAAACGTGGCTCATAAAATAATCCCCAAGATCCGGGAGTGGGGAGCAGCCATGGTCACGGTACGGGGGCTGCTTCTTGTGGTGTGACATCGTTGGCCAGCACCTGGGAAGCTCTGCTTGTGTGTTAGCTGGGTGTGGGGCTGACTTTACCCTTCCCCACAGCTCAGCAGCTCTTCAGACACCTTTGACCAGCTGTGTCCAACCTTTTAGAGTTTTCTGGGAAACATTCAGACGCAGAGAGCATTCCCTGGATGTTCCTTTACCCCAACGTGGTGGCGGTGCCTTTGCTGATGCATGTTCCTCCAGCATTCCCCTTCCACCCTGCCTTCTCCAGGTGTTTGCTGAAGACTCACCATGGCTTTTATCCCCCAGCTTCACGGCCGATCCAGGGAGCAGCGGTACACGAGGAGCGCTGACTGGGACTACATAGCAGAATGTGCTAGGATAGCAAGCCCCATGCCTCTTTTTGGTAGGTGTTTCTTCTGTCATGTGGACTGAAAATGCTGCCTGTTGGATTTGAAATTATCATTAAGAACCTCAAAAAAAAAATCAAGGTCCTAAGGATGTTCAGCCTGGGGAAAAGGTTGGGGTATCCCTCCTGGTGATGACGACATGAGGCAGTGAGTTCCCAGCAGCTCCTGTGCAGCCCAGATCACTGTGTGATGAGCAGCGTGGGGGGAGAAGGGACAAGCAGGACACAAAGCATGTGGTTTCAGCAGGTGCTTTTGCCATAAGCATCATGGCACAGGCATTCCCAGCTAAAGCCTTGGGGTAGGAGCTGGCAGTGGAGGAGAGAAGGCTCACCTTCTCCTTGTAAGGGGAATGTTAATGGGAAACATCCCTGGGAGTCTCCAGATGCACCGCAGAGCCTCTCTGGGGTTGGTTCTGTGACCTTGTGTCCATTTTTAATTTTATCCCATGGCTGTGTTAACTCATTTTGACTCGTCCTTGTGTATCACTTTGACCTCTTGCTTCTCCCTTCCTTCTGGACAGGAAATGGTGACATCCTGTCATACGAAGACGCTAACAGGGCCATGCAGATGGGCGTCTCAGGAATTATGATTGCAAGGCAAGTGCTGGTGTTTCCTTTCCCCTTTCCCCCTGAATTCCATTGGTGGAAGAGTCAAAAAGGAATTAAAAATAACCTAAACAAACCCAAAACATCAGGAGGTTGCTCTTGATGGAAGTAGTGTTTGAAAACTGGTAAAAATCAGGTTTCATCCATGCTGTTGAAATGGAAGAAGAGTTGGCTGGGAAATAAGTGCTGGGAAATCACTTAGTTTGTGTCTTGAGAAGCATCACAGGGAATCACTGCCCACAGGAATAACAATGCACCTTTGTTTTATTCTGGCTGCAGAGGGGCACTCATCAAACCGTGGCTTTTCACTGAAATTAAGGAGCAGAGACACTGGGATATCTCCTCCAGTGAGAGATTTGATATCCTCAAAGACTTCACCAACTACGGCCTGGAGCACTGGGGGTCGGATACTCAGGGAGTGGAGAAGACCAGGAAGTTCCTGCTGGAATGGCTCTCCTTCCTCTGCAGGTAACCCTCTCAGGCTGTGGGGATCTTGGCTGCAGTGAGCCTGTACCTTGAAGAGCAGCACACGATGCTGATTCATCTCCCTGCAGGTACATTCCAGTTGGCTTATTAGAACACCTACCCCAGAAAATTAACGAGCGGCCGCCTTACTACGTGGGGCGAGACTACCTGGAGACGCTGATGGCAAGCCAAAACGTGGAGGACTGGATTAAAATAAGGTAAGAAAGCTCTGCACAACCACAGCAGGAGTGTAGAGGAACTTTCCAGAGGCTCACGTTGATTTTAGCTGTATCAGTGCCAGCAGTGAGGCTGGTATTCAGGTCACCAAACTTGGGAACCCGGCTTAGCATCGGTTCGGGGACTCCCCAGCAAGGGCAGCTTTGCCTTTATCTGCAGGCTGCATCCCCCCAGTACTGTGGTTCTGGGTTAAAGCTCAGCACTGGGGGTGTGTTTGTGCAGCAGCCCTCGATTTTGGGGAGAGTGAGGGCTTGCTTTGACACATCCAACCGCAGGCAGCACCGCTGCAGAGCCACAGGACCACACAGCACCTTACCTGTACCTCTCAGGTTTATTTTGGCTTTGTTCTCTTGTTCTTGCAGTGAGCTGCTGCTGGGCCCTGTCCCTCCCAGCTTCACCTTCCTGCCTAAACACAAGGCAAACTCCTACAGATAGGGTGGAGGGGACCCTTTCCTGTGGCATCGAGAGGCAGCGTTGGGACGGTGCGTGGCGAGGAGCGGTGTCGCTCAGCTGCAATAAAGCTGCATGGTTTTAGAAGCACAGTTGCCTTCATGCCCCCAGCGTTGGGCCCTGCTACATGTTACACAGCAGAAGGTCTCACAGCCAGAGGTGCCTCTCTACCAGAGCCAGATCTGTTCAGTTCACAGCAGACTTTGGCCTCCAGGTCATGGCAGTTGTCATCCCCTGCTCCCCCCACCGCACGCTGCTCGCAGAGAGAGACCCTTGTGTTCCCTGGTTACCCAGGCATCCTTGGTAGTGCCAAATCTCAATGTCCAAGGAGGGGATGTCCTAACTGAGCACCAACAGCCCCAGCACCTCACCATCAAATGTTGTGCAAGGTCCAGCATAGGCTGGCCCGGTGTGGAGCCAGGAGATGGACCTGATGATCCTTACGGGATCAGTGATGGGATGGACACCACACACCCCCTGTGTCCTCCCTGGGGAAGCAGCCAGGACAGGACAGGTCCCTGCAGGACAGACCTTGGGGGCCAGGGATGGGTGGATGCACACAACAGGGGCTGCAGCACCTTCATCTTGCACACCCCCTGCATCCCCTCCAGCAGGGACGGGGCTGGGTGCCCACAGCCCCCCCCAGCTCCAAGACAATGAGGCCCTTCCCTGGGTCTCACAGCACTGGGCTCCAGGACGGCCTTTGCCTCACAGCCACAGCCACCAGCCCCAAAGCCCCCCAAGCACAGCCCAGCCTTGGGCAGAGACTCCCCCACAGCAGTTCACCAGGGTGGGACAACCTTTTCTACAGACACATTGTGGTTCTGGTGTTAAGGACAAGTCCTGAACCCTGACTCCAGGCTGCTGCCAGCCACCTAGAGGGGAGAAAAAGTTTGCTCAGTTGTTATTAAAGTTGTCATTGACCCCCCACAATCTGACCCTGTGCCTTTCAATACACCACAGTCTGAAAGGAACAGTCTCTTCCAGAAAGCACACATCGCCCTCAGGAGGCAGTCAGAGGAGAAGAGAGGGATTGGGCCAGGTGAAGAAGTCCTTCCCACCAGTATTATTTCTCTTTGAGGCAGGAATGTAAAAAAATCCCTAACAGGGTGCATGTAGAGCAATCCTGCCTCAGGTGATACCCTCCCAGTGTCTGGCACACTGAGATTTACCTGCCACCATCAGGTTAAAGAGCCACTGATGGATCCACCCTCCAGGGATTAGTGGAAGCGCTTTTTAAAGTTATTTATGCCTTGGCCAAATCCTCTGAAATCTCCTGGCACTCAGGTTCATAGCCACTTGTTTAAAAAAGGAAACAAAACCCTGCAAATCCTCCCTCCTCCTTGTGCTTTAAACCTGTTTCCTAAGCTGATTGAACACTCACACTACTCTCCCTGCCCCTGTGTATTGTTCCTGTGTGCAGCTCTGCCTTGGCTCGTTCTGGAACAGGCAGAGACTGGAGCCATGTGACACTGTTTGGGTATCAGTGTGGGAGAAATGCTGCAAATCCCATTTCTGATTTGATTCCTATAAAAACTAGGGGAAAGCCAGGTAAGAAAACACAGCCTGAAGTATCTAGGCATTCAAAAAATAGGGAAATTAAAAAATATCTCTGGAGATTGTGGAGTTAATTCAGAGGCCAGCTCCAAGTTTAGCTCATGTTCATGTATGTGTTTGTAGCTTGGCTGCAGAATACTGTCATTCCTTTGGAAAGAACTAATAAAACCCAGAGATACAGCCCCAGTCAATGTTCCTGAGGTACCTTTGCCTGTTCCTTCGTGGGGACACAAGGTTTAGATGAAGTAGGACATCAGCCTCATTCCCCTCCCATGGGGGCTCTGCTGCAATTAGAGATCCTGCTTCTATTTTATCTCTTGCCAGACACACAGAGGTGTCAGCATCTTCAAGATACTTCCAGGCATTTAAAGAACTCAGCAGAAAGTGAATTCACTTAGGTTTAGCCAACAGCTGGTAAAATTTAATAACTAAGGCCTTGCTCCTACATTGTGGGGCTGAGACCAGACACAGGAGTTCTGGAGTCCCCAACACAAGAAGGATGTGGGACTGTTGGAAAGGGTCCAGAGGAGGCCACAAAGATGAGCAGAGGACTGGAGCACCTCTCCTCTGAAGACAGGCTGAGTTGGGCTTGTGCAGCCTGGAGAAGAGAAAGATCCAGGGGAGATCTTACAGCAGCTCCCAGTCCCTTGAAGGGGCTACAGGAAAGCTGGGGCGGGACTTGTTAGAAGGGACAGGAGTGATAGGAGGAGGGGGAACGGTTTTAAATTGGGAGGGGGTAGATTTAGATTGAATATTAAGAAGAAATTCTTCCCTCTGAGGGTGGTGAGGCCCTGGCACAGGGTGCCCAGGGAAGTGGTGGCTGCCCCCTCCCTGGAGGTGATCAGGGTTGGGTTGGATGGGGCCTTGAGCAGCCTGGGCTGGTGAGAGGCAGCCCTGCCCATGGCAGGGGGGTGGAACTTGGTCTCTAAGGTCCCTTCCAGCCCAGAGCGTTCCATGGTTCTATGACAAATCTGTCAGTCTGACTGGTCACTGTCTCTGCATCCAAGGTGTGGGTGGGATGCTGCCTGCAGAAGCTCCTGCACCACGAACACCAGCACTACCCAGAGGCCAAACAGGCTGTTAAGTCTCCCACAGCTCGACAGAGCTCTGCACCACTGACGTGTAACTCCTTTCTAACACACACTGTCATCCACAGTTAAGGGCTGCAGCATCCCAGTTGTGTGACAAGGCACAGAGCACTGGGAAGCAGCTTTCACATCAAGGAGGGGCCCTCTGCCTGACAGCAGTAACCCTTCCTCAGGCAGCGTGAAGCCAAGTGCTTTGTTTCCCAATGACATCTTTTGCTGCTGTTACCTAGGATGCTTCTGATTTCACTCTCAGTGGCTGTTTTTTAATTAGCTGGCATTCACCTTCAAGATTAATTCCACTTCAGAGTAATCTGTTTAGTTAGCAAGCTTGGCAGCTTTAGCACAGGGGGTTTACCTCAGCATATGGTCATTGCTTCGTTACAACTGATCCATCTCTGGGCCCTGGGAAGGCAGGAAGCAGTTCTCACAGTCTGTGCCACTAAAACCAACCCAAATACAATAGGGAAGCTCCAAAGTCTTTTATTGTAGCCCTTGCACGGCCAAGCTGCCCTCCAGAAGGATGCATCAGCCCAAAGACAACAAGAGGATGGAGAGAACCGTGAAGAACAGGTTCATTTGACAAGATCCTTCACATACTTCCAGCCTTCCACAGTGTATTCACAGGCCCTGGTGGGAGCTACAGACAAGGCAGACATGACTGTCTGCACTCCTGCAAGGCAAGCAGAGAAGAATTAGCCCAAGAAGAGCATAACTCAAGCCAAATCTCCTGTTATTGCCACACTATTTTAAACACAGAGGGAAACATCTGGCTCTATCTCAGCAGCTTCCAAACACACCGAGCCTGAACGAGCCTTGGCTCAAGTGCAGCTTTCTTGTCTCAGCAGCATTTGTGACACAGAGAAATTCCACCTTTGGGACTAGTACAAGGAACAGGTAATTCCACCAGTGAAACACAGAACTAAGCCCAGGTCTGGTTTACTTCTGGACTTGCCACAGGCTCTGTGGGTGCTGCTGGACAGGTCACACTATTTGCAGACTGTGTTTCCCCAGAATTAGAGGAAGATTTTTTTAATTTCTGCTGCACTGTACAAACTAGATTAACTTGCTAGGTACTGATAACATGTTTTGGGTTTCAAACAAGAGCTTTAAAATTCTACCAACAACAGGACCACTTGTGCTCATTGCATGTAGCAATGGACAAGGGGTAACGGTTTTAAACTGGAAAAGGGCAGATTTAGGTTGGGGATTAGGAAAAAATTCTTCAGTCTGAGGGTGGTGGGTCAGTGGGACAGGTTGCCCAGAGGAGGATGGAGGCCCCATCCCTGGAGACATTCAAAGTCAGGCTTGGTAAGGCTCTCTGAGTGACCTGATCTAGTGACGATGTCCCTGCTCACTGCAGGGGGTGGGACTAATATCTATGAGACTGATATCTATAATCTCCATCACCAGTATCTATCATCTCCTTCAGCATCATTCAATTTAGGAGGAGAGTATTGAAACAAAACTGGTGTATGGTACATCACTCTTGGCCCCTTGCTCCTTTCAGTTTGGTGAGATGTTATTTTACCTTTATTCCAGGAGTCAGAGGGGGAAAAGTCAAGTTTTGGAGTGGGTGGGAGCTGGAAAGAGAGAGAGAAAATATCAGCACTTGCAGGGTTTTACTTACAACAGGATTCACATCACCTTGGAGAAGCCTCTTGACTTCAGATCTCAAAGATACTTAGGTGCCAAGTCTCCCTAAGTCTCAAAAGGGATCAGACATGAGGCTTAAAGTCTGGACTTTACTCTTTTCCCCTGTGTAAAGTAGAGGCAGAAGGTAGTACTTATCATTAGGGTGCTCCTGAAGAATTCATTATCTCCTTACAGACACCTACTAGTTCAGAATAGTCCCTAACATGAAAAGTGCTTCTCCAACTTTCAGCAAAAGCTTCTCCTGATCTAAGCACTTTAAAAACCAAGAAGTACTGAAAAAGAAGGGCATCTTCAGGCAATTTCAGTTAAACTTGAAAAACTGGGAGGAGAATCTTTCCATTACTTTTTGCAAAGCAGATGGGATCCTTCAAAAGAAGCTTAGAAACACCACTACATAGCAAAATATCTCCCAGGGCACGCTTGAAATCCTCTCCTTGACTCTGCATAGGAGAGTTACCCCTTCTCCTCTGAAATAGCATCTGAGGGTAACATCTCTCCCCTAAGTTTTATCCTTCTTCCATTTCAATCCTCAAAATATTCTCAATGTGAAATCCAGTTTCAACAGCAAAACTCCTGCCAGCATCACCAGTAGCAGAACACCACCCCAGTGTTTCAGCCTCCCCATTCAGAGAACGTGTTTGTTACGCTGTGTGTATCTGCCCAGTCCTTACCTCCCAGCCTATGTAACTTGTCCACTCTTGGATAGCTGGAGGCAGTGCTGCTTGAGCTTTTTTCAGGGCTTCTGCACCTTGTGTGCCACTGCCCAGCAGCCCCTGATCATAAGCCACGTACACAGCAGCTCCAGCCAGGCCTCCTTTGATGACAAACCTGAGAGAACCAAAAGCAGTAAGTCACTTTATGAATCTTAACGTGTCTCTTGGTAGGCAGAGACTGTCAAAAGGAGGGTATCAATACAGAGATCTGAAAAAGCAGCAGAGAAAAATCATCCAGCTCCCTTCCTTTTCTTCCTGGAGCAGCCCTTCTGTGTCAGCCCCTTGAAACTATACCCGTTCATGTCTCACCAGGGACAGCTTTCAAGAGAAAACGCAAAAGCGTCAAACACCTCAGCACAGGAGCAACTTTTTAAAGCCTGAGACTCAGCAGCATGTAAGGATAAGGATAGAAGGAACTAAAGGCTTTCACAGTGGGTAAGACACCCGTGTTGGTGGCGTGGTTCTTGCTGTCTTGATAAGCAGAGATCTGATTAATGTGACAGTCCCCAACATCTCATTAAGTTCCTAACAGTCCAATTAGCACCTGTTAACGCCTGTTCCTGGGTTTTAAAGTTCCTCATTTTGCACCGTGGGCAAGCACCAGCTTTGCAGCTGTAGTGACAGCTCTGCCAAAAGGACAAAAGAGAGTATTTAACCTTTATTTACTCGTTTGTTAGACAAGGAACCCGAGGAGGCTGGCTTTTTCCAAATCAATGCCCAGGGAGTGGTTTCCCCTTAAAAAAAACACCCCAACCCCATAAAGCCAAAGGTTTGCCAGACACACAGCACTGCAGTAACAGAACATATGGTAGAAGAACGGGGAAATCAGCTTTTTAGCTCTGTGTGTCCACACGCATTTGGGGGGGAAGGGGACTCCTGTCAGGGGATGTGCTGCTCGCTCCCCAGAGCCCCGCTCCACACCTGCGCCCTTCCAGCAGGCCCCGGGCCTGACCCCGCTTCCTCGGCGACACCCGCCCTCGGGCCACGTCCCCGCGTTGTTTTGTCTGACTTATTCACGGGAAAAGCCGCCGGGCCCCGGCCAGGCCCCTGGAGTCACTGCGAGAGGCCGCCGAGCGGAGGCCGAGCCGGGCGCGGCGGCAGGCGAGCCCAAGGGCGCAGCGCTGCCAAGGCCGGAGCCCTGGAAACAGGCCCGGGAGAGCGGGGCGGCGGGAGGAAACCCTCCGCCCGGGCTCGCGGTGAAGCCTCGGCGGCGGCGGGGGTGCAGGAGAGGCGCGGGGGGAGGCCCGAGCTCTCCGCGCAGCGCGGCGCGGGCGCAGGCACTCACTTGACGACGGGGAAGAGCCTGGCGGCCATGACTGCGGCGGCGGCGCGCTCCGCCGCGGGGGCCTCCGGGAACCGGCCTCAGGAGCGCGGCGGCTCCGGCTGCCCCGCCCCCTGCTGGGCGGCCGCGGGAGAGGCGGCAGCGGAGACGAGTTCCCGCCTTTTTGGGGGGGGGGGGGGGGGCGGGGCGCAGCCGGCCCCGCCGAGCTGAGGCGGCGATGGCCGGCCCGGCCCGGCCCGGCCCCGCCCCGCCCCGCCCCGCCGAGCTGAGGCGGCGGTGGCCGATCCCACCCGGTGGAGCGGGGATGGTGTCTTGTGGCTCTCCCCCCCCTCGCCTGGAGCTACCCCAGGGCCTCGGCCCCGCCGCCTGTGACGAGGTCCCGTCCTGTCAGCCGCGGCGCTGGGGAGGCGCCGCCTGCCTCAGGTAGGGCGGGTTGCGCTCGCCGAGCGGTCTGTCGGCGGGGCTTGACGGGAGGGGGTTGTTCTCTTGTGGACCGGAGAGAACTTGTGTGGTGGAGGCCGGCTTGGAGTGGAGAAAGCGGTGGGAATCGCGAGCGGAACGTCTTTTTCTTAGAATCAGATGTCCCGATCTCTCCCCATCTTTCCTCTCCCCCTTCTTTCCTCCCCTCTCCCCCTTCTTTCCTCCCCTCTCCCCCTTCTTTCCTCTCCTCTCCTACCTCCAACAGCTTCTTATCCCTCTTTGCAGCTTCTTATCGAAGTGTTGATTGTCTGTGTCCTCCTCATCTTTCACTCTTGACAAAGGTGACTTTGGTTCCTGGTGGAGAGACTTCTCAGGTAAAGGCTCCATTCTGCACAGTGCCTCCTCTCTGTGTAGAGCAGAAAAGGACTTTCCATGCCTCTTGCAGGTTGACTTCCAGCATCAAAGGAAGTTCCAGCAGTTTGGCTGTAGCGCTCGGCTTCAAGACTTCACTTTGTTCTTCACAACTTGGAGGGATATGAAGCCAATTGGAAAAGTGCTTTGTGCCTCAGGGATCGTGGCTGGGCTCCTGGCTTTCTTCTGGAAGGACTCCTTTAACCCAGGTAGGCTCACCAAGGGGGGGTCATTCCAATCTGGACTATAAATCATGTGAGAGAAGAGGTTGACTTTCCAAACGGACTGGTGGTCTCATTCCTGCCTGTAGTTGGTGGCCCCAAAGCAATGCTTCATTCCCAGGAATAAAGAGAAGGTTGAAACAAAGCAGAAGACAAAAATGATCTAACTCAGGGATCTTGCTCTCTGTGTAGGAAAAAAAAGATGTGAGCTTTGCTGCTGACTTTTCCAGCTCTGTGGAAGAATGCTGAGAGGGGGAGGAGGGATGGGAATGGTGAAGCAAGGCTTGTTCGGGTTCTATCACGTTCTGCCAGGATCAGACTGAGCCTCCTGGTCTGGGATTGAATTAAGAACCTGGGGATTGTCAGGATGTGGGAGGGAACTGGCTGTTGCATGTCAGTGGAGCTGGGTTGAGCTGACTGCTGTGTGCTGGAGCTTGTTGAGCCAGCCAAGCTTTCCTGTGACCCACTCCAAACCAGATCAGTATGGCTGGCTGCTTGACACAGGTGGCTGGTGACTGACTTTTTTATTGTAGGCACCTGTCAGAGTGGAAAAAAATAATAGCTCATTCTTCCAAGATTAGGTGATTGATGTATTCTTTTTGGTCCAGCAGGAACTGGAAGGTATTGCTGATTTCATGGCTTTTCCACATCAGTCCTACCTCTTCCAGGTTTGGAGAAACATCAAAGCTTCTGAGCACTCACACACACCTTTCTACTGGCAGTAGTTAAAGGCAGCTCCTCTGCTCTCCCTTCACTTTCTTCTCTATCTTTTCTTCTCTCTCCCATAAATTAGAGAGCTTGTCTGGTGCCCGTGTTCTCCTGACTGGAGCCAGTGCTGGGATTGGAGAGCAGATGGCATATCATTATGCCAGATTTGGTGCTGAGATTGTTTTGACTGCTAGGAGGGAAGCTGTGCTGCAGAAGGTAAGAACTTAAGTGTATGAGGGAAGACATAAGAGATTTGGACACATAGCCCTCATTGCAGAAGAGTTCTGCTGAAGAAGACTCTTTTTTTTCGGTGACTCTTGAGCCTTTTCCAAGGTAGATTGAATCTGCATCTTCCTTCCTAAGAATTACCTCTATTTAACCATCTGGTTAACGAGTCTGGGTGCAAAATGAGCTCTCTGTGGGTCAAGTAGCAGTAGATTTAAAATGAAAGTTCATTTTTGTCCTGGACTTTGTAGTCTGGGGAAACCCCTACCTTACAATCCCCTTGTTTCTATTCTTTCCCCCCACCCCAGCTCTCCATGTGGTTTAATTTGAGGGGGGGGGGGCTGTGTGTGTTCTTTTTCCAGGTGGTGGAGAAATGCCTGACACTTGGAGCAAAGAAAATATTTTACATCCCTGCAGATATGTCTTCCCCTTCAGAGCCTGAAAAGGTGGTTCAGTTTGCTGTCCAAAAGCTGGGTAAGCAGAAAGAAATGAGAGAGAGAGAGAGCAAGCTTTGCTTCTCAGCCCAGTTTATACCCTGTTCCCTTTGCCATTGAAGGTTTAGATCACACCAGGCCCTGGTCACCTTTCAGAGACTGCAGTTCTCAAGCAGTGTTGTGCTCCACGGGGCTGTGCAGGTTTTGTGCAGCTGTGTCCTCGTGGCTAAGAAGGCCAGCAGCATCCTGGGGTGTGTTAGAAGGGGGGTGATCATCAGCCTTCTCTCTGACCACAGAATCCCAGAACCTTAGGAGTTGGAAAGGACCTTGAGAGCTCCTCTAATCCACCCCCCTGTGCCAGAGCAGGATCTCCCAGCCTGCCTCCCACAGGAACACGTTCAGGAACACACACATCCCCATACCAATCATCATCTGTCTGTTCCAGCTCTGTAGACCAATAACATGGAAAGTAAATTGTACCAAGTCTGTGTTACCCTGAAACATCACAGGCAACATGAGTGTCCTAAAAGAACAGCTTTCCTCCCAGCTCTGCCCTTGAGGGGCAGGCACAGCTGCTCCTTGAAGGACAAACTTCATTTATCTTCATGGTAAAGCACGTTGTGGCTTTCTGGGGAGCAGCTGGGTGGTTGAGCTCTCCTCCTGGAGCTTCTGAGGTTACTAGTTGGGGGACAACCCCTTTGCTTAACTCCTTTCCTCCTCCTGTCCCCAGGGGGGCTGGATTACCTGGTGCTGAACCACATCGGCGTCACCCGTTTCCAGATGTGGGCTGGGGATGTGGAATACACCCGCTGGCTCATGCAGGTGAGACTGCCCAGCAGGATGAGCTCACCTGGGACTGGGGGACTCTGCTGCTCCTGGGACAGCTTTGGGGAGCTCAGAAGGCAAAATCAAGTCTATGGCAACACTTGAGAAGGAAGCTTTTATTCATGGTTGAAGCCAAATTGGAGGCTTTGCTACTGAACAGGTGTTTTGCTCACATATGTGAGCAGAAGAATGTCTGGGAAGAACTTTGCTTCTTCCTTCTGTCCTTCTCACCTCCCAGTAGCCTTGGGCTGTTGGGATTAATGGGTGTTTATGGGTGGTTGTGCAATGTCCACCTGGTTTAGGAAGGCTGATAGGTCAGGCTCAAGCCATTCCTCCTGGTCTGCAGCAAGCAGGTGGCATTGCAGAACACAGAAGGTGGCTGGAAATGGTGTTTGCCTTTTCAGTCTCTGCTCACAGATTGGGAGCTTTCCTGTAGAATCACCTGGGAACCAGGCTTTGGGATGTGGAGATGAAGAGCTACTCTCTTGATTGGGTTTTCTTAGGGCAGGCAGGTCGTTGGAAGGAGCCTGTTGGCTGGAGAGGAGGGAGCTTGGGATCACAGGTAGGAAATTCCTTACACGTTGGAGAGCAGTCAGTCAGCCTCAGAAGAGATGCTGGGTGTTGTGCTCTGTTGTAGTCTGAGCTCAAGGCAGAGGTCAAGGCCGGGTTGGATGGGGCTTTGGGCAGCCTGGCCTAGTGTAGAGCGATCCCTGCCCATAGCAGGGGGCTTGGAACTGGATGATGAGAGTCTCTTCCAACCCAAAGCATTCTGTGATTCCAAGAGAAGCTTAAGAGAGCAAATTGCAGCACTGCTGGTGTCCTTGGTGGAAGGGAACTGGAGAGCACAGGACAGCATAGAGAGAAGGGAGAGCTAACTGCCTGCTGTCAAGGAGTCTGCATGTTAAAGCCCAGGAATAATACCTGCTCTGACCCTTCCCCAGTGCTTTTTCTGGAATCTGAAAGTCTCAGGGATGGAATGTTTGTCCCTCTCCTCACACCTTTTCCTTGATGTTTAAAAAGGGAAATCCAAGCCATGCTCCTTCCCATTTGTGGTCTCTCTGTTGGCTTTCTGGCTCATGCTGACCTTCCCTCCACATCCTCGTGCTTCTTCCCTGCCTACTTCTATCATTCCAGGTGAATTTTTTCAGTTATGTGGCACTTGCAACAGTAGCTCTTCCCATCCTGGAAAAGGATAGAGGTGCTTTGGTGGTTGTTTCCTCCCTCACAGGTCAGTATCTCTAATCAGTGGCCTTGTGGAAACAGTGGTTCCCAGCTCACCATGCTTCTTCACGGCCTTTCAAGCTGTGTGTTTCCCAGTAGCAGGCAGGATGGTGGCTGGCTGTGTGCTCCTGGTTCTCTGGAGGACCTTCTCTCTGGTGTACCACTCTGCACTCCCTTGGAACTTTGCTCTTTACTCCCCATGTGCCCAGATCTGCCTTGTTTGGCTTCTGTCCCTCACAGCCAGGTCCATCTCTCCAGCATTTCTGATCCAGCATTAGGACCATCCTGCCCCTCTGAGGCTGCCTGGCTCTGGCCAGTGCAAACAGCAGGCTGCTGGGTAGCTGCATCTCCTGTACAGGAGGGAAAGGCAGGACAGAGCCTTCAGGGTGTGCTCAGGGGAGCTGCGTCACCACGCCCGAGCTCAGACTATGGCTCAGCGTGCCCTGGGGTGAGGGCAGTGTCACAGCCAGACACTCCAGCATGTGACACAGCACGTGTGACGGGGCAGGGGACGGCTGCACGGTGACCTGATCACTGTGGAAGTTCAGTCCCCTCTCCAGAGCCAGCTGGGGTGGGATGTGCTCACACAAGGTGGGGCAGTTGCCTAAGTGCCCGTGTACGGCTGGAAATAAAGAGAAACCTGAGCAGAACAGGGGTTGATCCAGGATAGTGAAGCTGCTGGCTTTGCCCAGGTCCATGGGCCCATCCTCCTTACAGCCGCTCCCCTGGTGTTTTCCTTCCCAGGGAGAATACCCACTCCTTTCACCACCTCTTACTCTGCCACCAAGTTTGCTCTGGATGGATTCTTTAGCTCGCTGCGCCACGAGTTCACCATGCAGAAGAGAAACATCTCTGTCACCCTGTGCATCCTGGGGCTGATCGACACCCAGACGGCCTTGGAGAACACCAGGTGTGTAACTGGAGGAGGGTGGAGGAGCTTGGGAGGGAGTGTGGCTGCAGGAACGTGTGTCTCCTTCAAAGCCTGCCAACACTGCACCCAGCTGTGTTTGAGATGCTGAGTGTGCCTGAACGGGCAGAGCGATCTGCTGGGGACCGTGGTGGGGTCTGGCCATGGCCAGCTTTTGAGCCTGCAGAACGTTCTGGTCCCCGGTCTGCCCAGATAAAACCACACACAAGGGGCTGGCTGGCTGGGAGCCACCCTCTGACTGGTTCCTTCCAGGGGCAAGGTGCACCTGAGCGCTGCTCCTGCTGCGGACGCTGCACTCGCCATCATCCAGGGGAGCGCCAGGAGGCTGCAGGAGCTTTTCTACCCGTGGTGGCTGCAGCACGTGTGCAGCCTCTGGGTTCTGTCCCCCGTGGAGCGGGACTGGGTCTTACAGAGTTACTACAACTACAGCAGCCCCTAGGGATGCCCAGGCTCCAGCTCCTCTCCCACTGGGCATTCCCCCCATCCCACTGGGCATCCCCCCCATCCCACTGGGCACCCCGTTCGACCCTTAGTGTAAAGCAGGAGCAGGGCAGTAGTGATGGCAAAGTAACCTGAGCTCTTTTTATATGAAAGGATCCTCCTTGGTCTCCCTCTCACCCTGCTTCAGCCCCATTTCTTGTATTCCTGTCCTCCAGGCAGAGATCTTCCTGCTGCTCCATCTTTGCTCTCCCTCTCCTCTCCTTCAGCCCTCCCCATCTGCTTTCACTGTCTCTGGGCTTCACTCAGCTCTCTTTACCCTCTCTCTGTACACTGTGTCTCAGAATGCCTGGACATTCCTGGGACACCCTGCTCCTCTCCTCCTGTTTGGTGGATTCTGTGAACCTTGTTTTCCAAAACCCAGCATTTCCATCTCTATTTCAATTAAACTCATTTGTTTCTGCCTTGCTGCTCTGTGTTGCTGCTTCCTGTGTGAGGCTGGTGACCCGGCCTCTGTGTGCACCAGCCTGGTGGCAGGTGTTGGCTGCATGGGGCCCCTTGAATCAGCTCTTCCTTGCTGTAAATCCCTAGATAGATGGATGTAAATCCCCTACACTGCTCCCCAACAGCCCAGTCCCCAGCCTAGACTGGTCCTTGGGGTTGTTCGTCCCCAGATTCCCAAAGCAGAACAATCCCCAGATGGGTGCTGGGAGTTGGGGGCTGGACTGGGGAGCTGATTCTCTGCCAGCCCCACGGGCTCCTCGCCTTCAGGGTGGAGATGAGGATGCATTGCACATCCAACCTTCCACTGCACGCTCTGGAAACAAGGGAAAGAGTTCAGGGATGCTGTTGGGACTGGCAGAGCTGGGATCAGGAAAGCTGAGGTGCAGCTGGAACTGAACTTGGTGAGGGATGTTAACAAGAAGGGGAGATTTTACAGCTGCATTGGCCAGAAGAGACTGGCCAAAGAGCGTCACCCCCTTGGGAAGGGAGGACTGGCTGCAGCAGATGTGGGGAAGGCTGGGGTACTGAGTGAGTTCTTGACCTCAGTCTCCCCTGGCAGCCTCTTTCCATCACTGTGCTGGTGAAAGAACCAATCTTGTTCTCTCAGGTGTGAGCAGAGCACCCAGCAGTTCATTGAAGGTGCCTGGTGCCTGCACACAAGAGCTGCAGTTGGTGTGTGCTGAGCTGTGCTGGAGCTCAGCTGCCCAACTCCTTCATCCCAACGGGGTCAACACAAGGAACCACAGGGACCCCGTGCTGCAGCCTGGAAGAAGCCTCCACAGCCAGCGTGAGGGACACGGGGACATCAGGCCACGGTCAGACAAGGGCTGTGGCCTGGAAGAGTCAGGCTCTTGTCCCCCACCCCCCACGAAACCCTTTTTTGGCTGCTCAACTGCGGGACTCACCCAACGGTGCCAGGCCCTTCCGGGTGATTCACTGCACAGCAACACCTTCCCCGCAGCCCCACGGCGACTGGCTCCACGCACACGCAGCAGCTACAACCGGGTGCCGACTACACCGTGAAGTAAAACCCCAGTTACTTAAGCAAGTAAAGCTTTTATTAAATAAATTTAAGGTTTTTTGTTTGACCAGAGTGAGGAATTTGACATTGACAAAGCTCATACCCCACCTGCACCGTCCTACAGTCAGGAAACATGAAAGAAGAAACTAAACCCTTGTTTTAAATCCTGGAATTCCCAAAGTCTTTCCCTCCTTTTTTTTTTACTTCCCTTTCCCATTTGGCATTTGTCAAGAGTCTCTTTTTTTTTTTTTTTTCCTTTTGTTTTTGTTCAAAATTAGATTAAAGTTTAAACTTCATGATTTTACTTGTAGCAGAAATAAAGTACATTGTACAAACCACGTAGGGAATCGATGTTAAGTATAAAAATGGTATTTACAATAAGTAAACATGGACTCTAGAAACACACACGGACTCACACGGCGTCACCCATCTCTCGACAACTCTCAGCGCTCGATACGGAGGGGTGGGGGGGGGGGGAAGGAGATGTAAAGTTGAACTGTGCCACAAACATCTCAACGAGGGGAAAGTGGAGGAGGAAGAAGAGGAGGAGGAGGAAGAAGAGGAGGAGGAGGAAGAAGAGGAGGAGGAGGAAGAAGAGGAGGAGGAGGAAGAGGAGAATTGGCTGAGGTTTCGCTCAAGTCCCCGTGTCGCGCCCTCTGGTCGCGGTTGAATGCGCAGACAGACAGACAGACAGACACACACACGTATTCTCAGTACCTTATCAAACAGGAATACTGAAACTATTAATCCAGGGTTGGAGGAGGGGGGGTTGGGTGGGTTTTATTTTTCTTGTTTTGGTAGAAACTTGGGAGCCAGTTTGAAGCTGTTGAAGGGCTGTGCCTCACCAGTGCGACACACACCCCATCCCCAGGAGCTCTGTGGCCAAGTCCTGAACCATGGTGGGTGTTCAGGTGGGTGCACACGCAGTTGCAGTGTATCTATACACTGCAGAATGTCCGTGGTGGGTGTTCAGTGGGTGCACACGCAGTAGCAGCATCTCTATACGCTGCAGAATGTGTAACTGTCCGTTGGAAGGGGGGGGGAACAGAGTAACAACCCTCTTGCAGCACGCTGTCCTCGTGTCCGCTGGGGAAAGCTCTGCAGAGGGTGGGAGGAGTGAGTCCTCTTGCTAAATTGGGATGGAGGAAACTGTCCCGTTTCATCTGGGAAGCGGAACTGCCCAGGAAGCAGCGCTGGGTCCTTCCAGCACGGGGAGGCAGTGGGTAGCCCCTGGGGAGCTTCCATCGCTCTGCGTCGGAGAGCGCCCGCTCCCAGTCTCTCTTCTTCTCGTGCCTTGATCAAGACCAGGCTCCGTTGCCATGGAGAGCCATGAAACACGGGCTGTGCCGTGTGTGCAGAGGCAGTGCAGTTCCTGTAGGTAAAGGACTGGTTTTCCTGTGCTTTCAGCCAAATGGAGGAGTGCTCAGGCCAGGCTGCAGCACCAGGAGCTTTGTCTGCAGGAGCCCTTGGAAAGGTAAAGACTGAGAGAGCTCTTGAGATCCTTTACCAGGCTGGTGCTAAGGTCGGTGGAGGAGTGACTCAAGTTGAGCAGCTGGCTGTGCCCTAACCCTGGAGGTATGTAGTTCTCTTCCTCCTTGCTTACTAACGCTGAGGGGAGAGCTGCACCGTGTCTCTCCTGCTCTCTGTCCATCCAGCCACCCTCACACAAGGCTCAGGTCTGGCTGCAGTGCTTGCTAAGACACTGGTGCAAAGGTAAACCCTTAACTTCCAATCCCTCTTGCAAGGAGTCAGTCTCTGAATGGAAAAGTTTGGTCCTGTGAGCCACTTTAAAAAAAAATAGAGACTGTATATATATATATATTTATATTTATATTTATATTTATCTATGAAAGGGCCAGGAGATGGGGCAGGAGGGAGAGGAGGATGCAGCTAAGTTTCCACACAGCACTGCAGTAACCCAGAGCCACGCCAGTGCCTTTGCTTGGTCTGTGTACTCCAGGCATCCCCCCAAGAAGATGATCTTCAGGTCTCCAGGGGCTGCTGGTTTTCTGGTCCCTTTGCTATGCACCACATTAGCAGCAAATACACGAGTCCATCGTGGCAAGAATCTTCCTGCTGGGCAGATATTGAGCCTTCTCTTTAATGGGATGTTTTGGGGAGGAGGGCAGGAGGAGGATGGGGTGGGGTAGAGAGGGAGCAGAGGAAGGAAAGGGGTGGTGGTGGCAAAAGAGTTGATAAATTTACTGGCCTCTCTGTAAAATCAACCTGAAGCAGAAATTCTTCCTCTGGACTTTCCCTTCACCTGAATAGAAAGGGAGGAGGGAGGGAATTGGGAGATTAGGAGCACAGCTATGCAAAACCTCAGGCTCTGAGTTGCTCTTGCTGAAACGTGGAGGAAGATGACCCCAATTAGAGGGGACCAAGATGAGCCCTCCCTGGCTCCCAGTGCTGGCTCGCAGGAGTTCGCCTCAGGCAGCCAGCTCTCCTGTTGGGCAGCTCTTCTGGGGCCCCTCAGGGTCTCACCTTCTCTCTGTTTGTCTGTGATCCTTGTGAATCACAGGATTGTCCTTCCTTACCCTGCAAAACATTCTCTGAAGACCGATTTCAGGGCACAAGTGTAACAACTTAATACAAAGTTAGTGGGGTTTAGAACCTCTCGGGCAGACGAGTGCTTCTGGGACAGGTCAGGAAGTCGCTGAGAGCTTGCCTAGACCACGGGCAGGCACCAGGTGCCACCTGCCTGCTGCAGCTGCACTAAGGGGCCTTAATGGGCTTGGCCAGGCCCTGTCCACAGGCTGGGCCCAGCTCAGTCCTTCAGTCCTTGGATCTACACCGAGGCAGCACCAGTCCCCACCTGGCCCTGGATCCCGTTATCCGGACTCCAACCCTTGGACAGTCGTCCCCATCCTGATGCCAGGCAAACACTGGACCCTGTTTACCTTCACCAGCCCTGACCCTGGCTTGGCCTTGGGGCTGCCACAACCTTGCCTGATGAGCTCGACCCTTGGTTGAACCTGCCCATCATGTCCAGGCCTCCACAGCTGCCCAGGCTCTCTCACCCCTGCTACCTGTGACATTTCCACTGCTGCCTTCCCACCCCGAGGGGAGCAGCCAGACCTTGGCCCCTCTGACACTCCAGCACTGTGGAAGGGTGCTGCCAGCTTTACCTGTGCTGCAGAAGTGACTCCTGCTTGCTCACTTGCTGTCAGTAGGGGTGGTTGGCATCCTTGGGTCGTTTTAACTGGACCTTCAAACGTTTCATGCCAATCTGGAAGCCGTTCATGGCCTGGATAGCAGTCTGTGCACTGGATGGGTTGTCAAAGCTTACAAAACCTGAAGGAGAGGACACAGGCATGGATAACAACAGCACCATTGGTGTCATGCCCAGTGCAAGACTGTCCTCATTATCCACCATGCCTCCCTCACCTCCTGGCACGAGCACTCACCAAAACACTTGCTCTGGTTGGTGGCACGATCCATGAACACCTTGGAGGAAATGATATTTCCAAAGGGCAGGAACATCTGCATCAGCTCGTTGTCTCCAAACTCCTGAGGGAGATGGTAGATGAAGAGATTGCAGCCTTCTGGACCTGCAGGCATGGGGGCAACGGGGAGGGGCAAAACAGAGAGCCCCCGAGGGGAAGGGGAAGAGAAATGGGCTCAACTCAGAGCACAGCACTGAAGGAGAACCCCAGCACTGCCTCACTCTTGTCCTGACCTTCCCTTGCTTGTCTCAGTCACCAGTCCACAAAAGGTTCTGAGGGCTGGGAGGCAATATGCAGAGCCAGGCTTTCTGGAGAGCAGATTCACTGTCACAGCTTGCCCAGTTCCCATGTGGAGTGCTGGACACAACAGCTCTGTGAATGTCAGGGTGCCGTTAGGCTGGGGTGACAGCTCCTTGGTTCAGCCCAAGGAGAGCAGCAGCCCAAGGAGAGCAGCAGCACCCCCTGCCCACAGCTATGCACTGGTTGCCTTCAGCCCATAAGCAACAGCCCCAACTAGGAATTTCCAGGATTGCCACACATCCAACTTAAGGGCCAGCCTGGTCCCTGTGAGCCTGATGAGCACAAGGAGCTGTTCCCTTGCTGGCACCTGCTGTAGGAAGCAGGAGTAGACAAAGAAATGCCTCTGCCTCCAAATTATGTCCAGGGCAGTTTTGAAATAAGCTGGGAAAAAAAGAATTAATGAGGCTAGGAAGGATGAAGAGAGAGGACAGGCTGGTCTGACTGGTGTCAGAGTGGTTCTGGCATCAGTAAAGATGGGGAGGAAGAGCTCTGGACAATGGTTAGTGCTGTCTCCTCTCTGTTGGTTCTGTGGTGCAGAAGATGAGCTACAGGAATTCTGCCTCCCCCATCCCACCCTTCCCACCCATCAGACACCCATACTCCCACCCTGATCCTCACCTTCTCGCTGCTGCTGCTGCAGGATGGGAGGTGGCTGAGGGATGCTCTGAGCAATGGGGGTGATGGTGGTGGTTGGATACACAGCTGTATTCCAAGGAGACAGAACAAACTGTTTACCTGCGGATCTGGCCAGCCACACAAGGGCCTGAGGGAGACAAGGGAAGCTGGTACCTGCATACTGCTGAACTCCAGTGAAGGCTGGGTGCAAAGTCTCTGCTACTGAAGGGCTCTGGGCTGCAGAGAACAATATAGTCAGAAGCACAGCAATGGGAATCACTCTTGTGATCACACTCTCCCCCCATCCCCTTCCCAAATGAGTCTCAGTGCCTGGCAAGTAGGAAGCTAGAAAGGTGTTCTGGGTGAGGAACCCAGAAAAGAGGAGCTAACTGCAGGTCCTGAGGTCTCTGGGTGGGGCTTATCTTTTGTTTTGGGGTTTTTTCCCCACTGTCTGTACCTGAGTATGGCACAAGGCCATTGCTGTAGACTGTTTCCAAGGTTGGATGCCCATTTGGGAATGGTACCACTCCAGTGAATCCATTTGAAATGGGTGTCACCAATCCTGGCATGGCTGCTGTCCCCAGGAGAGGTGGTGAATGTAGCCCTGTAGAGCAAGAAGAGAGAACATCCCATGAATGAGAGTCAGGGTCCGTTGAAGCCCGCTCTCCCTCCCTCTGCCTGTCCAGGCTGCTGCATATGAAGCTGTGCTTGCTAATTGAGGTGACAGTCTAATGCTAGAACCTCCCCAAAATGAGAGCCAGCAGCAGTGGGGAGAGTGAGCAGCACTGTGAGTCCTAGCTGCTGTCAGAGCTCTGGGCTAACCCACCTCTCACCCAGCTTTGCACAACACCTCGCGTGAGGCACAGGTGCTCGGAACCATCCTGCACCATTGCTGCTGCTGTTACTGGGGGATGATGGGCAGGGATACCAGTGCTGCTGTACACAGAGCTGGATCCTGCTTTACTAAAGCAAAAACCACAGCAGAGAGCGAGTGGCAGGGGAAGAGAACATACACTGGACAGGTGAGGGTGACCAGGAGGCTGCTCCGGCCTGGACACTGCTGTGTGCAGGGCTGGCAGAGGAGAGAGGCCTCCCTGAGCCAGACATGGAGCCCAGGGGGATGAGGGAACCGCGTCACCTGTCCGAGCTCTGCGCTGGGTGCTGGGGTGGGAGGCTCGTGGGTGTGAGGGGCTGTGCTGCAGCCTGGCCCCGTGCCGGGCCCTCACCTGATGTCGGCGCGATGGGCGCGGCCGGCAGCCCGTTCAGAGAGACGGCCCCGATCTGCTGGATGTGGCAAGGGGAAAAGGCGACGCCCGGGCTCAGGTAGCTGCCGTGGGAGGCCGAGAGAACCGTCGTCTGCTGCTGCATCAGCTGCAAAGCGGGAGCGGGGCAGTCAGGGCCCCGCGGCGACCGGGCTTCGTGCGCGGCCCGGGGCCCTCGCCCCTCGGGGCCCCACCGCAGCCCGGAACGCGGCGCCCCGGCTCGGCCTCCGCCTCCTCCCGCCGCTGCCCGCGGCCGGGGCTGCGGCCTCGCCCTCTCCGCCAGCCGCCACTGGAGGTCGCCGGGCTCCCGCCGCCTGCCCCGAGCTTCCCGCGGCTCGGCGGGACCCGCCTGGGCGGGCCGCGGCTCGGCCGGCCTCTGAAGGGCCGCGCCCCGCCCGGCCGGCGGTCCCCACGCCCGGGGACCCCGAGGCGGGCCCGGAGCTCCCCGCGGGCACCTTCCCAGGCAGGGGCTGCCCGTACCGAGGAGGGGCGGCGGCCGCGGGTGGCCTCGGCAGAGGGGCAGCCCTCCACCCTCGGCCGCGGCCCGGAGGCGGGGGAGGCGGAGGGGAGGCCTTCCCTCCTTCGGCTGTGCCGGGCCACGGGGCTGGAGAGGGGCTGGGAGGCAGAAATCCTTCCCGGGGAGGGGGAGGCCCTGGCCCAGGGTGCCCAGAGAAGCCGGGGCTGCCCCTGGATCCCTGGCAGGGCTCAAGGCTGGGCTGGATGGGGCTGGGGCCACCCTGGGCTGGGGGGGGGTGTCCCTGCCCTTGTCAGGGGGGTGCTGGGGGTCTGAAGGACCTGCCATCCCAAACTATATTATGATTCTATCATATTTATTCGCTGCATCTCCTGGGCCTGTGAGCAACCAGCATCAACCACCCCAAGCTCTGCACCCTGCAAGCATGAGCTATGCTGGAGTCCCCTTGAGCTTACCAGAGGTTCCAGCTCCCAAAAGCTGCCCATGGCAGGACATTTGGAGGTTCAGCAAGGAAATCCCTCCCTTCTGTCCCCACTTCCAGAGATAGGAGATGGTGTTTCAAAGGGTTGATACCCTTCCCCCCTGATGGGGAGACTATGCTTATGGGAACTGGCTAGGATCTGTCCTCTAGGAGAAGGGAGGCTGAAGACTGGGATGACACAAGAGAAGAACCAATCAGGTGTGAAGTCAGTGCCTCAGAAAGGAGAGCCAAAATCAGTGGAAAGGAGAAAAAAAACCCTGGAAGAGCAGGAGACGGGCTGAGTCCTGACTCAAAGGGAAAGCCAAGATACAGCCACAGAGCAGGAAGGCCAAAGCAACGAATTTACAGACACAACTGAGGAGGAAGAAGATGCAGGTAAGCAAGGAGCACAGCCTAGGCCTGACCAGCTTCTTGTCATCAGCAGGAGTTTCTGAGGCTGGAACTTAAAAGACTGAACCTAGAAGGTGTCGCTGCTCTCCTGCCTTACACATCCTGGACCACGCCAGCAAACACCCTCATAACCTCGCCAGTCCAGCCCTGCCTCCTTCACCATCATGCCATGCCCCAGCTAGCACTAGTTCCATGACAGAAGAAACACCAGGACAATCATCTACTTTTGTGTTCTTTGTTTGACACAAGCATCTCTCGTTCCTTGAGCGATTTCTGAGTCTCCTTCCACAGGCTTTACACTTAGGAGCAGAGACCTGACAGTGACAATCACCAGCAGGACCCTAAAGATGCCCCACTAGGGACTACTTGAGTTTGGGACCTACCTCAAAGGTCAGTGGCAACCACCACCAGTGTTCCAAAGCAATGAGGTTCTCTCACCAAGCTCCAAAGCACAGCCAGTCTTGCCAGAGGAGGCCAGACAGCTAAAACACCCACCTCTGACCCTCTGCTACCCATCTCTCCCTCTCCAGCATCCCGCAAATCCCACAGTCACACCAGCCAAGAGAGAAAACCCTGGGAGCAGGACAGCACTGGAGGGATTAGTGCCCTCCTGGGAACTTCAGCAGAGAAATAAACACGTGAAGCTGGGCTCATGGTGCTCCAAAACCAGAGACACACATTTGTACCATAGACCCAGAGGCAAAATTCACAACTTGGCAGACATCACAGAGCAGTCCTGGCTCTGGACTGTCCTCAAAACAAAACACAAGGACTTTGGGTCATGCTTGACCTGTTCCCAAACCCCTCTGCCAGTCTACACCACATCAGAGGAATCCAGACTTGCTGTGAGAAGGCCCCAGCTCTCCCCTGCCACCCCTTCCAGGAGAGAAGCACACAAAGACTGGGGCCTCTGACTGGAGAAACCCAAGCCAGGAGTGACTCCCAGGTGCTGGGAAGCTTTCACACGTTTGTTACGGAGCTTCCTTTGTGGTGTCCAAGCCCAGGTATGGTGCTGCCCCACGCCAAGAGGGCAGCCTTCCCCCCCACACCCCCCCAGGATACTCACAGCCTGCGCATAGGCGCTGTATGGGCTGAACGGCAAGGTGAGAGATGGAGTGAATATGCCCAGCTGCCCCACCATTTGCTGCATACGACGGAGGGTCCTCTCCTTATCTGTGTCAGCAAACTTCACCACTAGACTGGAGGAGGCACCCTAGGCACAGAGAGAGGAGACAGAGAAGGAGGCGGGGGGAGAAGAGCGGTGGGACAGCCGCAGAGTCAGCAGTCAGGCAAGGGGGGGCAGAACAGGCAACAGAGAGGAGCGGGAAGAGGAGCAGAAGAGCAAATATTGGTGTGGAAGTGCTTGGAAGGCACCTGGAACCTGGGCTGTGTGTCCCTCCCCATCCATCCATCTGTCCAGCCCTTCCCCTTCACAGCCTGGGCCTCGTACAGCTGCACTGGAGGGTGCATGCAATCCCAGGTGATGGGTGCAGCCAGGAACACCCCAGGACGTCATCAGCCACAAGCACCATCTTTCCACCACCACGAGCTCGGTTGGACAGGCAGCTGGGAACAGCCCTGCCACAGCAAGGCACCCTCCTGCCCACAACGTGCCCCACTTCAGGTTACAGACTGTGAGAGATGAGACAACAACCACAGCTCCTCACAGCTACACAACCACTCAGCACACCAAGCGTTCCCCTCCGTAACCCAGCCTGCCCCAGAGGTCTCCTCCATGGCTCTGAGAAGGTGGGAGTGTGGGCAGACCCTGGAGCCCTGATGGCACAAGCTCCTAATGGTTACCTTGCACCCTGCACACCGATCCAGGTAGCTGCCTCCAAGAGAAATTCATGGCCTAGGTTCTTGGCTCTCTCTCACTTAGCTGGAGGTGCTGTCACTGCCAGGCTAGACAGATGTAGGTAGCTACCCACACCAGCCCAGGAGACAGGATGGTTCCCAAAGGACACATCCACGTGCATCCCACCCTCACCCTCCCCACCTCTCCCCAACCACATGAGCTGGAAACTGCAGTTGGACCTGTGGTGGTGGTTTGGGACAGCCTCTGCAGCAGGGTGATGGGAAGACAGTTAGGAGGAGGGTAGGGAGCCTGGCCTTATACTCACGGGCATTGTCTGGCTGCCGTGGAGCGCGTGGATCGCTGCCTGAGCCTCTGTGTGAGATGAGAACTTTACAAAAGCACAGCCTGGAAAGGGACAGAAAGAGCAGACTGCAGTGAGGGGACTGCTGTGAAAGCACCCCTTCCATCAGCACCCAAGAGACAGCATCCAGACCCCAAGAAAACAGGGAAGAACAAGGGTGGTTTGATCCCAAGTCCCCTCTCCTGGAAAGAAACAGGGTCTCAAATCATTACTTCACTGATACACTCCATAAATGATGTCACCCTCTCCCCCCTTGATTCCCCAGGCTATCTCTGTGCTCCTAATCAGTGGGTACCAACGTTTCAAGGTGCAGACCCAGCCCGTGCCAGCAGGCTCACCAGGAATCCTGACAACCCAGCTGCTCGTTGCACTCTGCTTCCCTTCCTTTCACCTCTGCCCATCTCCCCCAGTCCTTCCCCACAGCTCCTCCTGCCCTGCTCGCCGTGCCCGGCTACGGCTTCCCAGAAAGGTGAGCTGGGGGAAGAAGCACCCCAAGGGGAAAGGAGGCACGGGTGGGTGAGGCTACCTGAGGAGCAGGGAGACAGCACGACACACAGAGGGGTGTTCACACCTTTGCTGTTACCGTCAGGTCCACGGAGCACTGTACATTCATCAATGACCCCAAAGGGTTCGAAGAGCCGGAGCACGTCATCCTCGGACTGCTGCTTATTCAACATGCCCACAAAGAGCTTCCTGTCTCCTAGGGGCAAACACAGAAACATCAACCTCCTATGAGGCTCACAGTCCAGAGTGGGATGGGGACACTCAAGCACAAAACAGCCTGGCAGGGAAAGGGTTTGCTCTTGGCTGAAATGCTTCCAGGGGTGAGTACGCAGGGTCCTCCCCACGCTCCTCACACCTGCAGAGGTTTCTGCAGCTGACCCTGACAAGAGATCAATCATTTCCATCTACTCAGGAGCTCTTTCCTTTGAATGATCCAACACAACTGGTACTGAAACTGCCTGGGCAGTTAGACCCTTACTGAAGGGTGTGTGAATTCCAAGAGGGACCTTAGGAAACACATCAGACCAGCCCAGGCAGGGTGAATGAATGTAAAGAGAGTGGTGAGGGGCTGGCAGGGGCTGCCCAGAGAGGGGGTGGGTGCCCCATCCCTGGGGGTGTTGAAGGCCAGGTTGGCTGGGGCCCTGGGCAACCTTGTGTAGCTCCAGGCCTGGAGGTTGGTGTCCCTGCCTGTGGCAGGGGGTTGGAGCTCTGTGCTCCTTGGGGTCCCTCCCAACCCAGACCACTCTGATTCTATCAGTTGGAGTTCAGGGTGCTTCTGGATTCTTCCATCAGAAGGGAGAAGTGAGGATTATGGTTTTATCAGGATGGCCGAGTGTGGAGGTGGGAAGAAGGGTGCACAGAGCTTTCTCCTCCTCTCTACTCCCACCAGCACACTCAGGAGCCCACCACACAGCCTGATGCCATCCAGTCAAGCACAGACACAGCAGTGACTGGGGCAACAGCCTCTGCAGATCAGTGCAAACAGTCAGTAAACCAGCACATTAAAACCCCAGCCTAAACCCCAGCCCAGTCTCCTTTTTTGCAAGGAAATAGTTGTGCCAGCTCCAGTCAACCCTCCCCCACGGCCCCAAACAGGCAAGGGGAGACAGGACCCACAGGAACAACTGTGTCAGGGTCTGGCTTGGGAGGAGCAGCGAGAGAGGATCCCTTATTGTTAGCGACAGGAGCGGAGGGGCTGGCTTCAAACGCACCCAATGCAATGTGACGCACGTCAGGGGGAATAGCAAGGAAGCTGCTATCTGTTTGAGAGTGCAGTGACCTGAAAAACAACAGGTCTTGGAGCTACAGCAGAGGAGCAGGCTGCAGGGGTGGTGGGATGTGTGTACGGCGGGAATGGATGATGGGTTACAGGCTCACGCTGCTGGCAAAGCCTCCTCTCCTCTTCTCTTCTCTCCTCTCCTCCACCCCCTTTTCCTTGCTCCCAGAGGATGGTTCCCACCCAGGTAAGCAAATCCTGGGCTTCCCCCCACAGCTGTGCCCCAGGCTCGCTCAGGAACATGTGTGGGAACTGCCCACATGTGCCATCAGCCTCTTGCAGGGGAGCACACAGCACCACAGCCCAACACGCCGGGTCACACACGCACAAGAACCCGCCTGCACACAGACCAGCCCCAGCAGGTGCCCTCAGAGGCACATTTCCTTCAGCAAGCAAGGGGGACGTGCAGACAGACACACTCTACCACCCCACAGCCCCTTTCTACGGCTGCAGCACCCCACAGAGTCCAAGCACAAGCTCGTGCAGGCAGAGCTCTCCTCTGGACGTGCGTGTGACACAGATGCCACTTGCATCCCCCGGAGGTAAAGGGTTAAAAGCGCTGCAGCTCAGGCTCTTACCCAGTCCCCACCAGACACTCCCAGGTTATATTACCAGAAGGGGATGAAATACCTGGCCTTGTGTGGGTTTTAAAGGCCACAGTTCCAGGTTTCTCCATTGTCATGATTCCCTGAATAACTAAACCTGCAGGAACACCATTCCCTTCCTTGTTCCTTGTGGTTCCTTCCACATTTCTCCCCACGCTGGCATTTTGGAGACGCTGTTTCAGCTGGCTGAGTCCAGCGCTGCAGGGTGTTCCCCTCCCAACAACCAACCTGCCTCATTTCTCCACAACTGGACCAAATCCCTGCGAACCCTTCCAACCTGACTGTCTGCTGTCACCGCTCTTCAAGCGGCAGATCCCAAGTCAGCTGGCATCCTCAAGCCACTGCTGCGGGTCGCTGGCTCCTTGGGGAATCCTGCAGCACTAGAAGATCCTTCTTCCTCTCCCACCACACCCCTCCTCCTGCCATTTTTCCTTCATTTTCTCTCCAGCTCTTGTTTTTCACCCTCTGATTGGCAATTTCCCATGCTGTCCAGCAACCAGGAAAATTTGTTTCAGATCTCTGACTGTCGAGTTCCCATGGAAACATGCTCTGGGCATAGTCAGTCACCCAGGCAGCAGGAGGAGGGCCAGTGCAGAGCAGGTCGCTGATGAAGATACCAAGGGAAGAAGAGAGGAGTTAAGGCTGAATGCTTCAGCCATGAGAGAGAGGGAGAGGAGGGCACGTGAGTACTGGACACCGTTCCTCTTTCAACCCAGTGGATTCAGGTCATTGGGCTGGCAGTGGTCAGCAGCAGCAAGGCTCAGGGAGAGGGAGGAAGGCTGCTCAAGCAGTTGGCTGCAGATGGGACGCAGCGACTCTGGTTGGGAATGCAGAGAGGTTTCTTGTCTCCAAGGCAGTGCTAATGGGCTTGGGCGAGCTGTCCTACCCGATCAGTGCAGCAGAGCGCTCCAGGTCTCGCAAGAAGCACGGACGAGCTCCTCTGCCCACTCACTCCATCTCCTCCTGGCACTCCCAGGCTCACATCAGAGGCGTAAAGGAAAGGGAGAAAGAGCTGACAAAGGCTCTGCCAGAATCCCAGGTCCCCCTTGGAACTACCACAGGCAGCATCTTTGACTAGTGCCTCCCTTCCACAGGGTGCAGTACCACCCAGCAGCCAGATATGCCCATGCAGCCCCTGGATGACTTGGCCAAAACAGCCCCTTTGGCACAAAATCTTAGACCAGGAGACAAATTCTAGTGCTCTACCTTCACATACTTAATTCAGGGTGCTTAATTTGAGAGATGCCAGTCCCTGGGGAGGATAAAAGAGGTTCTCTTCAAGGATAACGCAGAGCAGGGCCTTACTGACGCATGCAGCTGCTCCCTTGATAAATTCCTAGTCCAAGTGGTTCTGCCCTGCCCCAAATCCTTCTTTTACCTCCTGCCAATGTGGGGCCATTGCTATAGGGAATGGCTCTTCCCAAACTTGCTCATCCACCTCTCTGACAGGCAGAGCATCAGGACAGAAACCTTTGGGAAAAGCAATACAGCCTGCTGTCCTGATGCTGGGAAAAGCAGTACCTGTGGAAGGTGCACATTTCTGAGCTCTGCAGTGAAGCTGGGAGGAAGCCTGGCATGCAGGCAGGAGGGAAGCAGGTGTTCAGGCTCCATAGGCCTCTTTCCTCTATGACCTGCTCCATGGGAAGCAGAGCTGAGGCCCTGATGCTTGCAGTCGTTAAGAGATGGTGACACTTCTCCTAAGCTCAGAGATTTTAGAGTCCAATGCCTCTGAGGAGACCAAAAGCCTCCACATCAACAGCCTGGTTCTGAACCTGTTGTCCTATTTCAGCTCAATCTGACAGAGGAGCTGAGGCATCAGAGATGTTAAATCCCAAGGCCTTTCTGGACATTAAGTGGCTGTGTATAGAACAGAGTCAGGCAGTGACTCAGCCCCTCCCTGGGCAGCCTGGGCCACAGCCCCACAACTCTGCCAGGGAAGAACTTGGCCCTCCCAGCTGAGCTGAGCCTGCCCTGGGGCAGCTTGAGCCCATTGCCCCTTGTCCCATCTCCTGTCCCCTGGCTGAAGAGACCAGCGCCCACCTCTCTGCACCCTCCTGGCAGGGCAGGGGAGGTGGGGAGAAGGGCTCCCCTCAGCCTCCTCTTCTCCAGGCTGAACACCCCCAGTGCCCAAGGGTTATATCTATAACAAGGGTTGTATCTAGAGGCAATATGAGGTGTCCATGAGCAGCCAGTTTCCTCTATCCAGCCTGGAGGCACCTCTGAAGCTCATTCACCCCTAATACCCATGTCAAGAGTGAAAGAGGGAATCATCTAGAAGGCACTGGTCTCTACTGAATATACCCTGGACAAGGACCTTAATCTGAACCCTGAGTAAGGTGAGATGAATCCAGTCCTAAAGTGGTTTAGGGATGCTGGTTTCTTTGGAGGCTTAAGCCATAGTCTGTAGGTTGCATGACTGGGCTTCTGAGTACAGCCCAAGGGAATAAAAATGCCCAGACTTCAGTGTAAGTCAGGAGTCTCATCCCTCAACTAATAACAGAGCATCACATATTTTATTTAGAAAAAACTTAATACCCTCTTTTGTTCTTTTCGAAGGAGAATGACACCACCACAGATAACACACACATAAAAATATTATAAAGTGGATCTCATGTCCCTGCCAGTGCAATAACTGAGCATTATTACTGAACAGCTTGGAAGCAACCCCTCAAAATGTGAAACAAAGCCTTCCAAATCTAAACATGGTGTGCAGGATCTGCTGCACTACAGGACAGGCACATCAGTTCTCCCCTCCCCGCTAGTAAACTGCCTTGAGAAGCAGCACCAACAGCACAAGGCATGAAGAAGCAGATGCAGGAATGAAGAAGGGAAGAAATATATGGGTAAGACAGGGAAAAGCAGGAAAATGAGTTCATAGATTTGCAGAGGGATGGAGTTGCAAACCTTCTCCACCTGGAGGAGGCATCTGAGCTGCTGTGAGCTCCCCATTAAACAGAGATTCTCCTGGTCCCCATCTTCCAGCTCTGAACTACTGGGTAAGCACCGTGTAGTAGACCAGTTAACCCAGCTGGCTCCCAGCAGGCTGACAGCAGCTCTGCACTGGGCCTGCACTTGGGCTCCTTTCCCTTCAGCCGTTATTTGCCCATCGCATGCAGCGGCAGGCGGCACCCTGACAGCGCGACGGGCGCTGCCGCCGGACTGGGAAGGCTGAACCAGTCCAGAAGGGATGGGGGAGGCAGGGGAGCGAGCTGCAGACAGGAGGATGGGCTCTGGAGCAGCAAGCTGACCAGGTTAAAGAGCCAGGGCTGCTGCAGGGACCTGGCTCTCACTGGGCTCTTCAGGTTTGAGAATGAAGACGACTCTTCCCCACTCCTTACACCCTCCAGGACCCGTGGAGACAGCAAAAAGCACATGCCTGCTTCAGGAACCTCTGGGATCAGGCACAGTCAGCTAAGAGTTATCCTCAGGAGGCTGGGGAGGGAGTGGAGTGGGCAGCCAGGTTATTACCCTGCGGACCTGGGGTGCTCTCAGCTGCTTGCCGTGCCAAGCTGAAGGCTCCCCACCAAAGCCTATCCCCCACAGGCTCCCCTCCTGCCCCCCCACATCCCTTCAGACAGACTGCAGGGAGGAGGAGGCCAGGCCAGGGCCCTGTCTCTTTCTCTTGGTCCCCTTCACAAGCACAAAGCCACCGAAAGAGAAACAAGGAGAGATGACAACTACCTCCACGGCTCTCGCTGTCTGCGGGCTTCACTTGAATCGGGCGCGCCATCTGCAACGGAAGAGAAACGCAGAGGGTTAGAGCTGGGCCTATCTGCCTGGCACACAGTACAGAGGCTTAGAGCTGGGCCTATCTGCCTGGCACACAGTACAGAGGCTTAGAGCTGGGCCTATCTGCCTGGCACACAGTACAGAGGCTTAGAGCTGGGCCTATCTGCCTGGCATGTAGTGCTGGAGGCAGTGGCACCAGGGTGCAGAGTAGGACAGCAGCAGAAGGGAAGGCAAGACATTGTGATTGCAACCAAAACCCCTGGAGAAGGGAGCACTTGGATTTCAGGCTTCTCAAAAGGAAACCTGGTGCTTTTCCCTGCTTCAGCTGCTTGCCCAGGGAACAGCTCTGCTGCAGACCCCCACCACACACACACCCCTCCACCTCTTCAGCCCTGCAAGAGGCAGAGGAAGGACTCATCGCCATGAGACAGGAGCTTGTGCAGCCATCAGGGTGTCCTTAAGACTGTGCCTACAAGCTCTGACTGAGCCTGCCCTGCCTCAGTGCCCTGGTCACCTCACCTAATCAAGGCACTTTCCTTGCAGGAGAGGGGAAGGGCTGCCCCTGAACGTGGCTAGGAGCAGCACAGTGAGCAGGCACATCGTCCTTCCCCTTCCCCAACGCTCCTGCAGTCAGAGCTCTGTGCACCAGAGCAGCTCTGAAGAAGGGCAGTGCTGCTCTCCAGCAACACCCCCTGTCCCGAGGGAGATGCTGAGGTTGGAAGTGACCAAACTCCCCTTGCCTGCTTGCAGAGAAGAGCTGATTCCCTCTCTTGAGCCCATTAGAACCACTGCAAGCTGGAGTAGAGGAAGTTCCACATGAATATAAGGAGGAACTTTTCCCCAGTGAGGGTGATGGAGCCCTGGGCCAGGCTGCCCAGAGAGGTTGTGGAGTCTCCTTCTCTGGAGAGATTCCAGCCCCACCTGGACGTGTTCCTGTGGGATTTAGTCCGGGTGATCTGGGAGGTTGGACTAGATGAGCTTTCAAGGTCCCTTCCAACCCCTAACGTTCTGTGAGCCTGTGATCAGTGTTATCAGCAATAATCCAACCTCAGGCCAGGAGCCTGTAGCTCAGGTCCCATCAGCTGGGGGCTCTCTGGGTAAGAGCCGAGACTTCTGCCCAGGAGCAGCCCCATTAAGTAACCCACAGCTTTAACTCTCTGGTTTGCAAAGCAAGGCAAAACTCTTGCCTGCTGGAAGGTACTGGGTGTCCTACTCTGCCCAGAGAGACAACCAAGAAACTGTAGCTCCCTTCCCAGGCTAGCAAGAGCCAACTGAGCCAAAATTTCCTCTGAGGAACGGTGTACAAGGCAGATTTCCACATTCACAGCACATCTCAACTCCAGGTCTCTCAGCATCATTCACAGAGGCTGACAGTGACTTGAAACGTTGACAATCATAACAAAAACCAGTGAGAATATTGCTGGTTAGACCTGCACACACGGTGCAGGTGCAGGCAGCCTGCCCTCTCTCTTAGGAAACATCCCTCAGGAAAACAGCAACAACAATACACCAGAAAATTAAATCAAGCCATAAAAGTCACCAGCTGAAATGTGGTTAGAAGCCAGCATGCAAAATATGAGCTGCTGTCAGGCTCCAAGTGGTGGCTGAGCCAGACTGGCCAGGAACCAGCCTTGGAGCCCACGGATCACAAGAGCTGGAGGAAACCCATGAAGGAACTTTGCAGTTCATGAGACAGAGATGCCAACCAGAAGGTGACAGGCAGCTGTGGCATGGCACACTGCTGCTGGAGCCTGACAACTGGCACAGGACAGCACTTGTGGCAGCTGGGGGCTGTGTGCTGACTGCCCCTGACCCGTGGGGCTTGGGCAGGATGAAGCTAGGACCGGCCCTGCCCCAAGGAGCGATACGGGGCTGCTCGGCAGAGCCAGAGACCTCCTGGCAGCTCCCCCAAAGAAGGCCAACCTCAGTAGGCAGCCCTGCCAGCTCCACCTCCCTGTACCTGCGGTGGGCAGAGAGAAAGGCTGAGGGTCCCGTTCCCCCTCTCTATCAGCTGCGTGGGTCTGCAGAGCTCCTGTCATCCTGCTGTGCTGCCACGTGGCTCCAGCATGTGCAGCGCTGGCGTTTGCCAGCCTCTGGGCTGCTGCTCCCCACCCCAGGAGCTGCCAAGGACCAGGCATCTCCTTCTGGTCAGCTTCAGCCCACGAGCTGAGCGGGATGCAGGGCAGGGGTTCAGATACTGCTCCAGAGAGCCTCAGATTTCCTCGCTGCGAGGCAGCGGCTCCTACGGCTGCTCAGAGCCTCTGGCAATAGGCTGGAGCGGCCAAGGCTGGGGGTGATCAGCAGCAGGCCAGGTGGGAGAGGGCAGGCAGCCCAGATGTGTGCTCAGAAGAGAGGGCTGGGTGTGGAGCCAAGAGGGGCAGCTGGTGACCTCACTCCCCGCTGCTCCAGCAGCGCTGGGAAATAGCTTTGTTCCTACCCAGGATTAAGCTAAACAGATGGGGAGGGAGATGGAGGGACAGACTCGGATCTCAGCTTCTATGAGGAGCAAATCCATTTTGGGGGGGGGGGGGGAGGGATGAAGGGATGCTGGGGAAGCTGAGAGCATCCCACTCCCGCGGGAGCACGGACCCACCCCCGGGATGGTGGTGCTGAGAGCTCAGGGCAGGGAGTGGGGAAGGATGGGGGGAGGTGAAAGAGGGGGTTAAGCACCTGAGGACATCTCCCCATCCCCTCCCCCAGCAGGGCTGTCACTCCAGCTCCCAGCACCTAGGGTAAAGGAGGTGTTGTCATGGAAACGGTTATTCACCACATGGAACCTGACATTTGTGGTTGCCATGGAAACCAGCTCTTGGGGGCATTCCCTCTGCTTTGCACAAAAGAGACATTTTGATATGATCTCTGGGGAGGGGGCTTCCTCTACCCCATCTGTCCAGCCCTTTCCTTCCCCCCATATCCCAGGGATGGTTGTGCAGCAAGGGTGGGCTGCAGGGCAGGACCACGAGCCATGGCTGGACCTGCTGGATGCAGGGACAGGGGCACAGGGTCACACACCCCCAGCAGGGCCACAGCACGATGCCTGCACTGGTGGCAGAGGTGCCAGCACAGTGGTGTGGGTCAGCAGGGTCTGTCTGGCCAGGGAAGGAAGTGGGGCTGCCCAGGGTGAGATCAAGTGGGCTGCTCTGCACCCCACAGCCTCTCTTTTCTGCCTGGCCCAGCACAGGGAGACTCACCTGGGCCAATGGCAGGCCAACCCCCCAGCCAAGGGCTGCCCATTCCCAGGGCTGGTCTTCACCTGCTCTGGAAGATGTGAGCAAAGAGGAGAAAAGAAGATCCAAGACATCTGTCAAGATGTGAGGCTTGGAGAAGACTTCACAGGATTCTCTGCCTGCTGTTCCCTGAAATGGGAGGTCTCCCAGCTGAGGCTGAGGCAGGCGTGGTCATCCTCACAGAGAAACGGATGCCCAGAGGCTTCCACAAAGGAGACATCACCACTTCAATCCCTCCAAGTCCCATGTTGCCATTAAAGATGAACAAAGCATCAAAGGCCTCCCAAGCAGAGGTGTGAGCCTGCAAATGTAAAGGGACTCCCCAGCAGCTTTCACTTCACAACACAGGACACAAGGCCTTGGGAACTGCTCCCAGGGTGCCAAAGAGTTCTGGCTACTCCAGGAAGCCAGGGAACAGAAAGGATGGACAAGCTTCCCCTCTTCCATCTGAGGGAGACAGCGTTACCAGGGCAGCAGGCAGGACATGCCTCTGGCTTGCACAGCAACCTCTGGAAGTACAAACTCTCCTGGCCTCCAGTCATCAACTCACACTGCAGAGTAATCAGAGAGCACTCCAGACCTGAGAAAGCCCATCTGAGCCTGCCTTAAATCCCAAGTAGACACGTGTACCTTTGCCATCCAAGAAAACACACGTGAACACCCATTCCCCCCCACTCTTCTGGAGGCAAACTGGCTCCCCACATTCCCAGTGACACCCAGCTACTCAGCAATCTGGTAGCCACGTTCTCTGAGGAGGAGCAGTGACCCCTAGCTCATGCTTCCTCAGCTTTCAAACTGCAAAAGCTGGATAAAGGGAGAAAGCCCCCAGGGATGGCAGGGCAAGCCTCTCTATTAATTAGGAGTAAGTGATGTAAAATAGCCCCTCAGGTGCAATGCAGGGGAATCTCATAGTGTTAAGTGGGTCAGAGGCAGACAGCAGGAAACACAATGCAGGCTGGCTCCTCTGGGACATCAGGAACCAAAAGGCATCCAAGGCCATTGGCAGAATTAGGTCCTGGGCTCTTAGGCTTTGCAAATTGTGGGCTAGTCCTCTTCTGGCCAGTTAAAAACACCCTGCCTGAATGATCACAGCCACTTAGAGCTGTGCAGAGCACATAAATCTAAACGCTGCTTTGCTCATTTGGATTCTGTTCGTGGTTGGGAATGGAAGCAGTGATGGATTGGTGCCAGTCTCGGTGCTCCAGGCTCCTGCTTGCATCCTCCTGCTGATGTCTTGGTGTACCTTGGTCTGACCCAAACAAACCATCCTTCTATGAGACAGGGGAGTTGTCTTGCTGAGCGACATTAGCATCAAGCACCACCCCAGCACAGCTCTATAAAGGCTCCTTAGGAGTTCACTCCATCCAATCCCATTCTGAAGGGGACAAGGAGAATCATGAGTACTGTGTTCCAGGTGGAGGAATCAAGGCACATGATGATGAAGGTCATGCAAAAGCCCGTGGCAGAAGCAGGATGTGATACCCAGAGTCCAAACCACACAGCTCCTGCCTTTATGGTTAAGGCCATCTCTTTTTGCCTGAGCAAGGAAGATCATTGGAGGACTTCACCCAAATGCTTTGGGTCACCAAGACAAATCAGCAATTCCAACTCCTCTCCCAAGCTTCTTTGGGAAGTATTTTCCCTGCACAGAGGGGGGAGAGCCGAGCAGGGAAGTTATCCCTCCATCCCCCAGCAAAGCTGGAATCAAGAAGCAGACATGTGAGCAGCACAGAGTCCCCAGCACACATGGACTGGCTGCTCTGCCTCCTGGATTCTCTACCACACTGTGCTCCTCCTCCCTTAGCACTGTCAGGCATCTTGTCCCCACTGTAGCTAGCGCTGCCCTGGGAGGAAGGCGAGCACAGCTTATGGCCATGACTCAGAAAGCCTCTGGCTCTCCCAGCACGGCTCTGGAAGTGGCAGCACCATTACTGAGCATTAACACCAGAGGAGCAGCGGGGAGGCCAGCCCAACACGGCGCTTACAGCCCCTCTCACCTACGGGACTGCCCAGCAGACGCAGTCTAAGTGCGGTCTCCATGGACTCCACGGTCAGCTCATCCTCATGAGGCTCCTGCCTGGATGGTTCAGCGCACCACAGGGCACTGCATCAAGGACAGGAGATGATCTTCCCTGTTGCCCCAATCTCTTGTCACTTGTGATTAGTGCTGCTGAAGGTCAAAGGAGCTTTTAGATGAGAAAAGGAAAGCGCTGACTTCCTCAAATCCTCTTCTACAGGTGCTAGAACAAGTTTTCCATAGAGGCAATAGGAAGGAAGATCCTGGGTCAAATTCAGGAGAGCACCTCTCTGGTTTCAAGGGGGCTTTTCAGTAGTGGAAAGAGGAGTATTTGCCCCCAAACTTCCCCCTGCTCCTCCCTGCTCTTGCAAGACAGGGCTGAAGGAACTGAAAACCCCAGAAGCTCCTCTAGAAAGCTCACCAAGACTACAAGAAAGCCACAGGCCTGAGGACCCAGGCACAGCTTGGCAGTCAGGCCCACAGCCCTGTGTCAGCTGCAGGTGCTTGCTTCAGCAGAGACAGGGTCTTGCCGTTCTCAGCTTGCCCAAGGAGGCCCTAACCACAGGAGCCACCCCCAGCTCCAAGAGAGGGGGGAGGTGCTTAGCAGGCCTACCAAAAGCAGGCATGAGATGCTGCAAGATGGCCCATCACATTACTCTGAGCAAGAGAGCTGCAGAGCAGAAAGCTGGGAGCACTGCAACAGTCACCTGGCCTTGACCTCTTTGGGTGGCCTGACAGAGAGAGAAGATGCCCAACACCCATCTTCCCCTGTGCTCACTGGTGCACCACTGACGCTGCTGAGTGCTTCTTCATGCACAAGTGGGAGCCTCCAAGGACCTCAGCAAAGGGTCAAAGGGTGCAGGAAGCCCGACACACACAGCCAGCTCTGCAGAGAGCTCGCAGGGCCTCTCACCAATGGGAACACATTGCAGTGGATCCAGGCCTGACAGCCAGGTTACTGGCAGTTCCTCAAGGCAGCCACGCTCCTGCTCTTCTCCCCCATGGCAGGTTAATCACAGCAGCTTAGGGCAGGAGGTGTCTGCTAATTTAACACACTTTGGTGGTGGTGGATGGGGCCAAGCAGACAGCAGCAGGAACCCTCCACACCGCCTCGGCTGCTGAGCACAGGCCGAGCGCACCAGTTCCCATGGCAACCGTTAATGGTCCAAGCGGTGCAGAACCTCCTGCAGAAAAACAACATGGAAAACCCACTGACCATGGGCCCAGGTCCCTGAGCAATTGCAGGATCTCCTTGGAGATATTCAAAACTCATATGGAGAAGGTGCTCAGTGACCTGGGTTGTTGGGCACTTGAACAGGCTGCCCAGGGAGGTGGTTGAGTCACCAACCCCGGGATGTATTTAAAAGATGAGGTGCTCAGGGGTATGGTTTAGTAGAGGACAGGTATGGTTGGACTCAATGATCCCAACCTAGTGATTCTGTGATGGCTCTGTGACCTGATGTAGCTAGTTTAATTTCAGTATCCTCACAACTCCGAAGGCAGCAGGAGCCAGTGTCTGCCTCGGCACCTCGCTCTCTCCCTGCCCGTACCTCGTAGGGCTGCCGCCTTGCCCCGCTTCCAGCTCTCAGCCCCCTTAAGCCAAACTCCCCTCTTCTGTTGCTCCTTGCCCACGGGCTCCTTTAGCCAAGTACCCTCATGTCCTGGTGCTGCTGATTCAAGGAGGTGGCCTTGATGTGCTCTCTGTGTCCCTACCTTCTACTGACAATGACGCAGGGCTCTCAAACGTCTTGGTATTGTCTAGCAAACCCACAGGGTGGCCACAGGCAAAACTGTGCCACCCCACCCAAAGGTTCCAATTGCAGAGGCCACCTCAAAGATCAATGACCAGAGTCCAGCTGCTGCCCTCAGCCAAATATTCAGGACTCCCCCACTCAGCACATCTCCCAGCTGTGCCAGCTGCAATATTCTACAGCATTCTGGTGAAGAAGCTTTCAGACATACAGGCCTAGGCTGGCCTCACAGGAACACTGGTAGAAAACACAGTGGAGAATTTGATGCTTTGATCTCTCTACCAAAGCCACTCCGCTCACCTGTGTTCCCTTACATCATCCCAGGCTGGGGAGCCTGACAGGCGGCCCGTGGTGAGCCCTTGGCGTGCAGCGCAGGAGCCAGCCTGCCCACAAAGGATGCCCTCTGCTCAGGTTCTGCTGGGTCTCCGCATTCATCTCCATGCCCAAGCCATCTGAGTGCTGCAGCATCTCAACCCCCGGTGCATTCCCAGCGTCTCTCCCTGCTCTCACGCTGCTGCTCTCTGTAATTTTCCATTCCCGTGTCCCCGCGTTCCCAAGCTGTCACTGCATCCAGGAGTTCTCCCCCCCCACCACCACCCCTTGATGCAGCCACATTTCAGTACCCCCCATCACTGCTCTTAAACTGCCCGTATTCCCAGCTTGGATCAATACCAATTTCTGCCACTTACTTGCCTACCTTTCAGCGAGCCCTTCTTTGTTCTGCATAGAAATAAAACTGTAACTGTACCTTGCCAGGAAAAAAAGAAAAATGACTTTTTTAAACACATCACCGCCCTCCCTCTTCCTGCTTCCTCCCTCTATTCTTCTTCCCCTTCTTCTTCAGGAGCAATTTTATGTAATTTGCAACTGTCTGGCTGCAAATGAAAAGAGACACAAAGCGTTTTCTGCGAAATATTGAAAAGCTGGCTGCTTTTCCCCTCAAATTTCACTTAGCAAGAGGCTCTGACTTGGTGTGTGATCACGGCACGGCGTTAATAACCTCTCCAATTCCTTTCAGAGCTCAGCAAAGCGAAGGCACAATCACGAATCAAAGGCATGGGTTATTGAGATATAATATCGTTGCACCGAGCCAGGGAGGAGTGTGCCAGGGAGCGCGGAGAAGGGGAAGCACTGAGCTGCTAGGCTGGCTGGCAGCTGAAGAGGACACTGGATTTAGGAAGAAGCATCAGGCCTTGATTGCCTCTCTGCCTTTTCAGACCCAGAAGGTTTTGCCTCTCTTCAGCCTCCATGGGTGGTGTGTCTTCCCCCAAAGCCCGCGGACTCGGGCCACAAACAGAGCTGGTTTCTGGTTTGTTCCTCAGGCAGATCCATCTCCACCTCTGCTGAGCTTTTGGAGCCCAATCTGCTCTACTGGGACTGAGTCAGACTTCGTTGTGCTGTTCCCCAGCCTGTCCTCAGGGAGGAAAACTGGGGAACACAAACCAGGACCTCTGGACATGCAGGATGCACCAAGTGAAGGGCAGGGAACGGGAGCGTGTTAGGCAGGCTAGGAGGGGATGCTGGCCAAAGAGCTGCCCACAATCACACCCATAGCCCAGGGTGAGGGGCAAACCTGTCTTGCTCCATGCCAGCCCTTCACAATCCCAGGTGGTTCACTGAGGATGCACCTGTACCTCAGTGTTCTAGGAAGCTCCTTCCTTCCCTCCACAAAGGACAAGCCATGCCTTTGTTACTTCCAGGCAGCACTTAGCCAGCTCTAAAGGCACCGCAGGTGTCTGAGATGATACAAGATGCAGGTGACAGTCTTCTTTACACCCTGAGCACAGCAGCCCTTACAAAAGCTGAAAGCCTAAAATAAAAGGTGCTAAGCTGTGCTGCCCAAACACAATCTTTTCTGAGTCTAAGTTCTATTTAGCCACCATCCCAACAACCCTCAAGTTAGAAATAAACAAGAATTTTCACCTCCCAAAAGGAGAACTTGCCAGAAACACCACAAAAGCAAATAGCCAAGGTGGTGATTCCTACTGACTTCTGTGGAAAACCTAAATATAATTATAAATCCTGAGGAAAGCTACTGGTGAGAGGGTTTGCCACGGAGTTCATCAGAAGATGATGTAGATGCGAACGTATGGAGACAAAATTTCACAGCTTTGCTCCCAAAATAGGGAAACAATCAGTTATCTATCACTCCTGCCTGTGACTCATTTCCAGAGTATTCTGTATTCAGTTGGGTGATACCACACAGACACAAGAAAACAGGTCTGAGAGCCACCTCAGGTCACTCAGCCCATGTCAAGACCATCTCTAAGTGATCACTAAAAATGACCAAAGAGAGAGAGAATCTTGCCTTCTTAGTCACTGAGGGACTTTCCAGAAGATAAACTCAATGTGGTGTATTGCCAGCCTGAAAATAGACAGCTCCAAATGCAGCACAGCTCATTTTCATCTTAATCCTGAAGCTTAATTACACCACATTGCTCATTAACTGTCTCCAGACAAATATGTTTGAAAGTACTCAGCTAGCACAGACTTCTTACCGTTCCCAAGCAGTTTCTTACACCTCCCTTAACATAAAAAGCCTTTAGATCCCCACATCACAGATGAATGGCTGCTGTAAGTACTACTCCATGCAGCGCTCTCTAACCACCGAGGGCACAAACAGGAGGAGAACCCTTCAGAGCTCCTCTACAGGTACCAGGGAGAGACACGTCTGTCTTCTCCACCACCTAACAGTCACTGCACTGTGACTCATCAGGGCTGCCTCTCCATCCTTTGACTTGTTCTTATAGACTCCTGTCAGCGTTGACATGCAGAAACCCAAGGTGCTTTAGCCTGAAAGGCTGACCTTTGTCCCTCAAGCGAAACTCTCAGAGGTGGCATCTGACCACCTGGTTATCTGCCTCTTCCTCCTCTCTGCCCTGAGATAACCTGAGATGCTCAGACTCCTATTAAGCAGTGATTAAGTTACACACATTTCCCAGCCCTTGTGTGCCAACAGGGCACGTGTAAGAAGGGAGCACAGGTAAGAGGATACGGAGAAGGATGCGTGAGCGTGGAGGCCATCGGGGAGCTGGGAGAGGGGAGAGAGGCTATTCAGCACTGTATGGGTTAAAGAGGAAATCTTATGGTTAAGAATTCTTAACCCCTCTCCAGAGACCCCTGGTTTACATTAATTATTCTGTTGCCTTGAGCACTAGGGCCTCCTGTGAGCTTCTGTCTATAAGTACCCAACTCCTCCGCCTACTCACCGCCAAATGAATCCTTCCAACACCGCTCCATCAGCCCCCTCAGCGCAGCGAGGGAACTGCCCAGCCAAAGCTCTCAAATCAAACCAAAATGGGAACAGCAACAATTCCAAATTCCTTTCAGCTCACCAGCAGGACCCAGGGAGGGAGATGATGTCCCTGCAAGGAGGGACCTGTTGCACAGCACCTGGTCTCCTGTGATGCCGGCTCCCAACTCCAGCTGGGGAGCGAGCAGGACCCAGGGACAGACCGCAGCTATTTCAGCATCTTCATCTCACCTATACAACCTGGTTTTTTTCCAAGCAACACAACGTGGCAAGTGTATTTTTGTCTCCACTGCACCAGCTGCTGCACTAGAAGTCATTTTGGGTCCTGCACAGACCCACTCAACAAATTGTGCGGGTCACAGCAGGCTAGGAGTGGAGACACCAGTGAGTTCTGCATGCTGGGGAAAGACACCTTGTCTTGTCTCCTGTCAGCTTCCCAGAGTGCCCACTGCATAGGCTGGGTCCACACACTTCACCCCAACAAAGCCCACAGCTTCCTAGGGACAGGGATGGACAGCTCAAGGTGTCAACGGGACAGGGAGGGACAGCTCAAGGTGTCAACGTCACACCACAGGGACCCCAGAGCAGCACAGAAACAGGCTGGATCACACAGGGCAGCCTTGGCAAGGTGGAGAACAGCGCAGCAGCTCTGATAGAAGCAGCACCATCCATTGGCTCCCACATCCCTGCTCTGACTCCCTTCCCCAGGCAGGAAAATTCATCTGAGCCACTTCTCACCCTGGTCCCCTCCCCGTGACGATCACCCAGTCGCCCACCCATGGCGCAAGCCCCAGGCACGATCCGCTGGGACTTACCCCTGGCAAAGTCTTCTGCTCGTGCAGCGCTGTCTGGGCTTTGATGGCAGAGTCTCTGGCACAGTATGTGAGGAATGCACAACCTGCAGCAGACACAGGAAGCATCGAGTTAGACAGTCGGAGATCCTCACGGACACAACGTCCCTCTCTGGTGACAGAACAAGTGCCACCCTGTTTCAGCAGACCCCCATCCCAAGGTTTCTGCTCAGCTACAGAGGATATGCCTTGGACAGCCCTTGTGTGAGACCTGGATTTTATTTTTCTGGGGGGGGATGTGTAGAGGGGGAGAGTTGTTAATTAAAGGTGCAAATATTCAGTAATTTGGAGGTGTCAAAGGCTCTAGGGAAAAAGACAAGGAACCAGCATTAAAGGTCACACAGGTCCTGTCCAAGGTCTGTTGAAGTCATGGAAAAGGGTCCCACTGGGTCAACCAGCTTTGAAAGAATTGTTGAACAAGGTGAGCAGCAGCATGAGAGCAAAACACAAGCTACCACTGCCTGCAGGAGGAACAGCCCAAGCCACAAGGATCAGAGATCAGAGGAGAGGCACGGACTGGTGTGGTTATTGATATTTTAAATTTAAAAAAGAGCACGGGAAGAGGAGAAGCATCTGGGGTTTTAGGCACACATGAAAGCTTCATAGAATCACAGACTGATCTGGGTTGGGAGGGACCCCAAGGAGCACAGAGCTCCAACCCCCTGCCACAGGCAGGGACACCAACCTCCAGGCCTGGAGCTACACAAGGTTGCCCAGGGCCCCAGCCAACCTGGCCTTGAACACCCCCAGGGACGGGGCACCCACCCCCTCTCTGGGCAGCCCCTTCCAGCCCCTCCCCACTCTCTCTGGAAAGAACTTCCCCCTAAGATCTCCTCTCCCCCTTCCCTCCTCCAGCTTCACTCCAGCCCCCTTGTCCTGCCATTGTCTCCCCTCTTAACAAGCTGATTCCCCTCCTGTTCCTCTGCTCCCTCCAGGGACTGGGAGGCTGCAATGAGGTCCCCTGCAGCCTTCATGACAGATTCCCAGAATCCTTGAAATCTACAGGAGAGCCCTGGGCCAGGCTGCCCAGGGGGTGTGGAGTCTCCTTCTCTGGAGAGATTCCAGCCCCGTCTGGATACCGCCCTGTGTGCCCTGTCCTAGGGACCCTGCTTTGGCAGGGGGTTGCACCCCGTGGGCTCTGGAGGGCCCTTCCCACCCCATTCTGTGACACTGTGCCATATGTACACCCGTGCAATGTCCACAATCACACACCAACACTTAACATACAGGATGAAGGAAATAACAGCCAACAGCAAAGCACAACGCATCCTGCAAGGGCAGCTGAAGAGGGAAGATGACAAAACAGCACAGAGAAAAGGCCAGATGCTGACATTCTTAGTCAAGATTTGAGTCAACATCTTAGCCTAACACCAGAACCATGGGAGGAGGGGACGAACTGTAGCCCCTCCAGGAAGAAGAGGGATCGTCTTTGGGTGCTCTGATGTTAAGAACAATCAAAGGAAACCAAGCAAAGGATCCAACTGGCTGGTTATCAAGAAACATTTCCCAGCAGAGAGAGATTCATTAGACTGTGGGATGATCTCCCCAAGGAAATGCCTGGAGCTCTGTCACTTGACTTGGTTCAGATGAGGATGGGCAAAGCACTGGAGAAGAGACTCACGCATGTGACCCCCTCACTTGCCCCATCCTATTCACAGTGGCATTTCACATCCTGTCCAGGCAGGACACGTCCCTCAGCTTTACTGCCAAGCGCCCGTGTCTGCGGTGCTGTGCTGGGGCTGCAGATGCACTGTAACGGCCCAGAGAGCCCCTTTTGGCTGCACCTTCCCGTGCATGGTTTGGGGTGCTCCAAAGCTGCTTCAGCTCCCTGTGGATCCAAGGGTGGATGCAGGACAGGTGCTGTCTGGATCTCTCCCCTCCAAGTGACTCCATGGTACACAACACTATTAGGCCAGGTGGAAGCCACCTACTTGGGACAATCCCAACCCACGGCAACAAGATGATGCCCTTCTTCCATCCCAAGCTGCTGCAGCTATGCAATGCCCACCTGTTCTCACAGCTCTTGCTAGGGAAGAAAAACCCCAAGTATTGGGGGTGTTCAAGATCCAAAGATGGGTGCCATGAGTCCCCTCTCTAGAGCCCTCCAGTGTTTCCCTTCCCTGCACCCTAAAATAACTGGTTATCTTCTGGGTGCTTGAGTATCTGTACCGAGCAGTAGCAACCTCTGGAGGCAGAAGCATCCTGCAGCTATGGAGCCTGAAGGTACCTCACTTGAGCCTCCTGCTTCACTCCCTGGGCAATCCTTGCTTCTGTCCCGCTATCCCAACATGGATATTGGCTCTCCAGGAGCCAGCTTGTAGTCCCTTCTTTCACCCAGGCATGAAATGGCACTTGGGCAGCCTCCAACAACAGGCTGTGTCTGGCCTGTACAAGGAAGCCTGTGGGCACAGGACAGCGTCCTCTACTTCTCCATCCCTGAGCTCTCCATGTCTTTAAGCTGTCAGGACTTTCGGCTCACCCAGCTCATCTCATTCCTGCTTCCCAAATGGCAGGAATCTGGGAGGCTGCACTGGCCAAGGGAAGGAGAGAGCTGAAGAGGTCACCTACACCCTTTGGAAAGCATGGTTACTATCCCCCACAGCCAGATGCTTTTGCAGGTGGGATGCAGGACTGAAATATATTCTCTTCGCAAAGTCCCAGCCAGAAACAGACAGGGGGATTGCAGAACCATTCAGTTCTCAGCTCAATTGTGTAAACAAACGTTTGGGAAAAAGAATCTTCCTGTAGAGCCACTCTAGCTCTTCAGCTGCTCCTTAGGATGCAGTGAGTAAGCAAAGCCCCAGACATTTTCTACAGCCTCCCCTAGTCTCCTGCCTTTATCTAGGTACCCAAAGCATACAGAGGTACCAGAGGCTCAAGGAAAGGGTTTCCAGCCAGGAAAGGGTTTCCATGCTGTGACAGGACCCTGCTTATCATGCTTATCACAGGTCCTTCAGGCTCCTAAAACCGAGCCTGACAGAGTCACCCAGAGATTCACACGACAGCGAGGAGAAGTCCACAGAGGCACAAAGGTTTTGCCCCTTCTAAATTCCCTGCTTTAGCTAACAGTCTAACTCGGGTGGACAGGCCCCTGCCCCCTTGGGCACTCCTAACACCAAGCCAGTCACACCTGCTGAGCCATGGGACGTGGTGGTAAAACGTGCCAGCCCCCAAGGTCTGAGGGAACCAGCCAGGTCACGTTGATGATCCAGTCGTGGAACAAGGAAGCAAAACAGCACCTGGAACGCTGTCAATACGATCAAGCTGAGTCCTAAGAGGGGGAACCCAGATGGGAGCTGCTGCTGGACAGCGAGAGCCGTGACTGCCAGTGACCAGGGATGCCCCCACCACTGTCTGCTTTCTCTGAGGACTTCTGTTAGATGATTTTCCAGGCCAGATTATGATTGTTACATTGATACAGCAAACCAGTATTAAAATCTGACCCAATCTGCAGGGGTGCAGGTGATGAGAAATTCTAAGTTCAGTTGCATTGTAGGTTCTGCATCACAGTGCTCACAGACAGTACTGTAGTGGTTCTGCTTGTAGAAATTCTGTGCTGTTCTGGTAATAAAATCTGTGCTATGCTAATCATAACACTGTGTTAAGAAAGCAAAGCTTTAACTGCAATGACGACTCGGTGTCATCATCATTCTGCCAAGGGTCCCTAGCTGGTACATCCTCTTAACGCTGGGTCTCACCACCCTATTCCTACTGGCTCCAGGAAGCTGCCCAGCTCCCTCTAACCAGAGCCCAGCCTAGATTCACTCACACGACACTGCAGGGGAAAGAAAAATCAAACCAGACCAAAACAACCCCATGATATTCTGTGCCTGATCCTCCCTACAAACCACAAGTTGACTCTGGGATTTACAGTCCCTTCAGCTCCTCAACATTACCCCAGATCCCAGCAGTCCAAAGCCTTGAGCAAGGAAAGGCTGTCAGCTTGCAGAAGAGAGGAGTCTCTCGATTCGGCTCAGCGTTACCAATCACATCAAATACTTCAGCAGGGGAAGCATGGAGTCAGCGGTGAGCTTATCTACAAGCCTGCAGAAGCTGAGTCAAAACTCAGCTGCCAGTGAGGACACAAGTTAGGCCGAGGTTGTTACTGCCTCCTTGCTCTTGGGAGAAGCCACCCGCCTGTCTGCACACCCTCCTCTCCATGCACCCTCCGAGCCCGGCCCCGCCATTCCCCGCAGCTCCGTGCGGCATCAAACACTACAGAATCTCCCCGCTTTCCTTACCATGGGCTCTGATGGGCAACCCATGCCGGGTGGCACAGCCAGCACTCATGGGGGAACTGCCCCCTCTGCCCAATCCTGGAGCACGAGGCCAAGACTTCCACCTGATTCCCCCTGCTCGGCCTCCTCTGGCCCGTTCCGAAAGCCCCTTCCAACGCCTCTTCCCACAGAAGTACCAGCTTTAAGACAAACGCTGTCATTAACATGCAAATGTATCTGTGATTAACATAAATTAAAAAAACCCCAACCCAACCCTGCCTCATGAATAACATCAGGAGGCTGAAACAGCACCAGCTACCAGCAGTCAGGCTGCTGAGACACCAACAGTCGGGCACTAACAAAACCGTTTCATAACAGTGCTCGTGTTTCTAGCAGGCCCACTGCCTCCAGTGAATTCATCAGTTCTCAGCACTGGCACGGGACTGTCTGGGCCAGCTCTTGGGCTTACAGACCTGGGAGTCCAATTCCCACTCTGCCTGCTTGCAGCAGGCCTTTCCCACCCTTCCTTGCTTCCTCCCTGGGGGCAGAGACAGTGGCTCAGCTCCATGCCGAGCTGCAAGGGATCGTCAAGAGGAGCTTCTGGGCTTTACCAGCAGAGCCGACTTGTCACACAACTGCTTCTCCCCGTTTAGGGAAAGGGAAAAAGCAGATGGAAGCTGCATGTGAGCTGTCAATTGGATCTCACTGCAGATCAGCGAATGCAGGGAGGAAAAAAACCTGAATCTGCTTGTTACAACTGCCCCAGAAACATTATGGCTTCAGCATGGGAATGAGCCCCTAGTTACTCAGATGGGCCCCTGACCAGGGGCTATGAAATCCTGGCTGGCTCCTTGGGGCAGCACTTCAGGCTGCTGGGGCAGGCCTGGCACCCGGCCTGCCCCCGGTAGCATCAGCTCCTCACCACGTTGGCCTTTATGCACAGAGCCTAAACTGATGCAGCCAGGCCTGGCAAGACGGGATGGGAAGGCTGGGGTCAGGGCTGGCTGGATTGCATGTCTAATTTCTTCCCTGCACGCTACCCCCCTGCCCCATCCTGGCGGAGGAATGGCTTCTCTGGAGAGGTGTATTGCCTGTTCCCAAACCACACCGAGGGTCTGTCTACACAGAAACCCACATCACCAGGAAAGGAATCCCAACCTTTCACTTAGCACAAAATGGGGAGGGAGAGAGGGAAGGAAGGCGGCGAGAAAAACGAAGGTGTGTGGAAATGACTGTGCAGTACCCACCAGAACCACCTACACATCTCTCTGGCCTTTTCTGGCCAGAACAGACCACCACCAACCCCTGACCAACACCTGCAGCCACTCCAAAACAGCAAAATCTAAGGGATCTATTTATTTTGCTGCAGGAATCCTGCATTTAGCAGCAAGTTAATGTCACACAGATCTGGCTAATATCAGTGCTGCCCCCTCTAATTTCTGTATCTAAGTGGCAGATCCCTAGAATATGTCTCCTGCCTGGAACCTGACCTCAGACCACAGGGTCTATATTTAATATGTCAACTGAAATGAAAAGTGCAATTGCCTCTTGCCTCAGGCCCATTCTCCTCCTCACTGGGTTTGAAACCTGGAACTCAGTGTCAGATGGCAGCAGGTTTGGAGCCGGTCCCCCTGCATGCACAGACGCATAAACACATCCTGGTTCTGGAGTCCCAACCAGACATACTCCTGCTATACTCAAGCCAGCCCAGCTCCCAGAGGCTTCACAAGGAAGTGCTTTGCCTTTTGTGCTGGGGGTTAGATTTGGCCTTTTGTTCAAGAAGAAACTAATTTTTCTGTTGTCCCCTTCGCCTGGAATGGTCCGAGCTGCCAGGACATTCACAATTTTTCTTAGCTTTCCTCCTAAATCCAAAGCCAGAGGCATCAGGACTGGAGCCAACGTAGGCTCCCTCTAGCATGCATCAAGACATGACCCCATCGCTATCATTTTAGGGCAGAGAAGCCCCGGGTTATCGCTGACAGCTTTCAAGGTACTTACTGAAGGCTCCCTGCAGGCTTGCTCTACATGTGCCAGGGAGTGGTGCTGCCATCACTCCCTCGGGCCTCACAGCAAACTGGGCTCGGCCAATTCCCATTCATGGCTGGAGCTGTGGTGATCACAAGATCCCAAACACCTGCTGGGAGCGAGCTAGAACCGCTCCACATCCTGAGCGCAACGGGGATGCAAAACACAGCTTGCAAATGCAGCAGTAAGTGCAGCTAAAGGTGCCTCCTCAAACTTTTCGGTACCCGCTGGAGGTCTTTCAGCCAAGAAAGACCCCTCATCTACCTCAGGCTGGCGCGAGGAAGGCCCCTCTCCATCCCAAACGCCACCGTCAGCGGCACGTTCGCAGCCGATATTCTTTGTTAGGCGGATCTGAAGCTGTAACGCCGTACTCCCGGCCTGGGAGGCGGCCTGAGACCACGGGGAGGATGCCTGGCCGCTCACCCAGGGCTCCCGGTTCAGCCCCGCGACCTGCAGCATCCTCAGGCAACCCCGCTCCGTGCATCAGCGCCTTTGTCACAGCACCCCACGCACCGGCGCCAGGCCCCGGGCTACCACCGGCGGGGTACCGGGGCCGGAGGGCTCCGCCGAACCCTACCCGGGCCGCGGTGCCGACCCCCGCCCGCGGGCGCCGGGGATGCAGACCCTTTCCCGGGCGGCGGATCGGGGTGGGGGGGGAAAAGATGAGGGGGGCGGAGGGTGGGGTGAGGGTGACGGGACACACATGGAAGGGGCCAGAGGCAGCGCGTCGCGATGGGTCACGCGTGGACCGAGCCGGGGCCGGGCGGGTGCCGGTGCTGCGACCCGCCGCTCTTTGTGCGCGCCCCGGGGAGCGGGCTGGGCCGTGCGGGGCCGTGCTCACCCTTGTGCATGCCGGTGTAGCGGTCCTTGAGCACGGTGAGCTCGTAGATCTTGCCGAACTGCTCGAAGAGCGGCTTGAGGTCCTTCTCCTCCAGGTTGCGCGGGATCTGCCCCACGAAGAGCTTGATGGCATCCAGGTCCTTCATGCTGTCGGGCTGCGCGGGGGGCTCCGCGCCGCCGCTGCCGCTCATGGGGGAGGCTCGGCGCGGCTGCGGCGCTGGCGGGAGCGGCGGCGGCTGCCTCCTCGCCTCGCCCTCGGTGAGTCTGGCCATGCCCCGCGCCCGGCGCGGCTGCGGGCGGACGGGGGAGGCAGCGCGGCTGGGAACGGCCCCGCCGCCAGCGCCGCCGCCGCCGCGGCGCCACAAAGAGCCGCTCGGCAGCGCCCTCTGCGGGCCCGCGGGCGGCAGCGCGGGGGGACCCCGAGCCAGGGTCGCCTCAGCGGGGAGCGCCGGGGAGGGAGGGGGAGGGCGAGGCGGGGTCGGCTGCAGCCCGAGGAGGAAGCGCGGCACCTGTCCGAGGGGAGAGGCGAGCGGCCGGGGCCTGAGAGTCGCTGAGGCGCGGGGGAAGAGCTCGGAGCGGCCGCCGTAGGCCCCGCGGGCCGGGAGGTGCGCTGGGCCGGGCCTGGTGCCTGACCCCCGGGGCAGGTTCTCCTGAGCGGCCAGGAAGCCAGGCGGCAGAGCCTCTTACGAAGCACAAGCTTGCTCTTGTGCCACTACGGGGAGAGGAGACCAGGCAGAGCACCCGGCCTCATGGGTGATGGGGGGCACCGGGACAGAGGGGTTGGGGAATGGCCATCTCTGGAGACATCCAGACCCCACCTGGACAAGTTCCTGTGGGATTCAGGCTGGGTGATCCTTCTCTGGCACAGGGGGTTGGACTGGATGAGCTTTTGGGTCCCTTCCGACCCCCATCATTCTGCGATTCACCCGCATCAGGCCCGTGTCTGGCCCCTTTCCCTCAGCATCTCAGCACTAGGAGCTGGAGGAAAAGAAATGATTTAAAGCACATTCTGTCACGCAGCCCTCCCCCCCCAAAGCCACGGGGCAGCAGGCACAGCCACAAGCACCAGTTTAGCTGCAAGAGGAACGATACGTGGCCACAGGCCTAAAACCCTGGCACAGGCCAGGGTAGAGCAGAACGTGGGAGAACCTGTACAGGGCTCTCTGCCCCAGGCCCCTGGGCAAAGCCCCCTTTTCCTCTGGGAAGCTCATCTCCCTCTTAACTATAGTTTGACCAAGACACTTCCAGCTAGGTCCCGTTCAGGATGTGCCAGATGGTCAGAAGCTGGTCACGTATCCACATTGAAACAGCCGTTATCGCTACCAGCATCAGATCTGACCCCTCACACAAGGGCATGGATTGTTCTCCCACCAGCTTCTGCGGTTCTGATGGATAAAGTGAGGCAGCCAGGGGCTGTCAGTGCTCAGAGCAGCCCAGGTAGCCCAGAGCCATCTCACCTTTCTCTGCATTACCCCAGGGTGACGCTGAGGCACAGCACGCCCAAAGCTCGTGCTCCTCAAGAAGCAGCTGCCCCTCAGCAGCGCAGCTGCAGGGACACAGCCCAAACCAGCCCTGCCACCCACGGCCTGCAGAATCCCTCAGGACGTTTCCTCCACGGCGTGCACAGCTCCTGTCATCCCACCCCGGTGTCCCTGCTGAATGGACCCTGGTGCTGGAAGGAGGAGGAGGATGTTTGCTGCACTGTGTGCGGATACGGCTTTGGCAGAGCCAGGCCTGAGGCCTTACAAAGGACTGTGGCGCAGGCACAACTCGGCCTCTCTTCCCCACATTCATCCCTCTGCTAGGAGCTTTCTGCCGTCTCCCACTACTCATGCCCTGGATCCTGCAGATAGGTGGAGACAGCGAGTGGAGGAGGGGACGCGGCCATCCAACACAGACCCAGCACAGTAACAGCTCCCTGCGCCCACACGGCAGCCCGGTCTGCAGGCTGCCCTCTTGCCTGCTCCCCAAGTTGCACCCTCCTCCTCTCACCCTCTCCCCACATATCAGCTCACCCCCTAGATCTGTTCTGCTCGGTTTTTAACCCAGAAAGGCGGATAGCTGACTCCAGGCCCCTGCAACAGGGGGTAATTTGGAGGAGATTTCAGTGCTGGTATCGGAGGGAAAGGTTAGGAAAAGGGGGTGGGTTATCAGGGGAAGAAGAGGGATCCCAAGCAGAGGGAGGAGCAGAGAGCACTGCTCGCTGTACGAGCGCCCACCTGGCTCCCAGGGTAAAGTCATGGCAAGAACGACAGATGCCCCTGCAGAGCCAAAGGCCCGTGCTGGCCCTTGGTAGGAAAGCACAGAGGATTCATTCCCTCTCTCTCATGCTCAGCAGAGAATCTCAACCCTTCTCCAAGCTATGGCTCTGTACCCTTCGTTCTCCAGCCCTGGCTGTTGTCCCCACCTGTGTGCAGAGCTGCCACAACACTTACTCAGGGACTGTGATTTGCATCCAAGCTTAGCACTAGAACAGACTCAAAAGGCCCTCAGCTTTCTGCAGCCTGGCCTGAGCCTGGGGGCCATTTCCAGACTCTTACTGTAGAGCTGCCATGTGTTCAAGGGATGGTACCGTATCACCCTAAAAAAACCCCACCCTAAAATCACCCAAAAAAAGCCCCCAGAACTCCCCACACTGGTCAAACTCTCTGTTTACATCTCTTGCAGAGGCTGCCAGGGTTCCTCCATCTGTTTGGAAGCCACACAGGCATCAGCTAGGAAGCCTATGACAAGTCAAGCTGTTCTCACAGACCATCTTAAACAAGAGACCTTCACCACAACAGAGGCAAACCTCACCTTGGATGAATCATGGCAAAGCAATTAATGATTTGAAGCAACTTTCTCCACCCAGCCTGCTTTCCCATGCCAGTTGCTGCAGCACAAGCTGCTCCAGGCTTATGTTACAGCTCGAGGGACTCAGTGCCTCAGGTAGAAAATGTCTGTTTAAAGAGATACTGGATATGTATTTCCTTTTGGAGTCCACACATGCACATATTGTAATCACCCCAACTGCAGCAGAGGAAAACCAGACATGAAGATACTGCTGGTAAATGAAAAAACAGAACAGCTGTCAATCAGCACCTGGAAAGAGTTTACAGAGCCAGAGAATTATATGCCACAGTAACAGGATTGAGGGGCAGATAAAAGATAGTCATAGCACTAAGAGAGAATGAGAAAGGGACGTGACAGGTCACCTCTGCTGATTAAGAGGAAATATGTTGCAGTTGTCACTGAGAGGCTGCAAGGGGCACAGCAGAGTTCACAATCACAGAGCGTCAGGGGTTGGAAGGGACCTCAAAACATCATCTAGTCCAACCCCCCACCAGATCAAACCCCACAGGAACGTGTCCAGGTGGGTTTGAATGGCTCCAGAGAAGGAAACTCCACAACCTCTCTGCTCCCAGGGCTCTACCACCCTCACAGGGAAAACGTTTCTCCTGACATTCCCATGGAACTTCCTCTGCTCCAGCTGCACCCGCTGCCCCTTGTCCCATCCCTCCATGCCCTCGGGAACAGTTCCCCCCCAGCTTCCTTACAGGCACCTTTCAGGGATTGGAAGGCCACTATAAGGTCCTCCCAGAGCCTCCTCCATGCTGAACCAGCCCAATTCTCCCAGCCTCTCTCCATAGGAGAGGTGCTCCATGGAGAGAACTCTCTCCATCTGCTGGCTACACTTCTTCTGATACAGCCCAGGATGCTGTTGGCCTTCTGGGCTGCAGATGCACATGGGTGGCTCATGTCCAGTTTCTCATCCATGAGTTCCCCCAGGTCCTTTTCCTCAGTCTCTTTCATCATGTCTTGATGACATTATGTTATAAATATTCCACAGGAACGAGCTTACAGCAGGAGCAACCCTGCTTCAGGACACAGTGTAGCATCCTCACGCTCCCTCTCCCTCACTTGAGGGAGAAACCTGACACTTGACTAGAGAACAGCTGAACAGGGATGCCTCAGTCATCAAGCCCACCCATCTCCACCTCTGCTCCAAGCAGCTACAGCACCAACTTCTTCATAATTTAAGAGTTTTACAGAGAACTGGGGTTGTTTTCCCCCCCTCTTACTATCCCTAATGAAAGGTTAATCTGGTTAATCCAGGAATTGCAATTCCCTGCTCCACCCCACATCTGTTAGAGCCCCAGTACCTCTCCAGAGCAAGGGCCTCGGTACCTCCTACTTCACCAAGGTGTTGCAAGTGTCAGATATATTTAAGAGCATGAAGCATTTGGATACTATGGAAACCAGGGCAAGAGAAAACCCAAAAATAGACCGAAGACGCAAGCTGTTGAAGAGTCTGGAAAAGTCTTGCTGAGGAAGGCTGTGCTCACTGCTGCTGATCCCAGAGTGGGATCCATTTAGAGCTCAGGCATGAAATATCCTCCCTCTGCTCTTCCCTTAGCTTGTCATTTTCCCTTGCCATGAGGAAAGCAATATTCCTTTTCCTCCTCAGGCCTTTAATTTCCCCTCTATTTAATAGGCTTCCTAATTACCAGTTCCTCTGAGTGATTCACATTCTGGCTTGCCCTTCCCATGACCTGGAGCAGAGTGCTGTCTGAGTGCTTCTGTATGGCAGGATTATTGGGAACACATCTACAGAGTGCTCTCCTTCTGAAAGGGAAATCCAACAGCAACCTCCAAAGAAGGGTGCCTGAAACACAAAGCTGAGGTGCCAGCCTGTGAAAGGCTATGCCTCTCCTTTTTATAATGCAGACAGGTTTATTGTGCACATTCACCCTCTACAGACAAACCAGCTGCTCAACTGCAATAATCCCTTTCTTCACTCAAAAAAAAAAACCCCAACCCCAACTCCAAACCCAACAAACCCACCAAAGAACCCTCAACCAACACATCCAGTGCTCAAAATAGCTAGAATGAGATGCAGAAAAACCCACAGAGGATGCCAACTCGAGGTACACAAACCTTCCATATAAACAAGCCACATCTCACTCAACAGTCACACAAGCAAGAGGCAGTAACACATGTGGAGCAGTTGAAACCCTGAAGGATGTAGACCAAACCATGCCCCTCACCAGCACAGACCAAGCCTCCCTGAGACCAGAGATGCTTAAGTCTCATTCTTCAGCTCTTGTTCCAGGTGCTCATTTCAAGCTACTTCTTGAACATACAAGAGCCTCTGGTCTTTTCAGCATGACCACCACTGAGTTAGAAAACCCCAGCAAGGTGAGGGGAAGGCTCCAGGTTAGAATCCTTGGCTTTATAGCTATCAAGACAGTCAATGGAAAGGAAACAGATCAAAGGTGTCCAAGATTCTTCAATTTATAGTGTCCTGACTGCAGCATCGACCTCAGAACAAGCTCCTTCAGCTGGTTCCACTGTTCTGCAGCCAGGGCAATGCCTAGGAGCAGCAGGAGAGGTTTCAGAGGAAGCCTGCAGTAAGGATCTAGTACCACCTCAGGCTGCTGCCAAAGGGAAGCCTGGAGTCTGAGGCAGAGGCACAGACCAGAAACAGAGGCAGCAGTTCAGCATCTGTATCAAGAAGTACTCAGTGCTGACAAGCACCAAACTGCCTTTCAAGAGGCCCCCTATTCCCAAGTACAAATTCCCACCTGTGTGAGCTGGAAAGAAGTTCTAGGAGAACCTCACTCCACCCAGCAGTTAGGACACTATCCTTTCAACAGCCCAAAATAATTAAGGCCAACCTAAGCTCTATTTAAAATCAAAAACCAAACAAAAACTATGGCTGCTTCTATCAAGAAACCAGTAGTATGGCTTCAACACTAGAGAACAACTGGCTTCTTTTTAGATACAGCAGAGAAGGGCTTGATGTCCTGTCCCTCTCCTTTACAAAACAAACACAGCAGTGAATTCACTGCGTGGGTTCCAGCCTGATGCTGTCAGTTTGTCCCTTCTGGCTTCGTTAAGGATCACATTAAAGAAACAGGGCCCAAGTTTGATTAAATTCTCTAGATAAAGATCAGGGGCCAAGAACTCTTGAGAAAAGCAGCAGAGGCAGTGTTTAAATGAAAAAAAAAAACCACCCAACCACATTTCTTTATGATCTCTGCTTTAACTGACAGATCTTTGGTCTTACATTGTGCTTCTTCCAGCCTGGAAGGAGTTCACAACAGTCCTTTTATTCTTTCCTTTCCATTTCCTTGAGGGCTTGCTTCCCATTTTCATTGCAGTGTACACAGCTCCCTTAAAGGGACTAATTTATACATGTAACTGCTCTGAAGGAAATTAATTTCTGGAAGGAAAGTCATGCTTAGTGGCTGCAAAGCAAACCAAGCTGAAAGGAATCCATCTACCCTGACACAAAAATCTATAGCAAGGACCAAAAGGTGTCTCAAGAAAAGCCACATTAAGCAAATCTTTGCTGAGGACAACATACAGGACAGGTGAAAAAAGCCCAGGGTTTGGAAACTATGAGGCAAGCTGGCAAGTCAGCATCCAAGTCCTAACGCAAGAGGCCCAAGTTGACTATTGACTCATCAGCTGAAAAGCTCTGGAAAAAAAAGTGAGTCTTAGGAGGGATTCAGAAGGATCTTAATCTTCCTGTCCCCACCGAGCTGGGGAATGGATTGATTTCTGTGAGACTCTCCCTGCCAAGCACAGCTCCACCATTACCAGTTGGGACAAACACACAAAGTTACACCTTTTCACATCACTGGTACCAAAGTACAAGTTTGTCAGCTAGGACACGAGGAAGCAACATCAGAACAAGCGCTTTTTGCCTTCCTTCCTCCACCTTGCAGCTCTGCCAGAGAAAGGCCTGGTGATGAGAGGTGGCCTGAGGATCAGAGCTTCCAGAACTGCTGCTCAGAGCATTCCTGCCAAGCTCCAGGCCAGTTTGTGCTTTTCTTCAGTTTCTACCGCTCAAGCTGAGAAGGTGCTAAGCCCTCCTGCTTGGCTGGCTCAGCTCAGGCTCCTCAGTGTGGCCTCTGAGGGAGGCACGCTAAGCCAGAGCTGAAGAGCCAGCCGCTGAGGCAGAGAGGCCAGCATGACCCCCAGCTGCTGCCCGGTGAACGCAGTTGTACCTTTGCTGCCCGGTTTCACGCCGCCGTCCTTGTCAGTGTAGAAGTCCCTGATGTCCATGAGAACCTTCCCCCTGAAGGAGGGCACTCTGACGTGATGCATCTTCCCGATCTGCGGCGACACAGAGCCTGGGTTAAACCCAGCCCTGCAACAAGCCGCTCCGCAGCGGCTGGCTCCTCTGTAGGGCCGCTTAGCCTGAGCGCCTGGAGAAGGACCTGGGCCCAGAAGAGGATCCAGGCCCCCGAGGAGGACCCGGGTGGGGGGCTCAGCTACGAAGCTGCTCTGCTATGAGCAGGGGGGAGCCCTGAGCCAGGCAGCAGCATAAGACCCTGGAGCAGCTTCCTTGCCCTCCATACCTGGAACACGCCCTCCTCCTCCTCCTCCTCCTCCTCCTCGTTGCCCCGTCCCAGAGGTTTTACCGCTGCTCCCGAAGGCTTGGCCTCAGCCTTCAGCCTCTTCCCTGACTCGGAAGACATCGTTTGCTTTCTTGTCTAGAGAGAGATCGATCCCCGGCGGGAACGGCCGGGCTGAGGAGCCGCCGCAGCACCCCAGGTGCCTGTGCTGCCGGGGAGAGGCACACCGCCGTGCCACCTGCCCTCGGGACCGAGACCCATCCGGACAGCTCTGCCAGCAGCTCCTCCTTCTCCCCGAGGCGGCAGGGCCTTCCTTTCCCCCCTCCTTTGCTCCCTTCTCCCCCCTTCCTCTTCCCTCCCCTCAAGCACCCCTGAGGCAGCGCCGCGCGCCACGGCCGAGCCCGCGCGAAGGGAAGGGAGGGGAGGGGCGGGGCGGGGCAGCACCTGGCGGCGCGTGCAGGCGCCAGCCGGCCCGCGGCTCACTCAAAGAGACAAGCCCCGCCCCTCCCCGCCGCCGCTCCGCCAATCCCGAGGCAGGTTGCTCTCGCTTCAATGACACCGCTCCAGCCAATCACCGCCCGGTCCCCTGGGGGCCGCCGAGCCGAGCCGTTCCGGGACGGTCCCACCGCACCAGCCCGCGGCCGGGCAGCACCTGGCGCAGCCTTACCGGGACTCGGCGGGTTCGTTACCCCGGCCGCTCGCCAGCCCGCCTTTCCCCTCCCGGGGCGCTGAGGGCAGCCCCACCCCCGAGCACCGCGGGTTACGGGACCCGGACTCCTCTCCGGGAGCCGGTCTCGCCGCCTTTCCCCTCTGAGGGAAGCGCCGGTGAGTAAGGCCCGAGGCGCGGCACCCCCGGGCCGGCCTGCAGCGCGTCGGCTTCTCAGGCAGCGTTTGGCACGGCGCTGCGGGCTGACCCCCGCATCCTTCCCAGCCGTGGCGACGCACAGCACCGGAGATGTCCCGCTCAGAAGCTCCAACTGCTTCAGAGGAGCACAAACCCCTCCCAGAAAGGGGATTCTGCTCCCCCCCCCCAAGGGCTTGTGACTTCTCTCCCATACTACTTTACATCCTAACACCCAGAAGGGATGATGCAAGCTCTTAAAAATAAGATCAGAGCTCTTGAATACACGCAGGTGTCCCCCTTTTTGCAGCGGGGGTGGGATGTATGTGTGTCTATTCCCTCAAGGAGAGGCCAGGGGGAGGTTGAGCTCACAGCAGCAAACAGTTCTCCAACAAACCCACTCCTCAAACCCACTCCCTCTGTTTATTTTTTCCAATGGGGGGGGCAAAAAAAAAACCCAAACAAATTAAAAAAAAAAAAAAAGACAAATAAGGAAATGAGAAATGTTAAAATACTTAAATATTATTACATTTATAGTCAGAAAAATATGTAAATCAACGCCATTCAATTTTCTATTAGCTTTTAAATATTCACCTTAACGTTACATTTGTTCTTTAGGACACACAAGAGATAAATAATTGAGTTAACAGTGCTAGATAAAAATCAACTCTTCTTCCTGAGCTGCAAATATTCCAGATTATCACCTCAAAGTTGCTATTTAATAACTACAACGGAATCTAAAGAGATCAAAACGAGCAAAGCAGGAGCCCACGCTCGAGCACCCGGGCTCAGGGAGCAGCATCCCTGTCCTTACAGATCAGTAGGAGGATGAGGATGTAAAACCATTTGACCACGAGGCGCAGGAGAAGCTTGGGAGTTTGGCTTGTGGTACAAACACCACGAGAGCACGCGATTCAAAGCAAACTAACCCCCAAACCAAGCCCCCACTCTCAGGGGTGTCTGTGGTTTTCAATGTCCAGATAAGATTGTGGTGGCTCCTCCAGCTGCAGATAATGGGGGGGGGGACCTGGTTGGATTTTGGTTTTGGGTTCTTTCCTCTGAGCACTGAGTGCAGGGGTGCAGTTCATACCGCACAGTTGGGTTTCTGACTGTTATTTGGGAGATCAACTACTATAGGTCAAACTACGTGGTGCCTGGTAGTGCCTGTGTGGGTGGGAGTGGACAGGAAGAACCAACTGCTTCAGGGCTTCGATCCTGGTGGAAAGGACTGTGACAGCACCAGGGGAAAAGAGGTAAAGTCAGACAGAAAGATGATTGTTTCATGGCTACGAGCATCAGCTGCCAGCCCCTCTTGTGTATGTGGACACGTGCTTTCCATCCCCTTCCTGGCCAGGCAAACTCCTGATAATGAATGATAGGTAAAAACAGGGGCAATGAGAATCAGCTACCCAAAAGCTCTTCTGCAGTGGTGTGGAGACCTTCTGTTGGCTTTGTGCCTTTGCATGGTGTGGTGGTGACAGAACCAATCAGCTACGCTATGGTATGGATGAGCAGCGTTCCTCCTGGTACCCAGCTGAAGAGTAGGATCTATTTACAAGTCATCTTCCCAAAGGAAACAGCAGTGTGGGAACTATGTTCACTCCCAGGATGGGGATTGTGTTCCAGCTGTGAGGAAGCTGGGATCGTGCTCCCTTGGGTGTGAGCGTTATGTTGCAGTGGACACACATAAACCCTGATCAGCAGTAAAGCCTCCAGCAGCTGGCTGGAGACACACAAAGCACATCCAGGAAGGGTCACAGGAGCACTTGGGCTGGAAGAGACCTTCAAGATCAAGTCCAACCACAGCCTAACCCACCTCCAGAACATCACCCTCCCGTGGGAGAGCACGATGTACTATCCCAACTGGCCTTCAGGTTTAACAGACTCTCCTCATTTACCCCTCTCCACCTTTCTTTTTAGATAGCTGCCCCCAGCTTCTGGCACTGCCTCTCAGCACTTTCTTGCTGAGACCACAAGGAGCCAAAGAGTTTGCTTTAATGCTACAACCTTGCCAGGGATAGAGCTGCAACCACACGTTGGTTGCTTTGGTGGAAGTTTTTTGACTAAACTTTGCACTTCTCCTCTGGAAGACTGGAGGTTGAGTCTCCACTGCAAGGAAGAATGTTCCAGGCCTGTTTTGGTCTCTCTTGCCTGCTACTTGCAAGTTTTATATTCATCAAGTCAAGCTGTGGCAGGATCATTAATAATTTGGGGTTTTCTATTTTTCTCAGTGAAGGAACTGGAGTTTCACAAAGCCTGGTTGAATAATATGCTGGAGCACCCTCTCTCCCAGTATCACACCAGAAATGTATGATGGATACACTGGAGGCCTTTGAAACTACTCCCAGATATTAAGAACCTACAGAGAAGTTCTTCAGACACCCATCACACTGCACAGCCCAGAGCACACACCTTCCCCCAGCACAACACACAAACACAAGCCTTGATGGCTTTCCACTGGTTTCTTAAGAGCAGAGCATAAAGACCAGCAGAAAATCATCCAGGCTTGTCTTCCAGCAATTTCTGAAGTCATAATAAATTCATTTAGCAGAGAAGGGTCATGAACACACCATGCATGGAGGTATTTTACCTAAGGACTCAGAAGATTGGAGATAAAAAAAACAGGCAAGGGTCCCCATGGCGCTGAGATTTCAGGAGTGCTTGGGATGATGCCACCTGCTGATACTACAGGCTCTCCAGGGAAAGAAAAGACCTTTTAATGAACAAGCTGCTACACATTTAAAGTAGCAGAAAGCACACACCATAGGGTAAAGGGTGTTTGGGAAAGGAGACACCAGTGAAACAAAGATGGATGGAAAACAAGGCTTCAGTTCCCATCCAAGGACAAGGACAGCGACTGGCAGCAACCACCCCTCTCCTATGAAGTGGTCAAGGATGCCCAGCTTGAATCTTCCTTGCAGAGACAAAGAGGGTACACCTTCATTCAAACCCACAAGAGCTTCTCATTCTCTGCAAAAGGTGCTATTTTAAATACAAGGAGTCATATATATATTTTTTTCTTTAAAAACAAAGGTAGTCACTGCAGTCTGGGAAGAGACCTCAGCCTGGGAAGAGACCTCAGCCTGGGAAGAGACCTCAGCCTGGGAAGAGACCTCAGCCTGGGAAGAGACCTCACGTGCACAGAAGAGGTTACAGAAAGGACTCAAACGTTGCTGAGTGGCAGGACAGCAGTATTCAGTCAGCACATCATCTAGAACTACAACTAGTTTAGGACTCACAGTCAGTCTTGCTATCTTTTCCAGAAGAACTGGAGTGTAAACAAAGTGCAACACTGCCCAGAAAGGGCCTTGAGGTCTCACTGGAGAGTGGTGCCACGTATCCTGCTTACCTCAGACAGTGGGATTCAGGAAAGACTTAAAACTTAAGATGACAGCACTCAAGCAACTGGTTACCTGGCCCTCCTGACCTTGGTACAACACTGGCAACTTTTGGGCACCTACATAGCTCTCTGCATCCAGAAGCATCTCAAACTAACAATAATTCATGCTCAAGGAAGCAGAGGGTCTATGTTCTGAGATACACTCGCTCAGGTACAGTTCCAGAAACAGCCATGTTTAAAAAGACATTCATAAAACCTCTTTGTTTCATTTTGTTTTGCTTTTTAATGGCCAAGTGACCTGCCTCCCCTCATACACACCGGGGGCAACACATGGGAGGACAGCAACAAGCACTTTGGGAGCTTTCTCATACATGCAGGCCAGGAGCAGTGTTTCCAGAAATAACAGAGCTGGAAAAAAAATGTGCAATGGGACCCTGAGATGCAGGTAAACATAAGAAAACACCCCAAAAAAACCCAAACCTCATCTGGAAATGAAAACTAAGGAATGAAGATCGAAGGGATTACAGACCAGAGCTCAGCAGGAGCTGGGCTGCTGTTGCTATTAACATAACCAGCTCGTTTAAATACATGGAACAGCCCAGAACACCATCCTGCCAGAGCTGGGGCTGCAGAACACCTCCTAAAAACCAAGCAAGAGTTTAGCACAGGGCAGCTGTGAACTGTTGAAGGACCATAAGCTTGAAGAGAAGTCAAGTACACAGCAAAACACATCCTCCAACAGAGAGCAGGAAGAACCAGTCCTGGCAAGAGCCCTAATGCAAGGAACCCCTTTGAACAACCTCGTCTTGTTCTGTCAACCGACAGTACAGCTGGGTTACAGCACCTCCTTGAAAGGGAATGAGTTATTGCTCAGGCTAAACAAGGCTCAAGGACATGCTTGCTGCAGACACTGCTTGCTCAGCACACTGTCCTAAAGCCAGGCAGTGAAACTTCAGAGGTGTCCTAAGAAACCATGCTAATAGTATTCTCTCTTTAATTTGCACGTGCACTTTTCTCTTTAATCTTTTAAACAATGGCTCTGAGTCCTTGTTATTTTTCACCTGGCCAGAGATAACACATCCCTCTATTCCATAGCTTCAGTTTCCAAGTTGGCTGTATGGCACACGTGTCCATGAAGGTGCTGGACTTGGGTTTTACACTCCCAGAAGCTGCTCAGAATCAGCTGCTCAGCATTTAAACAACCTGCAGGAACTACTGGAGTCTCTGAGCCTCTCCCTCACCAAACAGCAAAGGAAAACTGACACGGTGCAAGTCAGGGGAAGGAGGTGAAGAAAAGCACTGAAAAGGTGCACAAGAGTTAAAATTTCATTTTCTTTCTGCCTTCCTCCCCTCTACAGCGTAGGAAAGAGGAGGCAGAGGAAGAGAAACAGCAGGATTCAGTGGAAGGCAGAAGGTTCCTGATGGGCTCACCGATGGCTCAGTGCTGCTGGATGGGTGAGGACTTGTTGCTTCACTGCTGTTTGGTTTTAAGGGATAATCTCTGTATCATCTTGTAAAGGAGACCAAAGTGCTGGAAACAGAAGGAAAGTCAGTAACCATGAGTCCTCCTCAAGTCTAATAAAATGACTGTGCTCTACAGAGGGAAAAACTACTAGAAGGTTTAATGCAAACATGCCTGTGCAATACCTGGTTCAGATCATACACTACCACTCTCATCCTGAAGATGGGGTGGGACTTTGTGAATTAGGAGGAATTAGAATCACAGACTGGTCTGGGCCCCAAGGGTCACAGAGCTCCAACCCCCTGCCACAGGCAGGGACACCAACCTCCAGGCCTGGAGCTACACAAGGGTGCCCAGGGCCCCAGCCAACCTGGCCTTCAACACCCCCAGGGATGGGGCACCCACCCCCTCTCTGGGCAGCCCCTTCCAGCCCCTCACCACTCTCTCTGCACAGATCTTCCCCCCAAGATCTAATTTAACCCTCCCCTCCTCCAGCTTCACTCCAGCCCCCTTGTCCTGCCATTGTCTCCCCTCTTAACAAGCTGATTCCCCTCCTGTTCCTCTGCTCCCTCCAGGCACTGGGAGGCTGCAATGAGGTCCCCCCACAGCCTTCTCTTCTCCAGGCTGACCCAGCCCAGCTCCCTCAGCCTCTCTCCAGAGGGGAGCTACTCCAGCCCTCTGAGCATCTCCATAGCTTCTCTGACTCCTCTCCAACAGCCCCACATCCCTCTTGTCCTGGGGCCCCAGCTCTGGACACAGGACTCCAGCTGGGGCCTCAGGAGGGCAGAGCAGAGGGACAGTCACCCCCCTGTCCCTGTGCTTATTACAATGACTCTGGTTACGTGTGACAGTGCCAGCTCAGGTCTCTATCCCCCCGTTGGAAGATGCAAACACCTGGTAAACATTTTACATTTTTGGATGCAATTTTGTTCCTTCTGAAGGGTGGAGGGAGGATAAAACTTCAGATTTCAACCACACACATGACACTGGGCACTAGAAACACTACTGCTAGTGGCTTCAGGAATGTCAAAAGGAACCAGACACAGAGACTCACAGCTATTCTCAACCCTTACCCTGGATCTTATGAATGATGTGACTTAAACTCACATAATTCCTCATTTGATTCTACCTTGATTTAACTGCATTTCGATTCAGTAAGGGCTACCTCAGATATCTGACAGATATGAACAAGGTAATCTGTAATAACAAACCCAATGAAGATAGCTGACAGATCAAACCACACCCTTTCCCTCTTGTTCATGTTGTAACGTTGGGTGTTAAAATGCTGCTTGTTTCCCCAAGCAAATAACAAACACATGTAACATGGAGAGATCAAAATTTAGATTGCCCTAAAATGCTTCCTTTTCTTTCTATTTTATTCAGGGAACCACCCCCAGGATGAGAAACCTAGCAAAGAGTGACTTTGTTAGCACTCAAAGCCACAACAGCTATACTGGCTGGGCCAGGGCATGGAGGATCACGTTCCCAGGAGGAGGGACATGGGCTGTATTTGTGGCTTCATTCAAAAAAACCCCCAAAACCAACCCCAAACCAAGAAACAAAACCTTTCAACAACCCAACCAACCAACCCCCCAAATCCTGAAGCTGCATTTTGCAGCTGCATCCCCAAGTTGAGCTGATAGAAGGACCTCTTAACACTCCTAACTTCCTCCAAGCTGCAAATCTTTACCACTACAGATCTTGGGTTACCTTGGCGAGGTTCAGCCTGCAAGCATCAGATAGGCAAACCAGCTTAACAAACATGCCTGTCCTTGACCAAAAGGAAGAGGTCTATAAAACCTAGGTCTAGTTTTGCAGTAGAGCAGCAAAAGATTTGCCTTCAGCACAACTGAGATAGTAAAAAACCTCGTTTGGATTACTCCTTGTAGAGTGAGGTGGTATTATTGATACAACTTTGGTGCTGGGACTGTGAGAGCACCAGTTAATTGTAGCTAAAATGATTGATGTGAAAAATAATACATCTGTTTGCTGTTTCTCTTCTCTTACCTGCACTGCAACATAGGCAACACCAAGGTAGGCTGCAATACAGACAGCCAGAAGCAGGTCAAAGATCGCTGGCTTGACCCTGCAATAAAGGAAGGGCATGTGAAATTGCTGCAGCAGGTACAGCCTCAGAGAGAGCAGTGCTACACACTCTAGGGGACTCCATACCTGTATGCATTCATCACCTGTTTCAGCTGGTCATAGAAAACAAACTCAGGGTCCCTGTGAAAAAAAAAAGACCACCACTACAGTAATTCTTCAGGTTGTATTACACCTTGACACCACAGTGACAGCCCAGACCTGGTTCCTAAGGAGTTCATCCACCAAAAAACAGGTACACATGACCACCTCACACTCCAGTTTCAAACTGACTTGTCAAGTCTTTCTTTTCCTACAATCAGAAGCCTAAGGACACGATTCAGAACACTGTTCACCTCAAAAGAGGCACGTGGAAGGTGCTTCACTGCTTCATTAAACCCTGTCCTGGGTTCAGCCAGGATAGGGTTAATTTCCTCTCTACAGCCTGTGCAGTGCTGTGGTGGGGAGATAGGAGGGCAGCAATGTTGATAACACACAATGTTTTTAGTTGTTGCCAAGCAGTCAAGGTCTTTACAGCTTCTCATCCTGCCCTGCTAAGGAGAACAGGGGCACCCAGGGAGCTGGGAGGGGACACAGCTGGAACAGGTGACCCAGCCTGCCCAAAGAGGGTATTCCATGCCAGTTACACCATGTTCAACGTAAAAGGGGCTGGGGGAGGGAAGCAGCACACAGCTCCAGGACGTGCTGTTCAGAACAGCCCAGTGTCAGGACAGCTCTGAGCTGTACAGCCCAAGTTGTGCAGTTGGGTGAGAAACTGCACTGTGTATCACCAGTTCTGTAGATCTTGCTATGAAATCCTGTTACTATTTCCCTCTCTGCTGCCCCAGTTAAACTGTCCTTATCCCAGCCAGTGACTTTTGGGGGTGTTTTTTTTGCTTTCCCCTTCCTGCCCCAGAGAGCAGTTGTGTGGTGCTCAGCTGCCAGCTGGGGCAAAACCACAAACTTCTTCAACCCAAGCAAGTGAGGCAGGATTGAAGTGACCATTTTGCAATTAAGAAAGCTTTCTAGAGGATCTGAAGTCTTTCCCTGCATTCAGAGAGAAGCAGCACTCAAGAGTGGGATGGGTGGAACCAAAGCAGTGAGAAAACAAGCTCTTCAGGCAGAGGGTGCTGCTGGGACTTACTGCTGTGCTGTGAGGAATGATGAAGAGCTCTGGGAGAGCAGGGAGCACAAACCACAACTGACATGAGAGCAGAAAAGAGCAATCACTTCCAGCTACAGGCCAAGAAGCCAGAAAAGCTGCAGCTCAGAGACAGGATTCACTGGAGAGGGGAGACAGTTTGCATGTTCTGGCTGGTTCTTGAAGTCCTTACCGTTTATCTGCCTTGACATGATGCTGTTTGACATCCTTCAGGTAGCGACCCATATAATATTCTAAGGTGTTGAGGAAGGTGCTGTCTTTATCAATCAGCTGGGCAGCCCTGGGCTGACTGCTCAGCCAGTCCATCACTGATTCTAGTTGCTCCTGCTGGATCTGCTGCAGAAAACAAATACCAACCAAGAGAGTCAACCAACAGATAAGCTGAGACAGAGCTCTCTCCTAGACTTATTCCTAGATTCCTTCTTCCCACAGGTCACAAAAATGCACTGAGCTCACCATCTGATCCGTGAAGATCTGCAGATCTGCAGGTGCTCCCTGGAAAGGAAAGAAACCAAAGTAAAAGGCTGTTGGCAAGAGCAAATTTGTCTGGGCAGGAGAAATCCAGCCAGCACCTGCACGATGGGAAGCTCTTACCTTGTCTGTTAAGTTATAGATGACTCTTGTCAAAGCCTCAGCAATGATCCTAGTATTCCTGGTTAGTGCCTTAGTGTCTATTCGTGCCCTGAAGCAAAACAAGAGGATTGAGGACTCAGCCTCCTCAGGTACCACCCTTGATCACTAAGCACGAGCCCCGGTCCAGAGCCCAACCACCGGTGGTTTTTCACCCATCCTCTGACCACCAGAAGAAGCAGTCATGAGGTTTCTTTTGTGTTTACAGGCCAGATTTTGACTGCAGCCTTCCCTGAGGTCTCTGACCTCCTATCCATGATGCTGTTGCGCAGGCTGTCCCGGTGGCTCTCCAGATGGGAGATGGTGAATGCCGGCAAGCGTCGGATCGCGAAACGCTCGTGCTCCCAGGCCAGCATGTCCTCAGCCAAGTTTATCTTCTTGTGTACCATGGAAAACTTCACCTCTGGGAACTGGTTGGCAACAACCTGAGGGAAAGGACAAGGCATCCAGGGTGCCATGCTGCTCGCTGCACAGTCCCATTTTGCACTGCCACCTCCCTAGACCCAATTTTTTTTGTGTTCCAGAAGGAACCTAAAGGACTCACTTCCAGAAGTGTGCACATTGCCACCTGTAAGGTGCAGTTACAGGCACTAAAAAGCTGTTGTGATATCAAAATAGGCTTTTTTTTTTTTAAAATGTCACTACCAGGTAGCTTTTACAAGCAACAAGCTGTAAGGAAGTGGGGTGGAAACTGCAGCAGATGTAGCCCACTTCATGCAGGCCTGTGGCACTGACTGCACTTCAAATCAAGTCACTGTAAACAATCCGTTAAGTATTTCAGTGGCACACCCTTCCTTCCTTCCTTCCTTCCTTCCTTCCTCCCTGAGAGCTGCAGCTCCTCACAGTAAGTACCCAGTTCCCATCTACCTCAAACACTTCTCATTACCATCTCCAGTTCTCTCAGGAACGCGTGCTGCAAGGTGCCCTCCTTGGGAGGCTTGGAGACGTGGAGGTGAAGGCTGTTGCCTCGGCCCAGGGTATCAAGGCAGAGGACAAACGCCACGTTGTCCTGCAGCAGGCTGGAGTCTGGAACAGAACAAATCCACATCTTTATTGCTGTGTTTCATGCTGAGGTTTCCATTCCAAAAAAAACAAGGAGGTTCTCACAGGAGGGCTGATGTACAAGACACTTAACGGTACTAACAGAGGCCTTGTCACAGGACGTGCTGGAACACCAGCCCTTGACTCACCAGTGTGGTCCAAATTGTCTTCCAGCCACCGTTTGGTTCCTTGATAATTAAACTTGCCACCTCCAGATGCAAAGAACAGCAAGTTATACCTGCCCAAAGAGGACAGAAACGCATCAGCACGTTGCACAAGTCGGCCTTGGAGGCGTGGTGAGATCACAACAGCTAGCACCTGACACTAACAGGGTCCCTTGGCTGGAAAAGGCCTTTGAGATCAAGTCCAACCAGACCTGTCCTCTACTCAAGGCACTCTCTCCATTAATAGACACTTTCCACGTGCCACATACTAAGGTAATGGCAGGAATGGGATAAATGGGGGAGGAGGGGGGACTTCTCAAGGTTTGAGGGTGGAATCTACTTCCCCACTTATCCACAGGCTTGAGCGAGAGCTCCAGAAACCAAAGGAAGGAGCTTGGTTGTTAACAGCTGCTGTACTTGGGAGGGAAACAAGCCAGAGCAAAGGAAGCAAAGGACTGCTTGTAACACACTACAGGTCTGGAGCCAAAGCCCATCTTATCTGATGTCAGTTCTGGTTTCTTACCCAGCATGAGTTCGTCTGTAGGTGTAGAGCCGGGAGAACAGCCTGGCTAGCTCCAGCAGCACGGAGATACCACTGCCATTGGAGTCAGCCCCGTGGGACAGCCACTGCAGGGTGAAGCAGGACAGAGGCAAGATGACAACCCTACACTTCCTCTCACATATCAGAGCAACCTTTGAGATGGGACACCAACATGCTCTACTTAAAACTGTCCCACGTCTTTAGGGCCAAGAGAAAACCCCAAAGGGGTAGAAGTGGCACATGGGAAAAGAGACTGGAACATGCAGAGGAAGAGAGTTGCAGGAAGAAGGAATACTCACTGGAGCCACTCCAAAAGAATCATAGTGGGCAACTATCACAACAGTGGGCAGGTCTTCTCCACCCAGTCCTGTCAGCCTTCCCTGCAGAATAAAGATCAACTCTGTTTGATACACAGCCAGCCTGACTCTGCTGAGTCTGTGGTGGCCTCAGCCCCAGGGACTTCAGGTCCCTACCTGGCTGAGACTCCCTGACTTCCCCCGTCAGTCCAAATGTCTGACAAGTCCCAGTAAAAGACAGCATCTCACCAATGCCACCAGTCTGAATCCACATACAACTCACCTCCACACTGGGTATGAGCCAGTCATTCACAGCTTTGCTCTGAACCCCGCTGGTCACCATTTGGAAGCCATTGGCAGTCGCTGTGTGCAGCAGAACTAGAACAGAACACCAAAGGTAGGCCTGGGAAGTTTCCTCCCTCGATCTCCCCTCCTAAGTGAGCTCTGGAGAGACCAAGCTGACTGCAAACCATTTAAGCCCCCTCACTTGTGCCCTGTGTGAGTGAGGCCGTGTTTTCAGCCTGTCCTGACACCCCAGTGCTTTCAGCTGGTTAAAATAAAAGCTTTTCTCCAGCAGCTCTAAAGTTAATCATGAGCAGCAGGTCAGTAAGACAGCAAAGTTATTTACAGGGGAGTACATGGAAGCCCTGTTCTGATTTGTGGTCAGATAAAAGGCTTCAGCTTCCATCAACACACTGCAATCACTTTACATTTTCAGTGTTGTTTCTTTTAACCCAAGAAGCCAACTCCACCCAACTGCATCTCCACACACATTCAGGTAACACTCTCACACTGGGTTTTTCTTCCATTTACTCTCTAAGCACGTTAACAAAGACAGAATAAACATGAAGGCTCATTGGTTCATGGTGCAAACAACACAGCAGAGTGCTCCCAGGCACGTGAGCAGGCCTGTCTTCCCCTAAAACCTACCCCTCACTTAGTAGAACTCACCTTCTGCAGCAGAGGCAGAACCCTGTGATGCAGATGCTGCCCGTGTTTGTTCATAAATAGACAGCAGCTCTTCATCTTCCACTGCAAAGTAGACTGGCACAATGGTTTCCATTGCCAGCATTTCAGGCTCTATCTCCATGAATTGCTGAGGAATTAAGTGAGACACAAACTTAGTGTTTGCTAAAGGGGCAGAAAGAATCAACCAGCAAAACAGAGAGAAAGCTGAGTTTTAACATGAGAGTATCATAGAATCCCAGACTGGTCTGTGTTGGGAGGGACCCCAAGGAGCACAGAGCTCCAACCCCCTGCCACAGGCAGGGACACCAACCTCCAGG
>JAQOTC010000026.1:2095689-2118649 GCA_028554615.1 Rallus crepitans
TCAGCCCCAGGACACACTGCTGGCTCATGGCCACCCTGTCACCCACCAGGACCCCCAGGTCCTTCTCCACAGAGCTCTTTTCCAGCAGGTCACCCCCAGCCTGTCCTGATACAGTCGGTTGTTCCTCCCCAGGTGCCAGACTCTCCCCTTGCTCTTGCTGAACTTCATGAGGTTTCTCCCAGCCCAGCTCTCAGCCTGGCCAGGTCTCTCTGGGTGGCAGTGCAGTGTCCTGTGTGTCAGCCACTGCTCCCAGCTCTGGATCATCAGGTACTTGCTGGGGGTGGATGTAATTCCCTCATCAAGGTCATCAATGAAGATATTAAACAGGACTGGACCTGTGGTTTTGGTTGAGCCCAACTCCTTCCTCAGGACAGTCGTGGTGGCAGTCTGAGGAACTTCAGAGCAGCCAGGACCTCCAGGAAGCTCTGTATGGCTTTACTCCCTCATCCAAGAAAGAGCAAAGATCTGTGCTTGTTCCTTGGATCCATCAGAGCAGCATTGGGGCAACCACATCCTCCTACAGCCTGGACACTTTCCACTCTTCCCACCACCACAGTACAGGCTGTTTGCTTCCCTGCATGCCATACCTGCAGAGAGCCTGGACAAAGCCTGGCCTCTTGCTCTGCAGCCTACTGCATCCTCCAGCTGTGGGATCATGTCTGCAAGCAGAAGATGCCAAGCTGTGTGGAAGCCCTGGGTGAAAGGACTCAAGGGTACCTATCCTGTCCATCCAAAGGGCTGGTCCAGCTCACCCACTGGGATGTTTCTATGGCTGAGAAAGCTGCAGATGAGAAGGTGGCTCCTAACTGCTCACCCTCTCCTACACTGGGTCTCAGCATGTCAAATCCCCCCCCTCCACAAAAATGCAATCCTTTGGGACAAGAGCAGCGTGGAGGCTGTCCAGCAGCTCCAGCATTCTCCAGGAGAGGACCACAAGGACATCTTGTATAGTTAAAGATGTTCAAATTCACCTTACACTCGGTAACACTCCAAATCCAATTTCTTCTCCTGTAACTCTGGCACCTACACTGAAGACTTCATCACACCAGGTCCCCATGCAGCCAGGGAAGGAGCAACATGCTCTGGAAGGCATACATCAGGCTGTGCCAATCAGGAGGGTTGCTAAAGGTTAAGATTTAAACCTGGCTTAACTTAACTCTAACATTAGATTGGATTTACCAAAGGTCAGAACACCTGAACTAAATAATCTGTACTTCCACTGCACAGCATCAGTGAGGGCCACACAGCCAGCAAGGGAGTCAAGGCACAAGTGAAGTTCTCCCACAGAGCTCCTACAGTGCACAACAAACAAACCACAGAATCCCAGAACGTCAGGAGTTGGAAGGGACCTTGAAAGCTCATCCAGTCCAACCCCCCTGTGCCACAGCAGGGTCACCCAGACTAAATCCCACAGGAACACGTCCAGGTGGGGTTGGGTGTCTCCAGAGGAGACTCCCCAACCTCTCTGGGCAGCCTGGCCCAGGGCTCCATCACCCCCACAGGGACAAAGTTCCTCCTGACATTCCCATGGAGCTGCCTCTGCTCCAGCTGCACCCACTGCCCCCTGTCCTGTGGCTGCCACCCCTGAGCAGAGCCCGGCTCCAGCCTCCTGACTCCCACCCTTTACATATTTATAGACATTGATGATGTTACCCCTCAGTCTCCTCCAGGCTAAAGAGGCCCAGCTCCCTCAGGCTCTCCTCACAAGGAAAGGGCTCCACTCCCTCCATCCCCTCGGTGCCCTGTTCTGGGCTCTTTCAAGGAGCCCTGTGTCCTTCTTGAGCTGAGGGACCCAGAACTGGACCAAATATTCCAGGTGGGGTCTCCCCAGGGCAGAGCAGAGGGGCAGAAGGGCCTCTCCTGAGCTACTAACCACCCTTCTTCTGATACATCCCAGGATGGCACTGACCTTGTCAGCCATGAGGGCACAGTGCTGGTCATGGTGATTCTACAGCAGCCCCACCCCCTGGCCAGAGACAACTGATCCACAGTGAGGACAACCTCTCCACCATTCCCAAAACAAGGATGTGCAGCCACAGCAAAGTGTGGCTCCAATGCAGCCCTCTGCCATCTCAGCACAGCAGCTCCCATCCCCACCAAGTATTTTCTGACAGCACAGCCAGACAAGTTCATTTTCTGCAGTTTCTCCATGGAGAACTATTTGATTCAATTGATAACCTAAAGAACTCTCTTCTACCAGCATCAGAGGAAGCCTGAGCTTGTTCTTAAACTGCTCTGTGACTGATGCATGACAAAAGCTCCTCTCCCCATGAGGGAAGGCTCAGCAGCAATCTTGGCATGGTAATTTTGGGAAAGAATCTGAGAATCTGGAATGAGAAATAGCTCTTATCCTGAAGAACATCTGGCCTCAGAACACACGTGGCACAGGAACATCAGCTACCCAAAGGGGCTGGCAAGGGACAAAGGAAACACACAAACTGAGCTGAAATGCTCCAGAGAAAGAAGCTGCATAGAAAGATAATCACAAGTGTCTTCAAAGACAACATGTGGCTCTTCAGGAATCCACAAAACATTCCAAAACATGTTGAGGGTTACTTGGATAGAGAAAGCACTCAGGCAGCCAGTCACAGAACCACAGAGTGAGGTTGGAAGGGACCTTTAAAGCCCATCTGGTCCCACCCCCTGCAGTGAGCAGGGACATCTTCACTAGATCAGGTTGCTCAGAGCCCCACTGAGCCTGACCTTGGATGTCTCCAAGGCTGGGGCCTCCACCATCTCTCTGGGCAGCCTGTGCCAGTGTCCCACCACCCTCAGAGTGAAAAACCTTTTCCTAATATCCAACCTAAATCTCTCCTTTTCTAGCTTAAAACCATCACCCCTCTTCCTCTCGCTCCATGCTCCCAGGAACAGAGCCAGCTGCCCCCATTAAGCCTGCCAGCAAAGATCTACCACCAGAGAGCTTCACAGCCCAGTGTCAGCACCTACCTCAGCTCTACTGAGCTTCTCAGCAACAGAGCCATGCCCACGTTTTGCGAGACTGCAATGGAAGCACCCAGAAATAACTTCTGACATTTGGAAGCCACCAGTAGCACCCATAGTGTTTACAAAGCGCTGTGGTACAGCTGGCAGGTCACAGCTTCTACTGGGGTTTGATCATATGAAGATCTTAAAGACCTACAGATGGAGTCTCACAGACAGTACAGAATAAACATGGGGCTGTAATGCCAGGTTGTTAATCTAAGTGTGAAACTCAGGCCACAAAACACCAGGAAGAGTCACTCATGGACAGAACACACGCCCTGATTGGGACTATCTACGGAAGGCTCTGGAACACCACTTGATTCTGTGCTAGTGGGTACAAGGGGGTGGAGGCTGAGGGTTACAACACTTTGAGGATTCGAAGAACAGGCTGTGTTTCTGACTCAAAGAAAGGTGTTGCACAATCAGCAGCCTGGAAGCAACGGAAGGGAGGAACTGAAGGTCAGTCTGACATGAAGGGAAGAGCTGTAAAAGGCCCCTCACAAGAGCAACGGCCACTCCTAAGGCAGACCGAGGAAGAGCCTGAAGGAGAATCAACCTGTCAACAGAGCAGTCGATGGCAAGAGAACAAAACCAAGCTCACACCCCGAGTTCCCTGGAATGCAAGAGGGCTGCTGCTGGACTATCTGCAGCACCAGGAGCTCTGACCGCGGCCCGGAGCCGGCCCGGACACAGCCGGGTCCTTGGCCACCCCTGGGTCACCACGTGGGAGCTCTCGGTGTCTGCCTGCGGCTACCCCACCCCGCGTCTGGGCGCAGACCTGGACCCCGCCACAGCCTCCCAGGACCCTCTGAGCTCCCCGGCAGCCGCCCCCAGGCCGAGCCGCCCTCCCCGGGCCGCCTGCAGCTTCGCGGCCTACCCCGGGGGCTCCTGCCCGGGGGGAGGGGGAAGGGGGCTCGGGACTCTTCCCGTCGGCTCCGAAAGGGGCCGCCGCCGGGATTCGCCCTCCCAGAGGGCCGAGGCCCGGCGAAGGCCGGCGGCCGACCCGAGCCCGGCCGGGCCGTGCAGTCTCTCACCGTAGGGCTGCCCGCCCAGCTCGTACTGCTGCATGCGGTAGACCGTGAACTCGTGGGCGGCCTCAGCGGCGGGCGGCGGGCCCAGGAGCAGGAGCACCGCGGGGACGAAGAGCAGGAAGCTGAGCGGCAGGCATGAGGCCTTCAGCACCGACTCCAGCACCTCGCCCGCCTCCTCCAGCATCGCCGCGGCCCCGGCCCCGCCGCTGCGGCCTGCTCCACCGGCACGCACGGCACGCACGACGCGGCACGCACGGCCTGCGCGTCCCGCCGCATGCCGGGAGGTGTAGTTCGGGAGCGGGCGCAAGGCACGCTGGGAGTTGTAGTCGCGGCGGCCCGGTGCTGCAGCGTTCTCGTCGGCCCGCCTGGCCTGCAGGGGGGCGCTCCTCTCCGGGACCGCAACCCGCGAACGCGCCCGCAGCCGGCACGTGCGCGGGGCTGGGTCTCCCAGGCAACGGGATGGGACGGGGATGGGGGGGGAAGATCCTGCTGCCCCGGGAACGGGACGCCGGGCTCCGGCTGCCCGGGTCCTACGGGGAGCGCTCGGACGTGGCGGGGGCAGCCGGGTCCGGGTGAGCCGGGTCGCTGCCGAGGGGCGCCTTGAGCCAGGCCCTGCCGCCCCCCAAACCACCACAGCCCTGTGCGGCCGGGGTGCGGGGTCCCTGTGCCCCGGGGTCCCGGTGCCCCAGGGTCCCCGTGCCCCAGGATCCCCATTACCCCAGGGTCTCCATGCCCCAGGATCCCTGTGCCCCCAGGGTCCCCGTGCCCCCAGGGTCCCCGTGCCCGCAGGAGCTGGCACTCAGCAAGATGGAGTCATGCAGGGCCTCTCTTCCCAGCTGGATTTATTGCAGAACAAAGGGGCTGGAAGCTCCTCGCCTCCCCCCCCAGGGGCCCTTGGGTTCCCTCGGGACATTCCCCGGCCCAGGGTGGCTTTGGCTGCCTGGCTGGTGGGAGGCTGCAGCCAAACCTGCTCAGGGAACAGGAGAGCGGGGATGTGAGGTGCAAGCTGGCAGCGCCCACAGGGTCCCAGCCAGACCCTGGCAAGAACAGGGCCATGTTGGAGCCAGGCACCTTCCATAGCATGGAACAGCCCTCGCAGGCCCCAGGGAGCTGCTGCAGAGTGCAGGCCTGGCTCGTGGGTGTCAGGGTGTGCCTCTCTCTGCCCCTTCCCTGTGCCAGTGCATCCTGCACCCTCTCTTGGCTCCTCAGGAGCTGCTAGTGCCGCCTGACCCCTGGCACAGCGAAGGTCTCTGGGCACTGCAGAAGCCTTCAGTAGCCCCAGGGGCAGTCTCATTCCCCCCACACACACCCCCCAGAAAGGTCCATTTCTGCTGCCAGCTGGGTTGCGGCCGTGCATAACGTGGCCACCTCTTAAGCTCCCTGCCCATGAAGTTGCAGCAACTTGGGATCTACTTCACAGACACCAGATCTCTCCTTGGGACCTCTCTCCTTGCAAGATCCTGGGATCTGACAGGGCCAGAAGCTGCAGCCAGGCACTCACTGGCCTGCAAGCTCAGGGCAGAGCAGCCCCAGCGTTCAGAGAGGCCTGGCCTGCAGTGTGAAGTCCCAGGGCGCCAAGGAGAAATCAGTATGTGACTGCTGTGAGCCTGGGCTCCCTGCAGTTGATGCTGCCCAGCTCATGGGGACGTGGAAACCCTCAGAACATTTCCCTGGCAGAGCATGGGCGATCCCTTTCTCCAAGTGTGGCAGCACTTCGAGCGACCATGCTGGGATCAGAGCCCTCCATTCCCTTTCCCAGCTGGGCTGAACTTCAGGAGGGCTGGGGGCAAGCTCTGCCCCGCTCTTCCCTCCAGACATAACCCCATTCCAGGCTGCTGAGGTGATTCTTGCAAGTCTGTTCAGTTGCAAACACCTTTTTTTTGGAAAGGTTTCTGGAAGGATGCAGCCTTATTTTTCATCCAAAAAGGAAGAGGAGAAAATTCCTGCTGCTTTCTGGTCAGGTGTGAGCCAAACCCCACCAGAGACAACATAATGCAAAGCCATCTAGAAGCTGCTGCTCGGCCTTGCAGTGCCCACTGCATTGGGCACCTCCCCCTGTGCAGGGACCTTAGAGCTTGGCAGCTTTGGCACAACCCACTTCTCCATGAGGCCACAGAGCTGCCATCCCTCTGGCTGTACGTTACCTGAGAGTTTCAGCCAGATGGGAGCAGGTAGCTCTTGCCATGCAGGATGGCACCAGGCTCCCGAGTCACCCAGGGTCCCTTCTGCAGGTGCAGCCCCAGACCCAGAGCTGCAGCAGGGGCTGTTCCTTCTCCATGCCAGGCTTTGTAAGCCTGGTCACGGCATTTGCCCAGGCACCGTGCCCAGTCTCTGCACCCTGGGGAGGGACTGAGCTGTTGCTGCAGCCCTTTGCCATCCTGCAGCTGGTTTGTGACAGGTGGGAGCTTGGTTCCTGGCCAGGGCCCCCTGAGCTGCCCCACAGCTGCACACACTTGTGAACCCCGTTGTTGTTGACTCCCTGGCAAGACATCAATCCCGCATCCTCTCCCAGCAGCTGTTCCCATCACAGCAGTTGCAGAAGGCTGTAAAGCACAGGGGAAGGAGCCAGTATCACCTCCAGCCCTGCATGGCAGGCAGAGGCAGCACTGCCAACCCAGCCTGACCCCAAGGTGGGGGGGGGGAGGGAAGGGGGGCAGCCTGGTTGGGGATACCCACCCTATTTGTCACTTTGCCCTGGGGCAAAACACCTTGGTCAGGGCAGGCACAGCACCTATGTACATGCACACACAGAGCAGGGGCCACTTCTAACCTAGGCACAGCGGTTAGCTCAGAAAAGCATCAGTCCTAAAATGTGCTCCTATCTTCCATTCCCATCCCAGGAGCAATGTCCATCTCCACGTTGCACCCACACCGAAGCAACATCCCAGTTGGAAGGGACTGGAAAGCCTGGGCACAGTTAACAACCGCACCTGGTCAGGCTGAACTGCATGTATGCTACAGTTCTGTCAGGCCAGGACCAGCAGCGTGAGGTCCTGGTGGGATGCCTGGAATCTCCAGCTCTCCCCACAGCCCCCTCAGAGGCTGGGCAGATTGCTCATCATGCTGGAGTTGCTGGAGAGAGGTGCTCTGGGCCGGGTGTTGGGTGCTACAGGGCTGCGGAAGCTCTCCCGGTAGCGCAGGGAGCTCTCTGTGGAGGAGCCAGAGTTGATGTCTGTGACGACCAAGCAGCTCCAGGCTTTGCAGAGCCCAACCCTGACACAGCAGCAGCACAGCAGGTTTGCCACGGCACGGCGCACCTCCACGCTGCGGAGGGAGTAAATGATGGGGTTGATTCCCGAGTTAAGCATGGCCAGAGCCAAGGTCCAGTCCAGGTTGTGGAGGTGTGTGCAGGTCTGGGTGTCACAGAAGACATCAAAAAGCAAGAGGACAAAGAGAGGGCTCCAGCAGATGATGAAGGCCCCTAGGATAATCAGCACGGTCTTGAGCAAGCGCAGGGACCGTTTGCGGCTGTGCCGAGAGCAGGTTTGCATAGAGCTGGCCTGGACCAGCTGGAAGATGGAGATGTAGAGGCCGATGATCCCCAGGAGGATGATGCTGAACATGACTACAGAGAAAAGGATGTAGTTCTTGGAGTAAAGAGGCAGGACGACAGAGCAGGCGTTGAAGTCGCACAGACAGTTCCAGCCCAGCAGTGGGAGCAGCCCAATGACGAAGGCCAGCAGCCAGCAGGAGACGATCAGGCCCCGCAAGCGCAGGGTCTTGCTGGCTTCGTTCTCAGCAATGGGCCTTACCATGGCGCTGTAGCGCTCGATGGCTGTCACAAGCAAGCTGAAGGTGGAGGCAGCCAGGGCGATGAAGAGGATGCCTTCCCGCAGGAACCAGAGCTGAGGTGAAAGCTGGAAGGTCTTCTTGCCTGAGAGGCAGAGGTTGGAAAGGTAGGCAATTCCTGCAAGCAGGTCGCTCACGGTGATGCTGGCGATGCAGGAGTAGACCCAGCGGCGGGCCCGCAGGCACCGCAGGATGGCCAGCAGCACCAGGAGGTTTTCCAGGATGATGATGCAGCTGATGATGGCAGAGGCCATGTGGATGAGACCCATGCCCTCATCCCCAGACTGGCGGTTGGTCAGCTTGCCCGTGAAGTTGTAATGCTGCAGGATGATGTTCACGTTCCTCATGGCAGCCAGCTGCAGGCAGGAACCCTTCCCGTGGGGCACCTCAGGTTTGAGCTCGGGATATTGAGCGGAGTGCAGAGCGCAGGGAAGGGAGAGAATCACCAACCAGCTCAGCTCTGGACCATCCATCTTCTGAGCCTAGATCAGCAGCCAAGGGATGCACGGTGGAGCAAGGGTTGAGGTGAGGTTTGGAGCAGAGCAGACCCTCTGCTCGAGGGCTGGAGACAGCTGGAGACAGTCTCTGCCACACAGGACCAGTGTGGGGATGAGAGTTAGAGCCCTGTCTGCCAGCTCCAGGGCACTGCAAGACAAGGGGAGAGGACAGTGAGGTGTTTTGTAAGGCCATGTGTGAGCATGGGCTTCCTGTTGTTTAATAGTTTCCTGTTGTGAGCTAAAGTATTGACATTGTTTCTAACAGCTGTCATCATTTCTCAGGAAGGGTCTGGCTGTTCTCTGCTTTGCTGTGGTTGTGAGGGTGGGACATGAATGAAAGAATGTGTCAGGCCCCTCTTCAAGGGCTCAAATGGGGTAACACCTCCTACTTTGATGGGTAGGGTCCATCCAGCTGATCAAAGCCAAGTGCTAGTAAGAGCACCCAGCCTGAGACACAAAGAGCTTTGCCTTCTGTGCCAGTAAATTCACCCCTGAGCCTGGCAGAGAGCAAATGCCTCTTCAACAGCTGCTCTGTGCACCACCCGTGCCCAGATACATCCTTCTCCAGGAGGAAGCTCCATCCTCTCACCCCTCTGGGCGAAACTCCTGTCCATCTCTCAGGACACATCCACCCAAGGCCTGCATGGTCAGTGCAGCAAGCCCAGGCACCTGCCAGTCTGAAGCTAGGGCTTCAGTCCAGAGGAAGCCAGCTGGTCAAGCCCCACATGTGCCCTGACACCTCATCCTCCAGCTCTCCAAACACCTGAGATGGGTCAGGATCTTCCCATTCTCTAGGTCACAGACAGGGAAACTGAGGCACGGAGCTGCTGCCTCTTGCTGGGTGTTGCTGAAGGTGCAAGGGGCTGCACTGAGACCAGACCCCAGGGAGTCCTGACACGATCAAGGTTAGTATCTCCCCTTGACCTATTGCATCTTCAAAGCTTGACTGGAGACAAAGCCCTGCAACCTGCTACTCCCAACCAAGCCAGCTGAATTTGCCTTATGACTCACCTGTTGTGATGACTGGCCTGAGGCTCTTGCTGCTGGAGGGAGGTCCAGCAGCCACCAGTGCTCTCCAACAGCCACCAGTGCTCTCCAGCAGCCACCAGTGCTCTCCAGCTGCTTCTCTGAAGCCCAGCACTGAGTAGATGGCAGGGAGGGCTCCTTGTGCAAAATAATTTATACCTACCAGAGTGGCAGAAGGGAAGTTACAACACCAACCACACAGGATGGACCCACCCAAAGCAGCTGCAGACAAACAGAGCACCTTGAGCTGCCGGTCAGGGCAGAAGCTGTGCCCAGCTTTCTGCTTTCACCTGTCTTCTTTCTCCAGACAAAGCTATGGAGAGGTCCCCAGGTTGGAAGGAAGGAGCAGTGATTTCTTCCATCAGCGTGTCAAACAGGGAGCTGTCCATCCACCTGGTCTGGAGCACAGACCGGTGGGAAATGCAGTGAGAGCTCCTGCTGAACGCAGCCACACGCGAGCAAGAGCGGCTCCTCAAGAGCTGAGGGCTCCATCCTCCCCACTCACCATTTCAGCTGATGTTTTGGGCTCTTCTGTCTGTGGTGTGGCAAGAAACTCACCCTGATAAGGTCAGCACATGACCCCAAGATTGAAGGATCTGAAATCAGTGGGGAGGCTGGGCCAGGAGCCCGGCTCGGTCCAGAGGAGCGGGAGGTCAGGCATTTAAAGAGCACGCTCCCAAATGGGCTGGGCAGATGCTCCCAGCACCACACTGGAATCACACGGTTGGAAAAGACCTTTAAGACCATCAAGTCCAACCATTCCTGTCCTGTGCTAACCCAGACCCCTGAGAAGTCAACTAAGAATCCCTAAGGATCCGAAGAGCTGAGCTGATTCTCACACACATCCCCCTTGCTTTATTCTTGCTTCAGGCTGAGCCTCCAGCTAATGCATCTGCTCAGGATGGAACTGGTGGCATGTCCCTAAACAATCAGAGGATGGAGAGAAGCTTCCCTTGTCAGGGGCCTTAAGCAGCTGGTCAACTAACTGGCAGCATGTGAGCAGTCTCCAAAAGGAGATCTCAACAGGAACGAGCTCTTTGTCAGGGGTCTCTGCTAAGGGTACACGGCAGGGAGGGAAATGCTTGTGATGGCAAGAAGGCTGGAGGCAGGTGAGCAGCTGGGACAGCTCAGCACGTTCACCCATGGGGTGCCAGGTCCTCTGGACCAGCAGAGTGCTGTAGGCTCTTCCTAACGCCCCTTCCACAAGCACATCGGTCACTGCTGACAAGGCAGGGCCATGGTTCTGTCAGGAGCTGTGTGACAGGACCTGTTTCTTGCTCTGTCCTGGCACCCCCTTGTTTGGCTTTCCAGAGCAGAGGGGCCTGGGTACCTGTGAGGCCCACCACAGTTTCACAGCACACAGCTCTGGGTGACGTCCCACCATCTCACTCCTGCTCGCCAACAGCCTGCTGAGCTCCCCACCTCGGGCCAAGTCACCCCACACCTCAAACACCGCTGCTCCCACCTCGCTGGCACAGCCCCATCCCCTGAGGAGACTCGGGTCTCCTCCTACCCCACACAGCCCAGCAGCACAGGGCCTCTCTGGCTGCCACAAATCCAACCCCGTGTCCCCCTCTGAGCTGCCACCACCAGACCAGACTCCCCATGTCCATGGCTGTGGGCAACTGGGGCTCCCTCTCAGCCTGGCACCCACATGAGGAGAGTTCCTGTTGTTCTGTAGCAGCTCCCCATTGCTATCTGCACAGGGCAAGCTTTATCTTGGTACTTCTCCTTTGCTGCTGTTTCAGTTCAGATGTTCTTTCTTTGAAATGAAGGGGGGGGTGGAGGAAGAACGCCCATCCTGCACCATTTCTCATCTCTCTCCATCACATCAACACCACAATCTATTTGAAACTGCCTGGTAGGTGCTGAATGTTGGGCTTGGAAGGAGCAGGGGAGGTGGGGGGGCCAGCTGCAGCTCCCTGAACACAGCCAGCACCCATCACAGCTGCTGAGGGCTCAGCAGAAGCCCCAAAACCCTTCACACCCTGCTCTTAGCAAGGCCAACGGGAAGGCAGAAGCACCTCAGCCCCTGAGGGAAGAGTTTATCTGCAAGCAGGGATGCCCAGAGAGGAGCAGGGCAGGAGCAAGCAGCTCCCTGGGGTTGTGGCCACTGTCATGCCTGGTCACCCCTGCCCTGAGATCCCCTGCTCCTGGGGGGGGTGCCTGGGGGGTGGGTGGGGAGCACGAGCAGCTGCAGGGGAAAGACAGCAAGCTGCAAGATAAAATATCAATGATTTCTGTTGAGGTTTTCCTGCTGTGCTGCTGCAGAGTCCTGATTAAAACTTGTCTTTTCAGACGTTCTGATTACAAATCCCTGGGTGAAGCTCCGTGGAGAGCTCTGCCTGGTAGGCCTAGGCAGGCCAGCAGCATCCCCATCTCCCTCACGAGGCTCCCACCCACCCTGTCCCTGCTGTGTGGCCCCATCACAGCCCAGCATCAGCCAAAGCATCCGTTTGCCCACAGGTGTTTTTCTGCTCCAGGAAGGGTGGAGCTGTGTTAGTTTGAAACCACTGGTGGCTCCCAACATTTCTTTGGTTGCACTTTCTAGCTCTGGTGTCTTTTCCACCCTGCAGCAGCAGCAGCAGCTGGTCATCTTCCCAGTGGCACATCCCAGTCCACGTTGGGGCAGGATGCTTCTGGTCTCAGAGGAGCTGGGAAGAGCCAGCAAACCTCTCTGACTTTGGGCTGACATCAGCCCTGGAGACTCAACTTTTGAGAGTGCTCAAAGAATTGGCCCAGGCATGGTGGTGGTGGTGCCTTGGTGCATGGTCACCGAAACTGGGCGGTGGTGGCAGTGGGTCTCTGCAGGAAATGAGTCTCTGTGGTGCATCTCTGTTGGAAGGAAAACAAATACATGAAAGCTTGAGATGATCACAGTAATGACAAGGTTTTGTTGCCTTTTTTTGTTGGGTTTTTGTTCTTGGTTTTTTTTTTTTCTCTAGAAACTTGAATTTCCTCAATGCAAAAGCAATTAACTGGAAACAAACAGGTTTATGAAGTGCCCCTCCCCACCACCCCACCCCCCTCCAAAAATAAATTTAAAAAAAAGGTGAAGAAAGAAAAATGACTTGAAAGTCATCCCAAGAAAACAACTCATCACTGGCTTGGGCCAGACTTGAGTTTTTCCATGGTGTCAGACCTTCCCCACCTTTGAGATCCATCCCTCAGCATCCCTCCAGGCTCAGCCCTCCAAACTCCCAGGTCTTCTTTAAAGCAGCATTCCATGCAGCTCCTGATAGCCATCCTCCCCCCAACCCCCCTTCCTGGGGTTGGATTTTGGCCTGGATAGCTCAGAGGGGCTGGAGGAGCTGGACCCAGCTTAGTGCCTGGTCTCCAAAGCTGGCATCGGAAAGCTCAGCTTTCCCCCAGCATCTTCTGGTCTGTAACCATGGCTCATGTCAGCAGGGAGGGAGCTGCAGGGTGCTCCCACCACCCCTGCCCAGCGTGGCACAGCCAGCCAACCTTGGCACGCTGCAACCAAGGCCACAAGGCTGCTCCAGGGACCCAGCTGGAGCCTCTGGCCTAAGATGCCCTGCGCAGGCCCCATCAAATCTCTCGAGTGAGCTCAGCAGCACTTCCTTGCACCCTCTGGGACAGGGCCTAGCTCGATGCCAGACTTCTCCCCCACAGGCTCACCCCTGAGAGCTGTCCCTTCCCAAATCTGTGTGTGGGGACAGCAGGGAGGAGCCAGCCCTGGCCCAGGAAACGGGGCAGGGAGGGCTCTGTGCAGGGTGATGTCTGTGCAAGGGGGAGCAGGCAGGGCCCTGCTGCCAGGCAGAGGAAACTGGGCCGGTTCCAAACACAACCTGAGTGCTGTGGAGGAAGGACAAGCCCCAGGCCCTGCACCTCCCTGTGTTAGTGCTGCCTGTCTGCGGCGGGGGCCCTGTGTTTACTGGCAGCAGGACGGATGCTGCTGCACCGTGTCTGGGCGGCGTAAACTCACACCAAGCTCTGCTGCTTACCACCCTGAGCATCACTCCCTCCTCACTGCTCTGAACCCCTCAGGAGCTTCCTGCTGCCTGCAGCCCCGACCATCCCTCTGACTGCTGTTCACAGAGCAACATCAACCCTGAGCGGTGCTGGGACCGAGGAGAAAGCAAGAGCTTCATACAGGGGTTCCTCTGGGTCAGGGCACAGGGGGAGCCCTGGTTTTGGGAGTAAGGTTGTAATCAAAGAAAAGCCCTGATGCCCAAAGGGCTAGTGTGCAGGACAGCCCCCAGACCTCACCAACCATGAGCCCAGGGGCTCTTCTGATGAGCTGGAGACTGCTCTGGGCAGTAAAAGAGGGACACACTTACCTGTTGGGTTGTTTGTACCTGTTTACTCTGATTTCACTTCCAGGAACTGGTGCAGAGGTTTTCCATTCTCATACCACAGCCCCTCCTCAGTGCCCTCTCCCAGCCATGCCAACTAAGTGGCAGCTCAACCTCACTGGAAGAGATGTCCCAGCTCCATGCAACTCCTCCTGCCCAGAAGAGCTCCAGGGAGCGAGAAACAATGGGGCAAACTGGGCAAACTGGCAGTGGGGAAAGTTGAGGTAGGTTAGGGTGAGGAAGTGCAAAGAGGAAGGATGGCTTTAAACCACCCAGGACTGCGTGGCACAGCTCCCTCTGGGCTTGCAACCGTGCCAGGCAGCTCTCCACACAAAGGACAGTCTCAGCTGCTGTCCCAGGACACACTTGGAGGCCCAAAGATGAGGAGGAACAAATAGATGGCCATGAGCTAAGGCAGTGTGAGAGCTGGGAACAGGAAGGATGCATCGCAGCATCACCCAGCCTGGCTCAGTGGCACTTTCTGTTCAGGACCACGAGGCCTAGGAGGGACAAGTGAAGCAGGATCGGTGCTCAGCTTAGCTTTTAACCAAGCCAGCCTTTGCTAGGGGTGAGGTGGAGGCAGCACCTGGGTGGCAGGCAATCTCCAGGCCGGGCAGTGAGGGAGCAGAGAACCCTGAGCAGGGTGATGAAGGCTTCCCAGATCTGAACGGATGTGCCAGTGGCCCAGACCAGTTGCAAAGGGGAAACCATAAAGGTGAGAGAGCATCTGAGGTCATTCTGCTTGCCAACAAAGCCTGAAGTGAACTGACTGCCCCCAGGAGCAAGCGGTATGATCTACCACCCATGGTACAGTATGAGACAGCCTGGTTGCCACAGCATGAAGACACCATGCTTTAAAGCAGGCTGGTGTGATTGACCTTGCAGCCAAACTGTGGGAGAAGTGCTAAGTCAGACCTCAGAAATACCCCAGGACATCTCTCCCAGTCACAATCCCTAGTGCTTTGGGACTGTGACATGACATGCACGATCTCTCTGCCCTTGGTTTTTCTGTCCTGCTTTATCACCCATCACTCACAGCCTACAGGCACGTTGGGGATGTGAGCAGCCCGGGGCAGCAGAGATGGAGATAGAGCTGCAGGGATGCTGTATGGCTCTGATTAGCACAATCAGGGTATCACACATGGTTTCCTGGCTGCTGGGTACAGCTGGTCCCAGGGTATAAAACCAGCTTTCGGGTGCTGGGAGCTTCAGACTTCCACGTCTAGGAGGGAGCATCCAGCTGCAGGAGGAGATGTGCCAGCCCCAGCCCCAGCTGGCCCTGCTGCTCCTCCTTTCCTGCCCGTGGGCCGATGCCAGTAAGCTGGGGTGCTGCAGGCTGCGGTGAGCGAGGCCAGTGGTCGGGGCGCCGACCTCAGCAGCCACGGGCTCATCCTGCGCTGGGCTGTCTTGCAGATGCTCTACGGGGTCAGATTGTGGGGGGGCACGAGGCTCGGCCCCACTCCCACCCTTACATGGCATTCCTGAAGTTAGGGACCTTAGCCTGTGGAGGCTTCCTGGTGGCCCGTGACTGGGTGATGACAGCCGCACACTGCAAGGGGTGAGTACTTCAGAGGGGGGCTCTGTCCCCTTCTTCCTCCCCTATCCTGTGAGGTCCATCACTGGAGCGATTTTGGAGTAGGTTCCTCTCCCACCTGTGCTGAGCAGCTCTCCCCACCTGCCTGGAGAACAGGAGGGATGCGGGGCCAGATCCAACCTTGTTTCCCTCCCTCCCCCACCTCTCCCCTCTGTTGCCATGGCCAGGAATGCCACCGTCATCCTGGGGGCTCACAACATCAACAAGCCAGAAGCAAGCCAGCAGATCCGGGGAGTTCTCAGATACCACCCGCACCCAGAATATGACCCAAACACCCAGTCTAATGACATCATGCTGCTCAAGGCAAGGCAGTCCTGCAGCGGCTCAGAGAGGGTAGAGCTGGGCTGTGAGTCCAGCAGGCTCTGGGCAGAGCCGTGAGCTCCTTCTGCAAACCATCAGCTGCTTCTGCCCGTGAGGCAGGGGGGGACGGGGAGGGGATCGGCAGGGCAAAGAGCCCTTGGGCTGTTCTGCTCACAGCCGTCTCCAAAACACTTGCTTTCTCCCAGCTGACATCAAAGGCCCATCTCAATGACTACGTCAAGACCATCCCACTGCCCAAGACCAGCAGCGACCTCCCCACGGGCACCAAATGCAGCATCGCCGGGTGGGGCCTGATCGATGAGGAGCAGGTGACCAACAAGCTCTTTGAAACCCAAGTCTCCATCTACAGCCGCAGGAGATGCAGCCAATTCTATCCCCATCTCAGCCCCGGCATGGTCTGTGCCGGCAGCTTCCACGAGCTCAAAGATTCCAGCCAGGTACGGGCTGCTGAGGGGTGGGGGGCTCTCTGGTAGCAGGGGGGCTGCTGCTGGCACAGGCTGAGCTGGTTCCCAGGAGAGGTGATGGGGTTTTGATTTGTAGGTCCCATGGGGAACAGCTCTCCAGCTGCCCAGACCCCACAGCCCAGGCGTGGGGTCTCCTGTGGCTCCTCCATCCTGGGGGGGGGGGCAGGGAGGGGGGAGCAGAGCTGTGGATATGGAGCAGGGACACAGCCCTGGGCACCGAGGCGAAACCTGTTCCCACAGGGAAGGGGTGTCTCAAGCTGGGGTCTCCTCTGTCCTCAGGGAGATTCCGGTGGGCCCTTGGTATGTGGTAAGGTGGCACAGGGCATCGTGTCCTTTGGGTATTCCACCCCACCTGGGGTCTACACCCGCATCTCCAACTACCTGCCCTGGATCAAAAAGACCCTGAAGAAGTAGCAGTGGCAGCAGCACTCGCTCCAGCGTTGGGGTGGCCCTGGAGCCCACACCAGTTTCCTCCCTGGCTCTGCTGAAAGCTTGGCTCCCTCTGCTCTCCTCGGGATCCCAACTGCACACCCTTCCTTCTGCTGCAAGGCTGCTGGCTGTCCCCTTCCCTCCCAGCCCAGGCAGCCAGTTCAGGCCATGGTAAATCACCCTGGCAGAAACAGGGATCATCCCAGATGGCACCCAGCTCTGCTGTGATGGAGCCTGGTTCCTTCAGAGATAACCCCATCACTGCTTAAACTTTGCTGCCCCCAAAACACCCACAGTAAACTCAGAGCTGCGTTTCCCAGCGTGTCTTCTTTCCTGTGCCATGCCCCAGGGGGGAGAGGGGGGGTTCTAGCTGGTGAAAGCGAGTGGTCAGCATCTTGGGACAGGAGCTGGCACAGCTCTGCATGCACCCAACTGCTGGCAGGCCTGGAGGGCAGGACCTGCAACTGCTCTTCCTGCAGCCATGTGGTGGGAAGAGCCTGGGCAGAAACAGGCTGGAAAAAACGATGGGCTCGTGGCTCCATTCACCAGCTTCAGCAGCGTCACCTCCTGCCCCGGAGCAGCTGGCAGCCAGGACGTGGTGTGCCAGGACCAAAAGCTGCTGTTCCCTGCAAAGTGATGGCTGTCTCCTCCACGGGGACCTCGTGCTGGGTGTGATGGTGGGTACGCCTGTGTTGGACACAGGGCAGCCAGGGCCACAGGCTGCACTGCAGGGGCAACCAGGCTAATCTTTGCCCACTGTCTTAGCCATAAGAGGCTCCAGATGGTGAAGGGAACTGGACTTTTTATGGATCATGCTGTTTCTGCCCCCCTCCACCACCTCAGGCATAGGGTAGGTGACAGCTGAGATTCCAGGGACAGGGCTTAGAGCCCAGAGAGGAGCCCCAAAAAGTCCTATTGCCATCATCCAGCAGCCACAGCTCTCCATCTCCTGAAGAGCAACATGATGTCCTTGGCAGAGCCGCTGACACAGCCTCTGAAAGGCTTGTGCCGAAAGGCTTGACAAAGGAACCGGGTTCAACAAAAGTGCCTGACCCCAGGCCACTTCCTCCTCTCCTCCCATGCTAAGCACAGCAGGAGAGCCCCAGTCTTTCCCAGGAGAAGGCAAGGGCAAGTCCAAGCTGGGAGCTCTCTCCCTTGGAGCTTATTGGCACGGTTCTGTTCCTCTCAGAAAGTAGACAAAGCCTCATGGCTTTCCCCATGGCCAGGCGGCGCTGGGAGGCGAGCTTCTCCTCCCCACAAAGGATGCTCTAGCATCATTTTCAGATCTCCCCTGAACTCCAAGCTGAATAACTTGCACCAGCCCCTCCTTCCAAGGCCTGCACTGGGTGTGAAGCAACCTGCCTAAACTCTGACCCCCAGGCTCCTTTGTCCCAGCTAGTTTCTCCCCATCCTCACTCATACACGGATAGGAGAGCGTGAGACACATTGCTGGAGGAGGTGCCCAGGGGTGGAGGTGGCTCGTGGGTAAACAACTGAGCTGCAGGGACACCCTGGTGTGGGGTGACAGAAATTTGTGCAAGCTCAGGAGTAGCTGGGACTGGTTTGCAGTGGGGAAACCCAGTGGGGAATTCTAAACATACAGGAACTGTGTGCAATTCAAGGGAACGGGGTGCTTGCCCAGCTCTTGTAGTCATTCCGAGGCCAGGTTAGCAGGAAGACAGGGCCTGCGGTCTTATCCCTGGTGTCTGCTCTCATGTCCTCCCTGTCCTTACCTGGGACGAAGGGGAAACTACGTCACCCTTGCCTTCAGAACCAATGCCAGCCTGGGGAAACCGAGAAGGGTCCATGGCCTGGGCTTCTGCTAACAGCTCCTATCAGGTAGGAAATCTGCAAGTGCTTATCTGCGCAGCGCAAACATCTGTCACGTCATGGTTTTCCTTGAAGCTCCAGCTGTCGCTGTCTTTGCACGAGAATGGCAGCTTCTAATTTAAAGATGGGGTTTGCCCTGTGACACTGGGGGCAGATAGGAAAGCAAATTTACTGGCAGGCAGCGAGGGCAGTAAGGATGTATCGGGCCTGTTTCATCACCGCCGACGGAAGGAGCCGCTTCCTGGGGCAAGCGCGTAGACAGGCCGGCCTTCCGCATTTTACCAGCGAGGGTGATGAGGGGACGTGTAAGGAGACACCCCCAGGGGCGTGGGGAGTGTGGTCAGTGATGTGCCACCAGCCCTTCCTCCCACACGGTGTCCCTCATCGATGAGGATGAGGAGGTACGGTTGCTTCTAGGCCTGGTCTAGGAATAGGGCCGAAGATCCCCCCCAGAAAGTGGCACTTGTTTGGCATTGAAAAATTGCTGCCAAAATAAAAACCACCCCCCCAAAAGCCAAACCCTAATCACTGTTCTGGCGTGGGACAGAGACGTCATGGCAAGAGCTGCAGTCGCAGGGCCGTGGGCCGCGCCGGCGCTGCGGCCGTGACTTCTGGGCTCCCATGGCCACCCGCAGCGTGGTGTCACTGACGTGCTCATGGCGATCCCGCCGCCAGCCAGGAACACCCCTGCTGAGAGGGACTGGGGGGTCCTCAGCTGCTGCTGCGTGGCCTTTGGGACTAGAACGTCGAGTGAAAGAAATCGTGCTCTTGCAGGGCCTGTGATAAAAATCTGGAGAGTTTGCAAGTGCACGAGAGCGAACACGAGCTGCAGCGGAAGAGCACGGCAGCAGGCAGAGCCAGGAGGGTGGGCACGCTCCTCAGAGCATCCAGCCCGAAGGCCAAGGGTTAAAATGGGCTGTGGGTTCAGTAGGATGTCAGACATCCCCAGACCAGGCCCAAAATGAAGGTGGGTTGATGCCCAAGGCTAAGGCTGACTGAATTCCCCCCTCAGATCGCTGAGGCGTGCAATTTGCAGATAGATTAATCAGATGAGTCTGACTTCTGTGGTTTCCTGGAGTCTGGTCTCAGGCTATAAAACCTTGCTGGGAGCAGGAAGAGACCCCAGCTGCAGCCTCACCTCCAAGGGATCCACCCGGGCTGGAGACACCATGTCAAAGCACCTGCAGAGATTCCTGCTCTCCTTCCTCCTGGCGACGTGTCCCCTGGCCAGAGCCAGTAAGTAGAGCGGCCGGGAGGCGAGAAGAGGGCTGGGGAAGGAAGAGGCCTCCAGACAGCGCAGCCCGTGCCCTGTGTCCTCTGATCCCCTCATCCTTGGTTCCATCCATTGCAGATTATCCCTGGAATCGGATGGAGGGAGGAGCCAAGACCCACTCCACGCCCTACATGGCCTATCTGCAAGGGAAGGACAACCACTTCTGCGGAGGCTTCCTGGTGGCCCCGAACTGGGTGATGACAGCAGCTCAGTGCTTCGTGTAAGTTTTTGCTGTGCTCCTACAGCACCTGGCACAACAGGACTGCCACACTGCCAGGTGACATCTCCTAGATGGAGGTCCAGCAGCTCGAGCCGCTTCTTTCATGGTGGTGGCCAAACTCTTTCCCTAGCAGAGAGCTCCAGCTGAGCTGCTGGGACCAGGCAAGGCTGTGGGGTAAGCCCCGAAACAGAGGGAGGTCTGTCCACAGCCCCGGCTTGGGGCTGGTCCTGCATCTGAGCATCAGGAAGGAGCATCAGCAGAGCCCAGGAGCCTGCCTGCCAAAGCCCCACCTGCTAGTCTGGGAGGAACTCCTACACATACTCAGGGTGTTGTCCACCCAATTTTCCTAAGGCAGCCCTGAGACCAGTAAAGATACACTGGCCCAGAGCAGGGTCCCGATTTAGAAACCCCTCTTTGGTGCCATGGACTTCATGGGCTACAAAGCCTGGACCAACAGTCCACAGATCTTAGTACTCAGCAGCAGCATTGAACCAAACCTGCTCAGCTTGAGATCCGGAGGTGAAGTCACCCTTGCAGAGCTCCAGTCCATCAGCCAGGAGCTCGCTCTGCCTCTTGGCTGGGCAGATTCCCTGCCAGAGCTCCTTGCTCCCACCACTCTTCTTTACAGCCCAGCCAGTCTCTCCTGGCCATGCCCCGAAAGATGTGCTTGGTGTTGCCAGGGACAACAGGAGAAACCTAATGACATAACACTGATTGATTTTACCAGACACAAACCTCTGACTGTCATCCTCGGAGCCCACACGATTCAGAGGAGAGAGGAAAGCTGGCAAACCTTCGAAGTCCAAGAGTACCACTGCCACCCCAACTTCATGAGCCCTAAGAAGGGAAATGACATCCTCCTGCTGAAGGTAACTACCCACCTGGAGCACGGTCCCATCTGCCTGACACGCAGGGCTGAGCTGTAACCCTGGAGTGGGAGGAGAGCCTTCAGCACAGAGCATTTCCAGACCAAGCTCTTATTTCTGTCTTTCCTGTCCCCTTGCCCAGCTGAAAGGCAATGCCACCAGCAACAGCTACGTTCAGACCATCTCCTTTGAGAAATCCAAAGTGGCTGGTGGGACTGCGTGCAGCATCGCTGGCTGGGGCTACAAAACACCCGCTGCCACGTTACGTGAAACCACCGTCACCATCATCAAGCAGAGGGACTGCCTCAGCCACTATCCTGGCCTTGCTGATAACTTGATTTGTGGCCGCAGCGGATCTGCTGGGGTACCTGAAAAGGTCAGTCTCTGCCCTAGGGAAGGGGAAGGCTGCAGGGGAGGTTTCAGCTGGGTGCTGGGTGCAAACGTGACCTGGGCTAAAAAGCTTTGTTGAAAAGGGACTGTCTGAATTGCTTCTTGCTCACTCTCCCTCCCCCACTTCAGTCCATGCTTCCTCACCAGCATGTTGTCCCTCTTGCCATCCTGGCACAAGAAGTGCCCTAGGTGTTGGTCTCCGAGGCTCAGACCCTCAGAGGATCAGCACCATTCCTGCTGGCATCACACTTGTACTCAGCCCTGTGCCAAGCAGAAGGGACAAGGGGATCCTTGTCTTCCCAGAGCAGAGGCCATAGGAGTCTCCAACAGCACAGCAGGACAGTAGCTTGGCCAAAGAGGGGTTTGCCCTAAACCTCAGAGCTGGTCTGAGTGCGTTTCAGCAGCCAGCAGAATCAAAGCCATGATACTTCAAGCTTCAGTGTTTGCCCATGGCTGTGCTGGGTCCCACATCAGGTCCCTGACCAAACTGCCAGCAGTCTCTCTCTTGGACCCAGAGCTATCCACACCCACCACAACTCCAGGCTTCTCCTGGGGATGCTCAGTCCTGGTATTTGCAGCCTCCCTGTTCTTCACAAACACCCGTTCTCCTGGAAACCCCACGTAAATCAACCCTGATCTCTCTCTCTCTCTCTCTCTCTCTCCCCTCTATCTTCCAGGGTGATGCTGGAGATCCACTCATCTGCAACAACAAAGCCTATGGCATCTTCTCCTACAGGCACAGCAACTGGCCCGGTTTCTACACACACATTGCTCCTTACCTTCCCTGGGTCAACAGCGTAATGAAGTCAGCATGACCCTACTCTCCCCCCACCTCCCCTCAGCTGCTGCCCCGACACCTCCCCTGCTTCAGGGCCCCACACTCACCTGCTTCTCCTTCCTTTCCCCTTGGGAAACTTCTTCCACTGATCTTCACAGACATGGCAAAGACTTCTCCCTGGCAAAGCCAGACTGGGCAGCAGGGATCTGGCCCAGAGGCTGCACCCCAGCTGTGCTCCTTCCCTGGGTGAAGGGCAGCACCCCTCGCACGGTGCACGCTCCCACCCGTGGCTGCTCAGGTTTGCCCCTTGGCCAAGCTGTGTGTGGCTGTGGCTCTGGGAAGGGAGCAGCAGGGCAGCCCCACAGTGAGGTGACAGGAGCTGCTGGGATGTCTTGCTGCCCTTCAGGGAGGGCGGAACAAGATCAGGGGGATCCGAAGGGCAGCCTCCTCCCTTGCACTGGGGACCCCAGACGCCTGGGTCTCCTCTGCCTGCGCCATGTCACGAGGGGGTTGCCCCAGCTCCAAGGAGGACACTCAGCTCCTGCTTCACTGCTGCTGTCCCCTGACACCTGCTGCCTCCTTTCCCCACTCCCGCTGTAGCTCCAGAGTTGTGAGAATGCCTAAAACTAATAAATTGCCTCTGCACTCAAGAGCTTTTGTCCTCCTGTGGTTTGGATTTCTCCTCACCGCTGGCTGCAGTTCTGAACTGCCCAGAAGAAAGTCAAGCAGCTGGATCCCAAGCTGGAAGTTTCTACCCTAACCCGCTGGCCTCTGTTTGCTGTCCCACCTAGACATCTGGAAGAGGTGTCAAGCCTGGGGCTCAGGGCAAGGGAAGGCCCTTGGCCTCCTCCCCACTCCAGGGAGCGCTCAGACAGAACTGGGAGCCAGTAAATCAGTCACCCCCTGGCAGGAGATCATCTTAACCTTGTCTGCTGCAGCGTGAAAGAAGAACTACATGGGGGAGGGACCCTGAGCTCAGGGGTCCCACGGGCCCTGGGCTGAGGGAGCAGAATGACCCCAGCTCATCGCATCCCAGCACAGCAGAGTCGGGAGCACAGTGGAGGCTCCAGCCCCTGTGGGACACAGTGTGTGACAGGGGCCACGTCAAACCTGCTGCTGCCTCTCAGACACCCAGGGAGCAGCAGCAGCAGCAG
>JAQOTC010000026.1:2126500-2145372 GCA_028554615.1 Rallus crepitans
CCAGTGAGGGTGAGGGAGCCCTGGGCCAGGCTGCCCAGGGGGTGTGGAGTCTCCTTCTCTGGAGAGATTCAAACCCCGCCTGGATGTGTTCCTGTGGGATTTAGTCTGGGTAATCCTGCTCTAGCATAGGGGGTGTTGGACTAGATGATCTTTTGAGGTCCCTTCCAACTCCTCATGTTCTGGGATTCTGTGAAAACCTGGAATTTTTTCCAGTATTTAATCCATATGACTGAAAACTCCTGAGAAAAATGCCACCTACTGACACTCAACGGTGGTGGTGTCACATTCTCCACAGCAAGGATCACCTTCTGAGAGGTGGTCTGATGGACTACCTTCCACTCCCAAGTGACACAGCATCCCAGGAGGAGCTACCACAAGCATCCACATGAAAAAAAGTGGAAGTGTATGACACTTCCCAACGTGGTGACCTCATCTCCAGCTGTTCAGGTGGAGATATCTGCTCACCAGCCATTCCCAGTGATGTTTCCCACCACTGAGGACGTCAGAGTGCTCGTGCTTTCTGACAGCAGGGGGCATGAAACTCGAGGAGGAGGACAGTTAACAAGCTGCAATTTCACCAGTCAGTTCAAAGAAGAAACAATGGCAAAATGGCAATTCTCCCTTCACCTTGCATTTTTAGAGCCAATCATCAAGTTAATACAGGTGAGCCCAGCAAGGAGCGTGTTACCCCATCTCATTCTCCACTATCTTCATTTCTTCTCAGCCCTGTGCAGATGTCTGACCAGCCAACTTGAAATGCACTCAACTGAAGAGCTTGTAATGCTATTTTGGGGAAGAAATGTTTCAGATGGGCATTTCTCTGCTTCACTAAGGTATCCATCTCCCACAGCTGCAGGCAGCGTGCTAGTGAGAATTTCATGCTAGGGGAGATTTTTCAGCACCTGTTTCTCAAAACAAGGACTCAAGTCACCTCTCAGCAAGAGGGTTGAAATGCCCAGTACCCCAGTGAATTGTCATGGGTTATACACACAAGCAAACAGGGTTGGAAAGTTACAAGCCTCCATTATCTAGTACCCCAAAGAGCATATTCCGAGGGGGTGGTGGCATAGTTGTTCATCTAGGAGAGGTTCATTGTTTGATTGCTCAATCAGATTCTAATTATCTACAAACTAAAGACATTTTGTTGACATTTTCTCATTGCTGTGAGTATTCTTTCTTAAATGAAGATGTTTTCCCCATCTCTAGATAGGAGTTTTCTTTAAAAACAAAAAAAAACCCCCAAAGTCTAACTACACCATCTCTACCCCTTCTTGTAGATACAGAGCATTCCTCCTTCAAAACCACTCACCATCAAACTCTGGGAAATAGTCAACAAGGTGGGAATATAGGATCTTGTCTTCCAACAGGTCTTTCTTGTTGAGAAAGAGGATAACAGAAGAGTTTTGGAACCATGGATAAGTGATAATGGTTCGAAAGAGAGCTTTACTCTCCTCCATACGGTTCTGGAATGAGAAGAAGCCAGCAGTGTTTTAACAAGCAAGCACTGAGATGCCTTTCTGCTACCTGCACATGTACTCAAATCTGTATCAGTCTGATGCCACACACAGAATATTCTGGCCCCAGAGAGGTTCTGGCTCAAGTTGTACCAGTAAATGGAAAGGAAATGCCAATCTGATGGCCTCAAGCTTCATTTAATTGATAAGCTTTCACAGCCATGTGAGGGAAGTGGCCACGATACTCTGTGACCATGCTTTTTGTCTGGGAGAAAAGGAGTAATTACTGTTACCTAATGGCATTTATTATTATTTTAATCTATTAGCAAGTGCAAAAATTGAGCACTGCACCTTCCAAGAGCCCAGTCACTACCTGACAAGGCAGCAGCTAGAGCACAAAGTGATTTGGTGTAGAGAGATGGTGGCACACTGCACAGTACCTTCTAGGCACACAGAACCCAGCAATTGCAGAGTATTTCTGTATTACTTGAGAAGTACAGAGGATCTGAGTGCACTGTGCATTTTCCATGCTCAGGGACATCATGACCCACTGAGGCTCATGTTCCCTTTGCAACAGGAAGAACTGAAGGCCAAACCCAGCATGACTTGTTAATCCAACTTGGCACCCAGCACCTTGGTACCAACCTCCCAGAAGCTGGAAAGACATTCTTCCTTTCCTTCCACCCTCCTCCTGCAGAGTTCCCATTCTTTTGGCTTACCTCGTTATCAGATTCCACCAGAACTTGGTCATATTCACTAAGTGCTACTAAAAACATGATGGAAGTCACATTTTCAAAGCAATGGATCCACTTCCTTCGTTCTGATCTTTGGCCTCCTACATCCACCATTCTAAGGAAAAGAAACACAGTTATCACCCAAGCTGCTGCATTTCTCCACCCAAACCCAAAGCACCAGCCTAGGATGGGAACAAATGAATCCACCCAATTTAATCTGTGCTTGCTAACAGAACCATCATGTTTACAAAATAGCCTGTTCTGGAAATATATGGAACTGAAGAGCCAGCCACAGGCCAGGGATACCAAATTCAAAGCCCAGAGAGCAGCATTCCCATTCTTAGTTGCATTCTGCTCTGGTTTGCTAAGCAGCAGTCCCAAGTCTGGAAAGACAAACCCTTCAAAACTCTGGCTCCCTCAAGCAAGCAAACTATTTCTGTTTTGTATTAAAGCACCAGCTTGCCTCAAAGCTTCTCACAGAGAGCTTTCCTTAGTTATTAAACTTGTCTTACTCATCAGTTATGTACTTCAGCTCCTCAGTTCTAAGTCCCACCTGTACAATAAGCCACAACTCTTTTATCCCTCACCTACAACACAGCACATGCAGTCCCCCTTCAGTAAAACCCTGTACTTATTTCATGGGTCAGCAAACCAGAACAGGGAGGTAACCTTCAGCCCACCTGAATGGTTTAAGAGAGAGGATGCAGGTGTCTTTATTCCTCCCCTGTACTGTCAACACTGTGGTAGAGAAGGGCAAGGAGCACCCAAGTTCCAGAGGGCTAAGGAGAAAGCTGCCATGCAATAGGCAGGCACGTCACTGTGCCTTTTAAACCACACTCAACTGCTGGTTAAAGCCTCCAAGTACCATCTATTGCTGCAGCAGCACAGGCAGCAAGGTTTGGGGGTATCCTGAGAGCCCAAGGTGGGTACAGAAAACCAGCTCTGAGGGCAGATGACAGGTATCCCACAGAAGGAGGCCTATTTCTGCACAAAGTGTGGTCTCTTTAAGGAGAAATAGAGTCAAAGTTGCTTGAGGTAAGCATTCTAAAGAGAAACATCCCAAGCCAAGCACTGTCCAGAGCAACCTCCCTTCTCCTCCCCTGGGTGGCTTCAGCTACAACAATTCCCCCAGCAGCCTCACAAGCCACTACTTCAGCCTCGGATGGCAGCAACACCATCTCCCACCAGGACACCAGCTCCTGGGAGATGGTTAGTTGGGCTTTGAGCATCACTGATTTAAGTGACAGTCAGTGCTGCAGTGTGGGGCTTTCCCTAGTCAGAGTACAATGTCACACCATCCCCGTGCCAGGAGCACCTGTCAGCAGACACTTCACAACACCACAGCACAAACATCTGCTCAGCCCTCTCAAACTAAGGACCTGGCCACTCTAAAGCAATCCAGAACTCATCCTTCCTGAAAGCATCTCTCATCCCTCTCTCAGTTCAGCTGTAACATGAATACCCCTTCAGTACCTGAAGATAATATTCTCTAGGTCAAAGGGGTACTCTATGATACCGGTTGTAGGAACTCTAACCCGTAGCACATCTTGCTGAGTTGGTAGATATCCTGGCGTAGCGATACGATCCACGTCGCTGAGATAGCTGCAAGAAGCACAGTGGAAAAACAAGAAGGTAGAAAACTACCTTAGGTTGCAGCACATAAACACACAGATTTCAACAGTGCTCTGTTTAGTCCTTCCCTGAGGTGACCAGAGAGTCAGGAGTCACTCGAACCATTGAAATTGTGAGGTGAAAAAACAACACGGTGCCTCTTTGGGGAGCAGTAACTCACCAGCCATCCCCTTTGGAGGATGGAGAGACAGACAGATAGACAGACAGATGACAACTTTATCAACTCTGTAAGGAGTGTAGAAGGCAGTCTTTACTACAGTGGAAGTTTAAGCACAGTGGATGCTTTATGTTTCAGAACCAAGTCTCACTTGAGGTTTTCTATTTGTAAATGAACCCATCACCAGGCTCAGGGTTTGGGTTTTTTAATAATGAATCCATTAAGCTACAGAGCCACACCCACCAAAGGAGAAACCTGAAGGGAAAGAGCAACCCTTCTGCTGCCTAAAAGCCAGGACCAACACAGAAGCACAGAATCCTTTTGGTTGGAAAAGATCTTTAAGACCAACTGTTAAAACAGGTAGCACAAGGCAGAGGCTCCAGCCTTGTGCATACCCAGAAGCAGGTGTGAGAAGAGGTGTCCTTATGCCCCACCAGAATGCCTCATACCCTCACAAAAGGCAGATCTGGCAATTCCTTACCATTTGCTAAATCTACCCCCAAATAAACAGGGAGGTGGTTGAGTCCCCTTCCCTGGGTGTGTTTCAAAAAGGGTAGATCAGGTACTTAGGGATCTGGTTTAGCACAGGACAGGAATGGTTGGACTTGATCTTAAAGGTCTTTTCCAACCTTGTGATTCTGTTTCCCCATCTCCAGCAAAGCTCTTTGCCTTTCTAGAGCCAGATTCACACAAGTTACCAGTTACTGCCTCCTGCTGCTCTTCTGTCTTCCCCCCTCCCCTAAGAACCACTCTGAGACACCTGTGACTTTTATCCCAATACACACAGCCAGCAGACTGTGCAGCACACCTGAAACTCCTTCATCAGCCTCAATGAAAAAAAAGCAAAAAGGTACTTTAAGCAAACTGTGTGGGGTGAAATCCACAGCAGCATCCCTGCCCTTTGAACTCAGTCCTACACCTCCATTAAAAAACTGGAGAAGTATCATCTGTTAGACCACCTCCCAGGGTAAGGGATTCTATACTCACTATTTAGCTGAATCAGAAAGCTGATATTCTCTTCTCCTGTCATAACACTCTTGTATTCCAGGGTCGTTCCACAAGGTTTTAATTGCACTTACATATGGCTGCTCAAATGTCATGACCTTTTCTACATCCACTTCCCGGATCAGCACTGCATTGGCCTGGAGATTGAAAAGGGGAGAAGGAACAAAAAAAAAGAAGAAGGGAGAAAGGGTGGGTGGTGTGAGGAGCAGGAGGTACCAGCCAAAGGCAGGCAAAAATGTTCTTAGATGAACTAAATCTTTACATTATGTCTTCAAGGATCCACGTGCTGGTTGTGGATCAGGTTGCTAAGACCAAAGGGACCAATGGGTAAACTATAAATCTAAGACACAGCAGACATTCTCCCAAAGCACCACACGTTCCTTCACAGTGGTAAAACAGGAGGTTTCACCTACCCTTAGGTCACCAGGCCTTCTGAAACACAGCAGTTCCCAAGGCAGAGCATTCACTGTGGAGAACTGCTCAACTGAGGAGCTTGAATTGCAGTTGGATAACAGAGAAAACAAACACACACAAACCACCACCCAGCTAAGCTACGTTCTGAATAGCAATAAAGACACTGCTTCCATGTACTTCGATCACAATCTATTTTGAGAGAGAAAATAAATATGTCCACCCTACAATCTATAAGCAGAGGAAGGACTAGAGTCATTACAACAGCCTGTGGCATCTGAGAGGTTATATACCCACACCAAGGCCTTTCTGAAGTCTTTGGTGCACTTGCCACAGGAAGGGGCTTTTGCCTATACCACCCATACCAGGAAAAATAAAACCCAAAGCCAAGCTCTCCATATAATTTTGATTATCTCTATCAAAACACCTCCACAATACATGAGGTAACACACAGGCAGGGCAGGCTTCCTCCCACCCTGCCTGTTCTCACCACTGAGATCACAGAACCTCTCGAAAGGCATCCAGATTCAAGAACTCCTGGTGCACCACCCAGCCCCTAGAAACAGTTATTTAAACTCAGGTCTAAGTTACTGTGTGAAAGAACCAATAAAATACAATTTCACTTCAAAAAACTGAGATATTAAGCATTAAAGATCAGAAACATACTAAAAAAAATAATCTAATTCCCTGGAACACTCTTCCCATCCTCACCCCCCCAAAAGGGAAAATAATTTAGGCTGAAAGACTCATTCCTGGACTCAAAATCAGTAAGTCAGACTTCAGCCTGACCCGTGTTCCTGTGGAAAAGCCTCAAAGAAAGGTTTGGCCCTTGGGTCAGTCCCTAGCAGAAAACCTGCCAGATCTGCAGAAACAGCGATAGGGACCTGTAGAGGTGTCTTTTGGGTCCAGTATGTATTTTGTCAGCTTCAAGTTCAGATGTGAATGGTAATTCATGCAAAGAAAAGCCCCACACGTGTAACAAAGCTGAACCCTTGAGATGAGTAAGAAGAACCCCTCTCCTATAGGCTGTATCATGCCCCAATTCCCTGCTCCCACCACTCAGTCTGCAGACCAGTGCACAAACCACCCTGAGAACGTTACTCTACCCCTTAACACAGTAAACAGAGGCAGAAATCAGCAAGATGTCATAAAAAGCAGACCTTATAGCACACAACCAACACGTATGGGGAAGAGTTCAGGAAGGCAGAAGGACGCAAACAAACAGGAACTTCCGAGTCAAACCTCAGAATCCCCATTGCCTAAAAACCTCTTGGTAAAAAACCGTGAGCAGCTTACCTTGTTCTGTTCATATTTGTACAGAATCTTCAGGGTTTCCATGGCCCTGATCATAGACTGCATGGCAGTGAAGATGTTTTGGTACACCAGCTTGGTGAAGCCTTTTTTGTCCTCTTCAGAGTAGCCTGAGCCATGAATTATACGCATTTGCTTAATGAACGTGCTTTTTCCACTCTCCCCAGTGCCTACAGAACGCGAGAGAGAGAGAGAGAGTTAGGACCCATCACAAGCCAGGTGTGCTGCAGATAGAAAGCGAGCTGATGTCAATCACATCACCCCCCCAAAGTTCCTATGACTCTACCCAAGCGCACATCAGTCCCCATCAGTTTTTTGGCCGCTTTCTAGGACATTAAAAGGCAGCCTGGACGGTCCGGCTCATCCCCACGATGAAGGTAACAGGACAGACGGAAGACATCTTGTCCTTTACAACAGGCTTCAAAAGCAGCTCCGGTACTTATTCCAAATCTCACGTTACAGCCACTCCCACAGGGTTCTGCGTCAAAAGGCCCTCGTCCGTCACACCTGACCTATTCCCAGATACTCCAGCAAGATGCTACCTACAGCACCAGCCAGAGCGGGCCCAGGCGTGCTCTTGAGTTGCTAAGTACTGCAAGCTGAGATGATAGCAAGCAGTGGGCCAGGGGAAGCTTCTTTACACAGTGAAGAGCAGATCTTCTTTCACTGAGATTTGGCACAAAACGCTCTTTACCTGACAGGGCACGTGTCTTGTCATGGGAAAGACCCAAAGAGGAGAAAAAAAATCAGCCCTAAAGAAGAATGGGGATCAAGAAACTACTTGTTTATCCACCTGATGTGAACAGTCCAGTTGGTGCCTCTGTGTAGTGTCACAAACTACTGGGCAAACACCACGTTTGCTCTGAAGGATGAGGAGAGAATCGTCCTCCTGGCAAGAGGCCTCCAAGGCCGCTCGCAGCCTTTGGATACAGCGGAGTTAAAAATGGTGACCGGCAGGGAAGGGAGCAGGACGGTGCTGGCTGCTGTCTGCACCCTGACGTGATCCCTCACAGGCAGCAGGCTGCTCAGTGACGCTACCGGATCCTTACGACGCAGGTTCACTGCCCCTGAGCAGCTGCGCCTCGGAGAAGGTAGGGAGGAGAGCAAGACACGCTCGCACCTCTGCCAGCGCGCTGAGGAGTCCGGCCCTTCCTACGCCTGCTGCCTGCAGCCAGGTGGGCAGGGCCTCCCTCTCCTACACTTATGGCCCCAGGAAAGCGTCCTTTAACATGTGAAGGCCAACAGATGACACAAAAAGATCACAGAATCATAGACTGGGCTGGGTTGGAAGGGACCCCAAGGAGCACAGAGCTCCAACCCCCTGCCACAGGCAGGGACACCAACCTCCAGGCCTGGAGCTACACAAGGTTGCCCAGGGCCCCAGCCAACCTGGCCTTCAACACCCCCAGGGATGGGGCACCCACCCCCTCTCTGGGCAGCCCCTTCCAGCCCCTCCCCACTCTCTCTGGCAAGAGCTTCCCCCTAAGATCTAACTGAAACCTTCTCTCCTTTAGCTTTAATCCATCCCCCTTGTCCTGCCACTGTCTACCCTTTTAAAAAGTTGATTCCCCTGCACGGTGGGAACTTTCTAACACAGTAAGTCTAAAAGAAAAACATCCTCAGTTAAAGAACCCACACTGTCACACGGCCTGGGGACATTCACGATTCAACTGGTATTACAGAAAGAACCCAGCAACTTCCACTCTGTACCAGGACGTTCTGTGGAGGGGACAATACGGGTCCTATACGTGATTAGCAAACCTCATCCCACAAGCTCCAGCCTAAGTATATACCAGTGACCCTTCCACCAAGTGCTTTCATTCAATCTCAAATTCACTGATACACAGAGAAAAATATCTCTATTTTTAATACAGTTGCCCAGCTGGCTTGACCACTGAGAACAAAACCAAAGTGACAATCCACGGTTAACAAAGGAGGATGCTGGCTTTCTCCTGGCACTAGGGATGGATGGATCAGGAGAGGATCTCATTCATTCATCACAAGCACTACTCACATTTAGATTTCTCAGTTACTCATGTTTATAGCGCCAGGCTAAAAGGCAAACAAATAAATATGCTGAAATAAAAGCAGCAGGCACATAACTAGGAGCAGCGTGTTCAAAATAAACAAACTCTCCCCATCTCCAACAACTGACAGAAATTATGTCAGTGTAGTTAGATATTAACATTATAAACCCCGTCCACACGCAGAAAACGATCTCCATCTCAAACAGAAAGCTACACCATAAATGAGGTGTGTGGGGGGGGATTGGAAACTGAAATCTTTTGTGGTTTCTCTCACTGTGGTGAGAAATACTTCCTTGTCCTTTACCACAGCAACCAAAACTGAGAAAAGAGAAAAAAGTACAAGTGGTGCTTCAAAGCATTCCAATACCAAAAACACCAGAGAAACCTCAGCCCCAGCATTCACTTATTGCAGATATTAAGAGGTCAAACACAGTCACTTCATCAGCACTCCTCATTCAGTTGATTCGTTGTTTTTGTTTTGGGGGGGGCGGTGAGGAGAGGGGGTGTTTTGGGGTGGTGCGTTTGCAGGTTGGGTTTTTGTTAGTGGGGTTTTGGGGGTGGGTTTTGTTTTTTAAAGGTCCCTCTTGCTTGTACCTATCCACAAGAATGGCACTGCAGTAGAACATGACAAGCTCTCCCACGTGAAGAGCACCAATTCCTTTTGAAATATGACAACGGGGAGACAAGGAGATAACCTGAACTCACCATTTCTTCTTGCCAACACCTGAAAGCAGCAGAGTTTACAATAAGTTGCTAATACACCCCAAGTACCCGCCGGGCACTTGTAAATACATGGCTCACTCAACAGTATCGCATGCTTAATCACAGGTAATTTTTGTATCAGATATCCTCCCCCCTCCCCACCCAGTGAAAAGACAAACGACTACCTTATGCCAGAGGGCAATGTCCAATGCCTTGAAAAGAAATGTCTTGATTAGCACTGCTATTCTTCACCCCAATTTTCTCTTTTAGGCTTCAGCAAACTAATGGCTGCGGGCTGTAAGGACAAGAAACTTCAACAGAGTTTCTACAAGAGAGAAACTCTCTCCTCAGAATCGTGAGGATCTGGGAAAGCCCTCTCCCTCATACGACCACTAGTATCTGTGAAGGGAAGAACTGCACGTAACAGGAGCAAAACAGAACGAATCCCTGCAAGCAGCAGTTACGTCAAGGAGAGAGAACAGACGTTACCTGCCACAGCTTAAGGTGGGCAGCGTGCAACGCTGTATCCAGTGAAGAGCATCTAACACACACCCCCTAAAGCCAGAAGTGCTGCTTATCCAATATTAACCTGTTCATACAGATTTAATTTAAATTTTTTCATCTGATGCTGAACCTTCCTTAACTGTATCTTTTAGGAAAGCGGGAAGGATTCTCGAGCAGTCTGAATTATTTCAAAAGTGGAATCTTTAGATCCAGTGGGATTCTTCTTAACCCAGATCTACCCTATAGTGCCAACCTATTTTGAAGCAGTTGCTTCCGTGGGACTGCTTTAAGGAAGCATGAGGATGAGACACGCATTCCCTAGCCTACAAAACGCCTCACAGGGCATCTTCAGAGAGCACCGATGGCAAGCTGGCGATTTTCCCTTTCACCTGAAGAACAGCAACACGTTAATCGTGGAGGATTTGTGGGGAGAAGGAAAACCCTGCCCTTCACTTAACAATTATCACCGTGCAACAGTGCCAGAGACCTCCAAAGGGCCGGGCAGACACGGCCTCACTTCACTTGCATAAAGTTTCACATTTGTTTTCATGAGGATGAGACTAATCCTTCACCTGTACCTCACAGCTCACCACCTCCCAACAGACCCCAAAGGAGCAAGCTCAATCCATCAGACGTGCAGCACTGGAGACACAGAGCAGGACACACACGCAGGCAGGCAGCGATCAGCCACAGTCCCCATGAAAACCCTAACAAGTTTAAATTTGCGGCCTACCTAGCCACAAACACCAAACTCAGAGCTGAAGAAGGATGCAAATGCCTGAAATCTTAGCTGGCTGCTCTTTGTAAGCGATTACCCATCCCTATAAACCTTAGATAAGAACAGAATAGTTACCCATCTGCATAACCACAGAAAACACTACCACCGTTTCCATCTGAACACCTCCACCCTTATCGCGGCCCGGGCGATCTCTGCCTCTGAAGGCAACGATAAACACTATAGCCATTTCCGCATCAGGCACGGGACTCTTGGTGCTTCGCCTCCCTTCCCATTCGCCACACCGAGCCCCCCTTTAACAACGCCGCCGCCGGGCCCTCCCAGGGCTGCGCAGAGGGGGTGAGGAGCTAGAGAACAGCTTTCCCTCAAGGCCCGAAGTTCACTGACAACCACCCGAGAAGCACCGGAGTCCCCGGGCGGATTTTCACACGCTAACCCAAGGCCCCGCACGCTCTGCCAAGCGTCTCCCCCGGGACGATTTTCACGCGAGCGTGTGCGCGCCTGCATTGAGACCCGGGCACTGCAGCCCCGCCGCTCCTGCTCGTGTCAAAATCCGTTTTGACAGAGAACGCATCGTAATGGGGGGGGGGGGGGGGAAACAAACCCCAAAAAAAAAAAGACCCAACCCAACCAAACCCAAACCAAACAAAGGGCAGCCAATGAGGCGGCCAGCCCCGGCACCGACAGGAAGGCCGCCCCGAGCGCAAGGCTCAGAGGCGGGGATCGTTCGTGGCTCCCGCCGCTTCCCCACACCACACCCGCGCTCCCTGCCACAGCCCGGGCGCGGCGGGGCCGCGCAACCACCCGGACCTGTCAAGCCCCGCGGCAGTCTCGAACCCGAGGCCGAGAGGGCGGGTAAGGCCCTGCGGCGGGAGCGGCGGCTCCGCGGGCCGGGCAGGGCCCCGGCGCTTCTCACCCAGCAGCAGCAGCTTCAGCTCTCGGCGGGCGTCGCGCTTGTCCCTCCGCAGCTGCTTCTCGATCTCGGCGTTGATGCGCTTCGACTCCTTCACCTCGTCGCTCAGGCAACAGGCCATCATGGACTCCAGAGTCATGGTCGCGCCGCGGCCGGGACGCCCCCGCCCACCCCCCACCCCCCCCGGCACCGACCACCGTCCTCCGCACGGCCGGGAGCCCGGCCCGGCCCCGCGCCCCCTTCTTCCCTTCCCTCCCCACCCCACCCTCCCTCCGCGGCGCCGGCCCGGCCCCGGCCCCGGCCTCGGCCCCGACTCCTGCGGCCGGGCCTAGCGCCGCCACCGCCGCCGCCCCCCTCAGCGCGCTGCCCTCGCCCGACTGCGCCGCCCGCCGCTCCCTCCTCACACAGCCCCGACGAGCCAGCGACGAGCCGGCGCAACCCAACCCGCTGCCGCCGAAAACAAGCGCTGACTGACAGGCGCCGGCGCCAGTGGGCGAGCGCTGCGCGCGGTGGGGCGGGGCGGAGCCGGTGGGGCGGGGCGCCGCGGCCAACCGGAGCGCAAGTTTGGTTGGCCGGTCAGGGAGAAACTGGGGGGGGCGGAGGGGGGGTAAGAGAAGGAAGGAGGGTGCTCGGACGCGCGTACCCAGAGCGGGGCGGGGCTGCCGGGCATTGTGGGACGGTGGCGGACCCGGGGCGCAGGGCGGGCTGGAGCCAGAGCGGGGGCGGGTCGGGGCGGCGGGGCCTCGTGGCGCGGAGCTGCCACCGTTCCCCTCGTCATCTCCCCCCTTTCCCCCCCCCCCCCCCCCCCCCCCGTCGGGCCTGGCGCTGTTGGAGCCGCGGTGGTCGTTCGGGCGGTGGTGCAGGGCGAGCCCGGGGCCCACTCGCCCGCCCGCCATCCGAGGGTGCCCTAGCACCGCCTCGGCGGAGCCAGCCAGGCCTGGCCCTGCTCGGGGGAGGGCCCGCCTCAGCCGTAGGCCCCGCGGCCCCAGCCAGCCCGGCTTCCCTCCGCCGCCCACGGCTGCGGCAGTCCTCGATGCGGCGGAGGCGAGAAGGGAGGCACGGAAAGGCCGGCCCATCGCTCCCAGGCACCAGCTGCTGCCGCCGCCCGGCCGCGCCCCACCGGCACGGAGCCCGCCGGCTGAACTCGGGATGGTGCCGCCGCCGAGGCCCCCTGGCTCTGCAGCGCTCCAGGCGGGTGCTCCCAGAGCCGTCCTCAGCCCCCTTCTCCCCGCTGTCTGTCACTAGGCCCCCGCGGCAGGAACCCCAGCCCGCGGCCTGATGTGCCACAGCCCCACGTTCATCCCTGCACTGCCCGGGGAGCTTTATCTTTCTGTGCGGCCCCGCAGCAGCTCCACAAACATGCCCCTTGCCGGTGCCTGTGGCTGCACACCCATGACCCTAGCTTGCAGGGCTGCCTGGGGCCTCTGGCTGCACTTGTGGAGGCAGTTTCCCCATCCCTGACCCTTCTAGAAGAAGGGCAGGGGCACAGATGCCAACCAGTCACCCCAGGGCTGTTTTCCTCGGATCAGGCATTAACGCTGACAGGGACTGGGAACCAGGTGTCAGGGAGCCCCGGGCAGCCCCAGCAGGAACAAAGATAGAGTTCTGGAAATTGAGAAGATTCTCTTATTCCATGACCAAATCACACAGCAGAGGATGCTGTCAAAATCCACATGCTGCAGCTCCCATCTTCCTTTCAGCTGGATGCAAGGACTCCAGTAGTTACTCCATGTACTCTGATTTAGCAGGGCCCCCTCCATCCCGGCCCTATAGATCTGTAAGAGTGTTAACACAACCTCTGGTCTCAAATCTCATCTCCCAGAAGGAGGGGAGCAGGCAAAGCAAGGCCTCTGCATATTCCACATGGTGAGGTAAACACACACACTTAACTTTCCAAAGAAGTCTCTCCCTGCCTTCCTCTCCCCCAAGCTTGTATTGGTTTCTCTTGCTCCATCTGGTGTTTCTTCGTCTCATTTCCCTAACCCCTCAAGTTTACTCTTGTTCTTTTTGCAGGCACTTCTGCTGATGGTTTTGGAGTCCTTCTGGACACTCCAACACTGCCCTTTCTGCCTGCTTGCAGCATGTTCCCACACCTCCTCAGCTGGGGTCACCTTTCCTAGCCTGGCCTGCCTGGAGGAGTGTATGTAACCAGCCTTTTTCAAGGTCCAAAAAAGCATGACAGAGCGTTACATCCCTGTCTTCCTTGTTACCTGCCTGGCTTGTGCTGTGGCTTGCCAGTCCCTACCTCATGGCAGCCTGGCTGAGACAGAAACATGAGAGATTCACAAACAACATGTTCTGTCTTCTGCTTAAATTCCACCTGGTGCTCTTATACCTGGGCTATTCCCATCTGCTCTTGGCCTCAAAAGACAATTCTAACTCTTTCTTTTTTAGGGCTCCCTCCATAGTTTGGCCTTTCACAGCATCAGTTCTCCTGCCCATTCTTGTGTTTTTCTTCTCCTCTTACTCCTGTACTTACAGTGAAGGAGATGTACTCAATCTGCTTTGTAACTGAAAATTATTCTGCAAACAGAGGTGCCTGGGTATCCAGAGTCCAAGTCTGGGCTGCTCAGCCCTTTGGAACTCTTATCTATGGATGGTGCTTAGGGAGGCAGGAAGACTAAAGTTCCTACAGTCCCTGCAGCGCTGCTCTGACTTCAGGCAAGTCACCTCTTCACATGTCCTCAGGCTGTGGGTGCAAGATAGACACCATCTGTGTTCCAGGAGCAGGCTAAAGAGTTCCTCGTTGGGATTGCTAGGTTGCTGTGGACCACGAGGTGCCACATGCTAGAGGCTGAGGCTGTCCTTTGGTTACCTTTCCCTGAGCAGGCTCCAAATCTAAAGGCCAGAAGATCTGATGAAACTTTTGCAGCTTGACAAAAGGAAAGAAGTAGCAAAATCAGCACCCATCCTCTGGCCTGCTTGCTGGGTTCTGGCTGACAGGCATCAGTTCTGATGAATACTGACCCAACTATGGGTGTAAGGATGACCGAAGTGCTGGTCTCCAATGGCAATGGTCTGTCTGCTCCTTCCCATTTCACCCCAAGAGAAAACTTGGGGTGCTTGGAGAGCTCACCTAGAGACCAGGATTTCCCTCAGCTTTCTCACCACCGTGCTGTGCGATTCCCCAAACCCCGCTCTCCCATTCCCCAGCCCTCCCCAGGCTGCTGTGGCTGTGGCCTCATGTTCCTCTCCCCTCACGCTTCCCTTGCAGCCTCTCACAACTGCTGCTGTCAGGAGATGCCCCTGACTTCCAGGCATCCTCCCCGGAGCCCTGCTGCTGCATGCTCACCAGTACTATTTGCTCTCATCAGTTCCTGCCAGCCTGTCCTGCCTCACCTCTGCTTTCCAGCAGGTTGGTGAGGGGTGGGGGAGCAGGGGGAGGGGGGGTGACCCTTATGGGTTTTGTGGCTTCCCAAGTTTTGCATAAAGGACTTAATGAAGCAGCATTTCCCACAGAGCTGATCCTGAATGTGTCGGGCTCTTCCAGAGTGACCAAAGCTCCCGTCCCGCGTTCAGGGTGGTTAATACTAAGCACAAAACCAGCCCCTGTTCATTTATCGTAGAATCACAGAATCCCAGCCTGGTCTGGGTTGGAAGGGACCCCAAGGAGCACAGAGCTCCAACCCCCTGCCACAGGCAGGGACACCAACCTCCAGGCCTGGAGCTACACAAGGTTGCCCAGGGCCCCAGCCAACCTGGCCTTCAACACCCCCAGGGATGGGGCACCCACCCCCTCTCTGGGCAGCCCCTTCCAGCCCCTCCCCACTCTCTCTGCACAGAACTTCCCCCTAAAATCTAACCTAAACCTTCCTTCTTTTAGTTTTAATCCATCCCCCTTGTCCTGCCATTGTCTCCCCTCTTAACAAGCTGATTCCCCTCCTGTTCCTCTGCTCCCTCCAGGCACTGGGAGGCTGAAGGGAGGTCCCAGCCCTTATGAAGGGTGTTGAGCATCAAGGTCCATCGGGATGCAAACACACCTTGCTGGAAAACACTGCAAACACTTCTAAGTCCCTTTCCCTGTTCCAGCCTCGTTCCTTAGGTGGTTTTGAGCTCCAGATGCTGGAGAACAGAGGGGAGCAGGGACACAGCCCAGCTGTGTTTTGCTGCAGCTGCTTCACCAACAACTTAATTGAGGAAATTTTTCATTGCTTTAAAAGAAAAAAAACCCCACCCTAAGCCCCTAACAAGCAGCTGATGAGAGCGAGAGAGAGAGAGAGCTGCTGTGGTCCCCATGCAGGAGCCAGATGCTCTGAGCACAGGGGCCCGGCTCAGCTGCATACGAGCATCACTCCGTCAGGACCCTGCCCTTCTCCCGGGCATCCCGCAGCGGAGGTACCGGTGGTCGCTACCGTTCGCTGCCGCGCTTCGGAAGCCCCACAGGGACCGGGGAAAAGCGCGGTGATCCCGGGGGCTCTCTTCCCTCATTGCCGGGCCGCAAATCCCGGCCCCGCCCGCTGCCCGGAGACCGCGCTCGGCAGAGGGCAGCAGCGGAGCGGGAGCCGGTCCCGCTGGAAAGCCCGGAGCTGGGCGGCCCCGCACCGCCCCCGGCCCCGCACCGCCCCCAGCTCCGCCCGCCGTTCACCCCGGCTCCTTCAGGAGCGTGGCGGCGGCTGGAGACGGGAGGGAAGCGGGAGCATCCGCACCGCATCCCGAGCATCCGCACCGCATCCCATCTCGAGCATCCACACCGCATCCCATCCCGAGCATCCGCACCGCATCCCGAGCATCCGCACCGCATCCCATCCCGGGTATCGGCACCGCATCCCGGGCATTCTTTGCCCCGGTCAGGCACCGCCCGCTGCTCTGCGGGAACGGAGCGGGACCGAGCACCCAGTGCTGGCACCCCCTGAGCCAGCGTGTGCCAGAACACCCAGCTCACCCCTTCCAGCCAGCGAGCTGGGTGAGCTGCCCCATGCTGCAGAGCAAAACACCTTCCGAATCGTGCAGCAGAGCTCTGCTGCCTGTGAGCCCCGCACTAGGGTGTAAGGTTCTCCCTCAAGGTGTGAAGGACAGGAGACAATTCTTCTCTCTGATCTGGGCCTCGTGCTGCTCACCACTTTCCATTTAAAAAACCCACTCTGGAGCGTTTCTGCAGCCCCCACCTGCTTCCCCCCTTCTCCACGCCTTTCAAAGTCTCCCACCTACACGTGCTGCAGCAGCATTTCCCTCACACTGTCTTGAGAAGGGGCAGCATCAATGGGACACTACTCTGAGCTCTCATTGCCACTGACAAGCACCCAGGACCACTGGAATCACTGAAGTAGTGTCTGGAAGAAAACAAGGAGATGGGAGCCCTGGGAGCATCCCTCATGCACGCAGCAGAGCTGTGCCACCAGCCACATCTGCCCCACAAAGCCAGGGAGACCCACCACCAAGCTGCTGGTGAGGACCGTGTGGGGATGGTCCAATTCCTGGTGTCTACAGGTGTTGAAGGAACAAAGCAGGGCAAAACAGCAGCTACCCAGGTGCTTGGGAGGACACTTGAGCTTTAAAGTGGGCTTGCAATGAGGGGCCAGAGCACACTTGCCATCCAGCCTGGAGACTCACTGCCCGTGATCTGTGGGCTTCAGGGTAATGGGGTCACCACGACCTTTTCAGTTGCTGGATGAGTTGTTTTATTTTTGAGACAAAGCTCATTCCCTCTCCAGCTGTAAACACTGGGTCTGCAACTCCCACCCTCAGTTCTCCCAGTGGTTCACCACTGCTCCTTGCCTTTCCCCTTCCCCTGCTTTTACCATCTGAGACCTCTTTGGCACGTGTGTCCTTCACTCCCACCCCTTGCCAGCACCCTGGGAGCAGCCTGAGTCCTTGAAGGTGCAGGAGCAAGTTCCCACTGTCAAGGGACAAGAGTTACTCCAGCATTCATCCCTTCACTTTGGGAGGCTGGTGATGTGTAACCTTGGTGTGTCAGACACCCTCCTGTTTAATCTGGAATTGCATTCAAAGCACACAAAAAGGCAAAAGCATCCCTTCAAAAGCATCCCTTCCTCCCCAAACTCTCTGCTGTCACTCCCCCAAATGGAGGCACGGGTCCCTTTGGGAGGGAGCTGCATGGCATTAGAAAATACCAGGGGCTTTGCATCATGTCTGTGATGCTGAGGAGCTGTTCAGGCATCAGTGATGCACTCTGGGTTCACACCAGCAGAACTGTCATTCCTGAGAGCACACCCAGGCCCCCAGAGGGCTTCCTGATCCAAGGAGGACAGAGGCAGAGCTGCTACAAAGAAGCAGAAGCCAAACCAACAGAAAGCAGGACACGTCCTCCAGCAGAAGACACAGGGTCAGCAGCACCTGCAGTGCCTACCAAGAGCCAAGGACCAAGAGCATCAGTTCAGCCCGTGCCAGGCAGCGGCACGTGTGGGCCGGTCACAGCTAGGCTGGTCTCACAGCACCCCATCCTGAGCACCCCCTTCACCCAGGGCACCCTGTGACTACCTTACTCCAGTCTCCTCAACACCACCTCCAGCGTGCACCCAGAGCAGGGTGCTGGGGCACCCAGGGGTGCAGAGCACCCACCGCCAGCCTCACCTCCCACGGGAGGGCACTAGCAAGCCACGGGCTGAGATGCTGCCAGCCAGCTCCACTCTCCTGATACCTCCTCCCTCCTCCCACCCAGAGGTGTTTCAGGCCAGGATCGGGCCCCCCGCCAGTCTTTAACCCCTTCCTGGCCAGTGTGTGCCCAGCACTTCTCAGCACAGCTCTTACACAAAGGGAAAGGAAAGCAATGCCACCTCTTGATAAATACAAACACCTTTATAGCAGCACATCCCGCCAGTAGCCCTAACCTTGTGTAAACTGGGACCTCCCCACCATCACCTCCTCCTCCTCCTCCTTCCCCGTGCTGCAGATCCCAGTCAGTAAATGCTGCCCAGGAGCCCACAAGAGGTAATTAATAAGGTGCATAAGGTCTCTTCCTAAAGCCTGAGTGTGCCGGGTGGTGTTCCTGCAGAGCGGGTGTCCAATCTTTCAGCCTCCCCCCCAGGTTATTTTCACGAGCTCTTCGATCACCTGTCACCAGGAAGGTGCCACGAGGAGCCTGGAGCTCTCTGAAAAGAGGGGAGGGGGAGTGGGGGACAGCACCCAGATCAAACACGCTGACAAACGCAGCCTGTGACAGCAATTGCTGGATTAGGGGTTTTTAAACCTCAACGTTTCCCGTCTGCTTTGTCATGGCTGTTGGAGGTGGGCTCAGCACACGGTAAATCAGGATAACAAACCCCCATTTACCATGATCCTTTCATCCCTTAGGATCCCAAAGCACATCATTTAATTGCACTCAACCT
>JAQOTC010000026.1:2163444-2175392 GCA_028554615.1 Rallus crepitans
TCCCAACACCCATTGCCCATGCTCTGGGAAGCAGCCAGCAGCGATGGGACAGATGGAGAGCACACAGATCCCACGAGTGCTGGCCTGACCTCGGTGCCCTCAGGGGTGGTGATGGTGGGGAGAGGGGGGCAGAACACCGCACAGACAGGCCCAAACCCACCCTTGCCACCACACAGCTCCCAGCCAGGAGCTGGCTGAAACATTACTGATAGCTCCAGCCTGACCCCGTGGTCTCATAGGCACTCTGAGGGCCTTGCTGACACGGAGCGAGCAGGCCTGGGATGTGAAAGGCCAGCGCAGCGCTAGGCCGGGGGGGGCTGCGGCACAGCGACAGTTGCTAAAACCATCTAAAACCATCTCTGCTCTGTTCACGCTGGTGAAAACCCCGCTGGGAGCTGCTGGCTGCAGGGAGGGCTGGAGCTTTTCAAGTGCTTTCACCTCGAGGTCACTGGTTCAAACTCAGCCCCGGGGTTGGGAGCCTGGTAAGTGGATGTTATTCCTGATGGACGGCACAAGGGAGGAGGATTTAGGAGAGAAATTGGTCCGGGGTGTTTTCAGGCTGGCAGTTTCAGAGGAACAGACGTCCCTGTTGTTAGAGCTAATTAGCAGCTTCGGTTCGGTGGGCAAAGGGTCGAACAAACCGCGAGGCTGCTGGCTGAGCATCCCAGGCTGCCCGCAGGCTGGGGCCTGGGAGCTGCTCCTGGCTGGGCTATGGATATCTCCTTGCTCCCTGCAGGAGACTAACCCACTGTAAAGTATAGAGTCAGAGCTCTCGGGCTCTCCAAATCCCCCTGTGCTTCCCAGGGATGCTGAGCTGAACCTCCTGCTCCCCTCCTGCTTCCCCTCAGTGATCCGTGCCCTGAGCGTGCTGGCTTCTCACCAGCAGTGTTTCTCTGGGTGGTGGGAGGCACCCTGATGCCCCATCCCACGGATAAGCAGGGATGTGGTTCCCCACACTCCCAGCCTGCTTCTGTTTGCAACCCCCAGATTTCCTTCTGGGTCCCTGAAGAGAGGCATTTCATCATGCACCTTACCAGATTTGGGCTCCGACCCAGCCACGCACCACACTCCGCACACCTAACCCCCACTAGCAGCAAACAAAGGGTTAAAACCCCCTCCCTGGAGACTCTCCCAGCAGCTGCAAACTCAGGAAACTGAGGAAACAGCTTCTCTCCTTCTGAAGAGGCTGCTCAGCCTCACAGCCTGTCACAAGCGGGGCCATTGAGCCCCTCTCCTGCCCTGGCAGAAGAGGAGTGGGTGATGTGGGGCCTCTGGAGCTCCGTGCCAGCAGGGATGGTTTAAGACTGGCTCCTGGCAGAGAAACCCCTTCTGTTTGTGGTGCCACAAGAGTGGGAGAAGGCTGCAGGCTGATAACCAGCTCTCCTGGCACCTGGATCCTTGATAAAGCTCAGCAAAGCCCCCAGCCCATTAAGGGGGGAAAGAGAGTCTGCTGAGACCGGAGGGCAGGGGCAGGACCCCATCCCCCAGCACCCTGTGCCTGGACCATGGAGCAGCACAGCATTTTGCCTACATTCAACATTGATTCCTGACTGCAGCTGCAGGGGCTTGGCAAAACTCTGCTGCCTCCCCTCTCTTCCCCTTCCACCTGCCTGTCACTGGGGGGGACATAAACCAGCCCCCTTCCTCCTCTGTGAGGTGAGCAGGTGCCAGGGGTTGTTTTTGCTGGGTGAAGGGAAGTTTCCAGACCTGTTTGACTCTCTGTTCATCCCCTTCAGCTTTTTCCCATGGGACAGATCCCCGTCTCCTCTGTGGCAGTGGCCGGGAGTCTCCTCCAGCACCCCCCACACCCCCTCCTTCTCCCTCCCACCCTCCTCATTTTTCCTTGAAACAATGGCAGGGCCTGGGAGCCAGGAATGCTTTGCAGAGCGGTGGAGCAGGGCCTCCTTCCCAATTCATCACTAATGCAGGAACGCCAAGCCCTTCCTGGCTGCAGCCAGCCCGAGATAAAAGCTAAAAGAGGCATCAATAATTAAAAACCACTCAAAGCCGGTAAGTGCAAACAGGAGCCAACATACGGATCGAAGGCAGTGCCAGAGACGAGAGTCTGTCAGCTGTGGGGTTGCTCTAAGGGCTCCCACTTCTCTCTTGTGGGTGTCCATCACCTGTCCCCACCACCACCCCCGTCAACAGAGGTGTCTCCCATCACCTGCAGCCACGCAGGGGGTCTGCAGCATAGCAGGGGGACCCTGCCCAGGAGAGACACCCCCTCCCCCCCCCCCCCCCCCCCCCCCCCCCAAACCTCAGCTCCCACATGTGGTTTGCTGTGGGGATGCTCTGGGGACATGTGGCTCTAAAGAGCAGGTGACAGCATTGGGGTGCTGTGCATGGGGGAACCTGGGGCTCAATCCCAGGAGCGTGGCTGGAGAACCTTGGATTTCTAGTACAGCTCTGGCTCAGAGCCTGAGGACTTGCTGCCAGCTCTTCCCCTCAGTTTCCCCTCTCATCTCACGTTCATGCCAGGACAGACTCCAGCCAGGATAACGCTGCTGTTTGTGCCAGCTGCTGGTATAAACACCCGGGGCGATTTGCGTTGTCTGAGGGTGCCAGGAACTCAGCTCTGCTCAGCTCAAGGCTCCTCATTCAAGTCTGCAAGTGAGAAGCTCGACACGGGATGGGTTGGAAAGGTTGGGGTCACCTTTGGTCCCCGCTTCCATGGGCCAGGAGAACCAGCAGGGAAAATCTGTATCTTCAAAATGTGGTGCCCCAGTTCTGCTCCTGCTGCCCCATAATGCCCCTCCTGACCCAAAATCCTTGCATGCAAACCATCTTGTTGCCAGAAAAGCCCACCCAAGGCTGAGCTTGCCCATGTGCTTAAACCCAACGGGCCCCAAACCCACATGGATCCAAAGATGCAGGTGCAAGAAAGCCATCTGCAAGGAATGGGGCACCCCCAGGTGCCACGGGGAGCTGGAAGCTCAGGTCCCAGCCATGCCCCCATCTCCCTTCCCATCCTCAGTGGTCCCCAGCCAGGCCAGCAAATACTCCTGCAAACCTGGGCATGTGATGAGAACAGCCCCCGTGGATACGGGGTGGTTGTACGTGGCTCCTCACCTGCCCAGTGCCCCTGTTTGGAAGGGACAGAGCAAACAGGAGAAGGGGCACCCAGCAGGGATCCAGCCCGGGGCTGGAGGAGACACTGCTCAGGCTTCTCTTGCCCCATGAGCAGCGAGCTCCAGTCAGCCATAGACAACTCAGAGCAACACAATGGTCTCTGCTCTCCACCATCCACCCTGGAGATGTGCTGGGTACGGGATGCCGCACGAAGGAGATGTGTGGGGTGAGAAATAACTCACCCCACAGCGCAGAGCCAGGGCTGCCCTTCCTGGCTGCACGTTCCTGACTGAGCCCCACAGGCTGGTGCTTGGGGCAGGACCTGAAAGGTAAAATCATTGGGTTAATTCCAGAAGCAGCCAGCTGTTCCGCTTGGATCTGGGTTCAAACAGCAAACTGAGGTCCCGAGTGTCCCGAAGCCCTGGCTTGTTTGGTTTCTCTGCTGGTTATAAACAGAAGGGCTGTTTACAGCACTCGCCTCTCGATCCTGGCATGGATTTCAAACGCCCTCGTCCTTTGGGGCTCTTCCAAGCGCCGCCGCTACCAGGCACAAGTGTGAGGCTGCTGCAGGGAGCGGCTGGGCCCCCGGTTGAGCATCCGGCGGCGGCAGCTGGAGCTCTGCCTGGCTTTGCTGGTTGGGTTCAGCAGCATCCTCTGCCCCGTGCCTCACATCCCTGCACCCAGAGCAGCAGGACCAGCTCCCTCCTTTGCTGCTGTAACCAGAGGCCTGGGGGTGCAAAGGGTTAACTGTGGTTGTTTTCTCCCCGGTCCAAGCACAAGCTGAAGCAAATTAATCTCCGGGTTACAGGCTGTCCTGCTCCAGGGCCCCTGTCAATCATTAATGGAAGGGGATGAAGATGCATGTGACATCCATCATTCCAGAGCTGCCTGTTCCAGGTTTACCTGCATCTCTCTCTGAGACAGGAGAGGAGCTGCCTAAGGAAAAAGCGACCCATTTCCATGGTCTCTCCTTCCCCCCAAACACAACATGAAAAACATTCCTGCCTTTTGAACAAACACTTTCCCTTCCATGATACTCACGTGGCATAAATAAGGTGGCAAGTGAGAAAGAAAATAGCTCAGACTGGATCCATTTGGACTCAAATATGTGTGTTCACATGTGGGCACATGATGTATGTATGTAACATGTACTGGAAGGGTTCTAAAGAGCTCTGGGGCCAAAGCAGTGGGTTAGCACGGGGCTGGACACGGCTGGTGAACATCATTGGAAGGGCACAGGGAAGGCACAGAGGTTGGATGCCAGGGAAGAGTGTTGGGCCCTGAGCCCAGCCCGCTGCCCTGGGAAGGCTCCGGTAAGGGCAGCAGGCAGCCCCGGGGTGGCACGGGGCTGGGAGAACCTCTGGTGCCCACCGCTTCGCTCCCGCTCCGGCCACTCCCGGCACGCAGCGAGTAAATAAGGCAATTAATAAAAGATTAGGATGAAATGTGAGGCATTAAATATTGAACCCTGCGCCTGGCTGCGGTGCCCAGGTACAGCTGGCTCCTGCAATATTCAAGGACCGGTCCCTGCTCCCCCCTTCGGCTCCCGGGGCTGCGCGGGGGGCTGAGGAGAGGCGGTGGGGATTAGGAACGGCCCCTCTCGGGCAGGATGCTTGGCCGCTGGGCCGGGAGCGGGGCCCAGGGCCGCCCCGGTGACCTGCCGGGACCCGCCGGGCTCGGGAGGGCGACTCGGAGGGGACAGGGCTCGTTGGTGGGGACCCCCGGGGCGGCGGGGGGGTGCTGGCACCGAGCCCGGCGCTCCGCTCCCCGCAGAACCGAGAGCCCCGGGGCCGGTTGGGGCTGCCCCCCGCTCCGGGGGTGGCCCCGAGAGCTCCGACCTGTTCGGCTTCGGGTCCCGGCCAGCCCCCACCCCCCCGCCCCCGCCAGCCGCGGCCGCTGAGCCCCGGCCCCGCCGCCCCACGTTACTTTGAGTGGCAGCCGCGAGCCGCCGCAAGGCCTTGTGGGCCTGCTCGGGCCGCCCGCCGTGGGAAGCCGGCCCGGCCGGCGGCTCGGAGCTGTGCGCACCCGGGAGGAGCGGGCCCGCCTCCTCCAGCCCCCGGCGGGACGCGGGTGGGACGGGCCGGGCCGGCTCCGAGCGGGCGGCGAACGGCGAACTACAACTCCCAGCGTGCCCCGCGGTGCCTCCGCTTGGGGGGCGCCTCTGCGGCCCCGTCGCTTTTCATTGGCCTTCCCGGGATGTGGCGTCACGAGCCCATGTGGGAACAGGGCAGGGCGATTGGTTGGCGCTCCCAAAGCGGTAGCCAATGGCAGGTGCGGCCCCCGCCGCTGCGGGCCGCGGGGGCTGGTTAAGGTGGCGCGGGGCGCGCTGGTGGGGCCGCGCGTGGGAGGCGCGCGCTCCCGGTAGGGCTGCGCCCGCCCGTGCGCCCCCTTCCCCCCCGCCGGTCCCGGGGGAGCCCCCGGCACTGCCCGTTCCGTGTCCGGGCCCTTCTAGGGCGGGAGGGGGCGGCCCAGCCGGCGGTGAGCCGGTAGCCCTGCGCTGCGGGGGAGCCCGGCCCCGGTGCCCCGGTGCCCCGGTCTCGGCCGGCAGCTGTCGGGCCGGCTTCGCTCGCGGTTTCGGTGTCACACCGGCGGCCGGTGCCACGTCCGCCCGGAGAGGGGGTGGGGGCGGCCGCCGCGGTCAGCCGCGCTCCCGGGGGACGGGGATGGAACGGGGGCTCTCCCTGCCCCGAGGGCCGGTCGGTCGGCGCGGCTCCGCGCCCGGCTCTGCTCGGCCCCGAGGCAGCGCGGCGGAAGGGAGTCCCTCCGCCAAGCAGGGCCCGGGGCGAGGGAGAGGTCCTGGGCTCCGGCGGGTGCAGGGAAACGGGGCAGCCGTGCCGGTGGGGCGGCTCCCGGGTAGCTCCGCTCGGCCTCGGAGCAGCGCCCGCGGGACTGGCAACCCGCCGGGATTCCCCGCCTCGGTCTCCAGCGTCCCCGTGGACCCCCTCGGTGCTGCCGGGCAAACGGCGGAGCCGTTCCCTCCGTCCATCCCGAGTCCTCCCGGGAGGCGCCACCTTAAACGGGCTCCGGCGGACGGGGCGCTCGGGGCCCGCGGGGACGGGCGGCAGCTCCGCCAGCCGGGGACCGCCGGGGCCCCGCCGCCGCCTCCCTCCCGCCCGCTCCCGCCTCCTCCCTGCTCCCGCCCCCGGCTCCCATGGGGGCCGAGCGGAGACCCCGAGGCCGGCGGGCCGCTCCCCGTGCCCGCCCGCCCGACGGCAGCCGCCTGCGCCCCGCCTGAGCCGCTCCGCGCCCCCGCCCAGCCCCCGCGGCCACCCCGCCGCCGTCCCGCTACCGGTGTCGAAGCGAGGATCCCCCCGGAACCCGGCGGGGGCAGCTCCCCTGCCAGGGGCGGGGAGAGGGGAGCAGGGGGGCCGGGATGTTCCCTCAGGGACGGCTCCCGGTAAGTACCGGAGTGGCGGGGATCGGGTTGGGGCGAGGGCAGCGCGGCGGAGCCACAGCCGCCAGCCCCGCGGTCTCTTTCTCCCCCCCACACCGCCCAGAGCTCCCTCCAGCCCGGGCAGCCCTTCAAGTTCTCGGTCCTGGAAATCTGCGACCGCATCAAGGAGGAGTTTCAGTTCCTGCAGGCTCAATACCACAGGTGAGGGGCGGGCGAGGGGGTCCCGGGGCCGGGGTGGGCGGCTTTAGGGGGCAGGAGGCGGCCGGGGGTCGGGGAGGGCTGCGGGTAGAGGAGAGCGGCTGGGGAAGGGGCGTAACGGGGGCTGGGGGTAGGGGAGGGGGCGGTCCGGGTGCGGGGAGGGGAGGATGGGGGGGTGAACTGGGGCTGGAGACGGTGGGGAAGGGGGTCCTGGTGAAAGGAACGCTTGGGGAAGACCGGGTGAGGGGTTTGGGCTTGAAGGGGTGGCTTGAGGCCATGAATTAGGGTGCCGGGTCTTGAGTGGGGGTCCCAGCGGGGTGCCCACCCGCAGTTCGTTTTCCCGGTCTGAGCTGGGTGTGGGGTGATGTGGAGGGGGGGCAGCGGTGCTGTGGGAACGGGGCGGTGGGTGGGTGTGATGGGTCGTGTGGGGGGAGCAGGGGCTGTGGGGGCAGTGCCGCCGCAGGGGTCCAGGTCCCAACACGGGTCAGGGTGGGTGTGTGACACCCCCGTGAGACTGGGGTGCAGGCAGGGGCTGTGCCAAAGTTGCTGAGCTTTGTGGGGTGGAAAAGTGGGAGCTGGGGGGGGGGCCAGGGCAGGAGATGGGGGTCAGTGACTGGAAACCGTGGATGCTCTTGGCAGCCTGAAGCTGGAATGTGAGAAGCTGGTGAGCGAGAAGACAGAGATGCAGAGACATTACGTCATGGTGAGCTACCCCTGCCCTGTGTCCCCCCTGCCTCCCCCCACAAAGCACCCCCCATGCCACCCTCCCGTGAGGTGCCAGGCTCTGGGGTTCCCTTCAGCTGCTCACCCAAAGAGCCATCGGCCTCCCTTATGCCACCCCTACCAGGGGGGTGCCCAGCTTGGGGCTGGCCTGGGTGATGGTGCTGGGGAGGGGGGGGCATGTGAGTTAGGAAGGAGTTAACTGTAATTCCTAGCAACAGCGGCTCTTCTGCTGATGTCTGCTGCCACCGGTGCTGCCTGAGCCCAGGAATCTGCCATCAGATTTGTATCTTTAAATTTATTTATTTATTTCTCTTTGGCCTTTTAATTGACACCCCCTTCCCCTTCCCCTGGCCCTGTTTCCCTCCCAAGGTGGAGGGGGGGTCTTGGGGTGGTACCCAACAGATGCTGTTGCAGGTAGAAGGGGGAGCAGCCTTTAAAAGCAGCAGGACAGGAACCCTGGGCAGTTGCCCAGTGCAGGGGTGATGGCCCCTGCCACCCACCCCGACACCAGCCAGAGCCCCCAGCCCTGGCAGGATGGGGGGTGTCCACTGGAAGGGGGTGGGAATTGTGGAGCTGGAGCAGCATTGCTCATCCACCAGTATCCAACGCTACCAGGACATGGGGACCCAAGTGATGTCACTGTGACAGCCCCATGTACCAGCTCCTGTCACCCCCCCTCAGCTGGGATCCCTCCCGCATCCAGAGGCTCAGGGAGCAGGGACCCTCCCCAGCAGCGCTGGATTTGGGGAGTAGGGGGCTGCTGAGCCCCTGGCTCCTCACAGCTGGTTGCTCTGGGCAGCTCCTGACCTGGCTGCGTTGTGGTTTTCCCTCAGTACTACGAGATGTCCTACGGGCTGAACATCGAGATGCACAAGCAGGTGAGTGAGGTGGGGTCTGGGCTGGCAGCAGGGGATGGCAGGGGAGAGGCTGAGGATGGAGACTGCTGGAAAATTGTTTCCCTCGTTCCCTTGTAGCTGTCACAGTGTGGGAGATGTTGCATGGCTCTGTGCGAGCCAGGGGCTGGCTTGCAAAGGGGTTCAGCAGTTGTCAGGACACGTGGTCCTGAGCTCTGGTAGGTGCTGTGGGACAGGGCCTCCTCCCTGCCATCCCAAATCACCTCTGGGAGCATGGCCCTGTCCATCCCCCCATCCTCATCCATCCCCCCATCCCCACAGCAGTTCCCCGGGGCCCTGGACTCCAGAGGGAGAGTGGAGGAAACAGCAGGAGCTGGAGGCAACTGGATTGTCTCTCTGCTTGCTTTTATTTTTATTTTTTTTTTAATCCCCTTTTCCTTTCCTGAAGCCAGAGGAGTGTTTTCACCCTTCCCTGGTTCCCCTTTTGTTCCAGCGTTAATTTGCTTTCCCTCTTCAGATTTATCAATCTAGTCATCACGGGCTCTCTGCCAGGGAAATTAGTTTGGACCAATGCCTGACAAAGTGGCAAGTCAACTGCCATATTCCTCCAGCTGGCTCAGCCCCTCTGAGTTTGCTCCTTTTGTTAGCAGGGAGAGCTGAAGAGCCCGTGAGCACGTTCCTGCTGTCCCCACGAGCTGAGCTCCAGTGGGATGACTGGGATCCAGGGCTGGGATGGGCACCTAGGAATGGCTTGAGCCATGCAGGGTGGCAGAGGCGATGGGGTGATGGCTGGGAGGAGGGAGATCTGACCCACCTAGGTCTGGCTCCTGGGTCAGCGTGGGTAGGAGAGGTCTGGGAGAGGGGGTGTCTCCAGCTCTGGGGTCCCCCATGGGTGTTGGGGTGCAGCCAGGATCCATGGGTGATGGGTGTTGGTGGGTGCAGGCAGTGGGTAAGCATCCCCTTTGCTCTTCACTGACCCTGTGGTGGTGTGACCCCTCTCCAATGCTGTTGGGGATGCTCGGGAGCCTGAGATGAGAAAACACATGAGAACAGCCCATCTCTGGGTGTGCAGTGTGTGTGTGTGTGTGTGTGGAACAAGGCCCAGGGGAAGCCAAAGCCCCTTCCCTTGGGAAGCACCACTCACCCTGGTGGGGACACAGCCGGGCGGTGGGTCCGCCTGTAGCCACAGCTGGAGGGTGGGACACACCAAGTCCTCTGTTTCCTCACTGCTGCTTGCAGGGGATGGGTACAGGGGGGCTCTGTGCCTCTGCTGCCCCTCATGAAGGAGCAGGGAGAGCTGCTGGGCTGGGATCTGGGCCAGGATGGGGATGGCAGAGCAGGTCCCAGCGCGGGCGCCTTGCGGGGCTTTGCTGGCGCGGACGGAGAGCTGGATTTGTTTGTGGGAATTTGGTGTCCCCCTCACTCTCTCCTTGGCTTGGCAAGGGATGCTCTCTCGGGGAGAGGAGCAGCGTGCTGAGGGCTCGCTGCCAGCGCCTGTGGCTCCACTCTCCTTCCCTGCCAGCCTGGGCGCAAGAGCCGCAGCCCACAAAGCCAGGCTGGGTTTGGGCAAAGCCTGAGCTGTGAAAGGACCAGCAGCCTGGCCTGGGTCCATGGAAGGATTTAGGAGTTGGGTTCCCTGGGGACCCTGACAGCCCAGGAGGGTCCCACAGCGCTGGGCAGGGTCCTGCCTTGGCAGCAGCTTGGGAAATCCCAGCAGGGATGCGGAGGCAGTAGGAGGGTTTGGCTCAGCGTGGGGTGGGGGGGTCCTGCCCCACAGAGGCTGTGTGCAGGGTGCTGGGCTGCCCTCCTCCCCCCTGGAGGGGACAGGGTGGGGTTTGGAGCTCTGTCACCCCGTGACACTCTCCTTCTCTTGCAGGCAGAGATTGTCAAGAGGCTGAGTGCCATCTGTGCCCAGATGATTCCCTTTCTGACCCAGGAGGTACAGGGACACTCGGGGCCCTTGGGAAGGGGCAAACCTGAGTTTGGGTGGGGGGAGATCTCTGTACCTGGGCTGGAGGGACGGGAGATGGGGCTGGCACGGTGCTGCTGAGCTCAGGCCAGGAGCATGGCATGACCTCCCTGCTCTCTCCCTCCCCAGCACCAGCAGCAGGTCCTGCAGGCTGTGGAGCGGGCCAAGCAGGTGACCATGGGGGAGCTGAACAGCATCGTCGGGGTGAGTCCAGCTGCGGGTGGAGGGTTTCCCAGTTGGGGGTTCAGACCACACAGCACAGAGATGGGGGGGAAAGCTGGGGGTCTTCCATAAGCCTGGGGCTGGTTCCTGCTGTGAGAGGGTTTGCACTGGGTCCCAAAAGTGATGGAGGGCCTCTGGGCTCCTCCCTGGTCCCCACCACCCTGAGCAGAGCGGGGCAGAGCTGCAGATTTGGCTTGTCTGCCGGGATGGTGTCCATGGTGGGAGGTATTTGAGGTGCCCTGGGTGGCAGGGACAGGTGATGTGACCTGGGCTGTGCCACCTCACCAGCTCTGCCTTGCTCCTTGTCCTCCCACCTCATCCCCTTGCGCTTCTCATCGTGGTCCCTGCAGAAGCTGAGGGATGCTGGGCATGGCTGTGTCCACTTCCCCCAGCAAGGGCTGCTGTTACTCTTTTCTTTTCCAGCAGCAGCAGCTTCAGCACCTCTCCCACCACACATCTGCCCTCCCGCTGGCATCCCACCCCTCGGGCCTGAGCGGGGCCAGCAGCACCTCGGGGCTCCTGGCTCTCTCCAGCACCGTGATGGCACAGTCCCAGCTGGCTGCCAAGGAGGACAGGGTGGCCCAGGATGGGGACACCAGAGGTAAGGGGCAGCAGGACAGCAGGATTAACCCTTCAGATAACCCAGGGGTGTGCTGGCAGCGCTGGGTGGGGGGGTCCTGCTGCCCTCCCTGCCTGTTTTGGGGCTCCTCAATGCCTGGCAGCTGTTCCCTGGGGCTGGGGGCAGCGGCAGGCGCTGCAAATGAGAGATCCAGCTAATTAAATATCTGCAGCCCCAGGAGGCTGGCTCGGCTTCTGACCAGGGGAACAGCAGCTGGGTGCTGATAGCTTGAAGCTGGGGGAGAAGGGGGGTACCCCAGATGCTGGCCAGTAGTGCTCTGGGTGCACATGGGTCTCCCAGTCCCACCAGCTGTTTCCAGGGTGGGGGGGTCCCCCCCTTTCACAAGGCAGCTACAAAGGCATGAGATCCTCACAATAGAGACACACACCCCCCCATCCCCCTTATTTATACCCCATAAAGATGTAATGCTGAGACTTGAAGGGAAAATCCTGTTGCAAACCCCTGTGGAATCTGTGGGAGCTGCAGGTCCATGGCAGGGCAGAGCCACGGAGCCTTATGGCTGGGGAAAGCAGCTGTAATTCCTTGTCCTTCTGGGTGCTGCCTCCCCTCAGGATGGCAAAGCGCTTTACAAACACCATCAATATTTAATCACCGTTAAATCAGTGCTGTGAATGCTCCTGGCAGGCCTGGGCCAAATTAATAACAGCACCCAGCTTCTCCAGCAGCTCGGGGCAGGGAGGAGAAGCCGCTCAGAGCTCAAGTCACCTTCTGCTGATGGGCACAAGGGGGTTTGAGGCTTGAACAGAGGGTTTGGGCATCGCCGAGGGGTAAAAACAGGGTAAAATTTAGCAGCCTACAATGACCTGCCAGGAGGGTGCAGAGAGGTGGGCGCTGGTCTCTTCAGCCAGGGGACAGGAGATGGGACAAGGGGCAATG
>JAQOTC010000026.1:2175492-2187292 GCA_028554615.1 Rallus crepitans
AACCTTGTGTAGCTCCAGGCCTGGAGGTTGGTGTCCCTGCCTGTGGCAGGGGGTTGGAGCTCTGTGCTCCTTGGTGTCCCTCCCAACCCAGCCCAGTCTGTGACTCCATGATTCCATGACCAAGCTGCAGCCCGCCTCCCCGCGTCCTTTCCAGTGTCCCTCGGCCCTGGGGGACCGGGGCGACGTTTCCGCGGTGTGGGATCAGCAGGACCAGCACCCTACCGACCCCGCCCGGCTCCGGTCCCAGGCTCGGGCCCGGCGAGCTCAGGCGGCGGCTCCGGGCGCGGCCCCGGGGGGAGCGCGGCGGCTGCAGCCTCGGCGTTCCGACAGCAGAGGGGGCCGCAGCCCCGCGCCGGGGACCCGCTGCCGCCCGGGGGGGTCCGGCGGAGCGAGGGGCTCGGTACGTACGGACGCTGCCGTTGCTGCGACCCTCGGGGGGGGGGGGAGGGGGCGGTACGGTGGCTTCCCACGGGCCCCCAGCAGCCCCCCCTCCTCCGGCTGAGGCCCGTGGGAAGCCGCCGTCTGCCTCCCGCGAACATCCGTGGGCAAACCTCAGGCAGCAGGGACGGAGGGGTCCCAGTGTGTGTGTGTCCGTGTGTCCCACCCCTCTCCCCTCCTGAGCATCAGCAGAGCCCTGGGATGGGGTCCCAGCGCCCACCCTGGGGCTGAGAGTGGCCAGGGCTGGCACCTCACAGGACTCTGTGCAAAGTGAAGCTGGAGGAAATCTAATGAGCAAGGCCCACGTGCTGCCAGACATACCCACGCCCCCCCCCCCCAGCCCCCCGAGGCCCTTTGCTGGCCGGGATCCACCCCTGAGCAGGGACACTGAGCCACCTGCCCAGCATCGCACAGGCTGACCAAACAGCCTGGGGCCAAGCAGAGGGCAGGGGCTGCTTCCCGTCCCTGTGACATCTCCAAGTGCTCAAGCCCAGCTCTCGGTGCAGCCATTCTGTCTGAGTCGGGCAGTTCTTGGGTGGCTCCCGCCGCCCTGGCACCATCTCACCACCACAGCACCGCGTGGGACAAAGTCCTGCCTGTGGCATCCACTCCATAGTGCTGCGCTGCGCGGGCAGGGAAGCAGCTGCCTTACCTCACTCTGCTCTGCCCTGCTCCAGCATGGAGCTGTGCATCCCTAGCACAGGTCAGTGTGACCCCACCGGGCCGTGTCCTGGCTTACTGAGCCCCACGCTGTGCCTCCACAATGGTCCAGCTCGGAGCACTTCCACGCCAGCCATAAGGGTGGCTCAGCACCACCAAAGACTGCCCAAGCCTGTGACAAGAAGGGAAGATTAATCAGCGGTGGGATAGAGTGTATTAACCTCCCCATCCCCTGCTCAACACACCCCGGGCATCCCACAGGCACTGGCCAACCTTCCCTCCTCCAGCATCCCCCACCCAGCTCTCCTGCCTCAGGACTTCACCCACACACCACCAAGATTCCGGGCCTGCAGGCAGCACCCACAGGGCAAATCCTGCCCCTGGAGCCAGGCCAGGGCCCCAGGGCACCGACAGGCAGGAGAGAAGCTGCACTGGGTCAGGCTGGAGCAGAGGAAAGCTGGCAAGTGGTTCTGTCCTTCTCCTTAAATCCCGGGGCAGCCAGAGATTCTTTCCAGCTTTTCTGGCTTCCCGCAACAGCCCTGACATTCTCCACAGGCCACTCACGCTGCACTTAAGGAAACCAGCCCAGTAGCTATCATTGGGGTGGTTTCTGTATTATTTATGTTTCCTTCCTCTCCTGACCAGGATTTGGGCCTGGAGCAAACAGCTGGGCTGCGGCCATCCCCACTCCCAACAGGGACTCGCTGTGGGGACCCACATGCAGACCTTTGCTCCCATCCCCTCTCTGAGTGTCACCAGCCTGGCACAACCCCAGCCCCGGACAGGCAGCACCGGGAGCCTGTCCTGCCCCGACAGCGTCTGAGGAGAACACCCCCTGCGCTTCAGTGGTTAAATCACAGCTTAAAACAAACACAGGCCTCGGCCTCTGTTTCAATCCAGCTGCTCTGCTCCCCACCGGCCTCTCCAGTGTGTCCGAAGGCTCCCGGGGAACCCTTCACCCCCCCCAAGCAGCAGCATCGTGACCAAGTCAACCCCGTATCTACCCCGCGCCGATGCTGCCAGGGGGTTTCTGTGGCCACGTTCTTCCACTGTCGGATTTTTCATCCCCCCCCCCCCGCCTCTTTTTAATCAGGAAAGAAGCCCGAGGCTGGCGGGACACACGCGGCTCCCACATGTGCCCTCGCTCCCTTCCTTCTCCCCCTTCCCTTTTCCACAGCGACGGGAGGCAGCCGAGCCGAGCCGAGCCGAGCCGGGGCGGGGCAACCGGCCAGGCGGAGCGGGGGGGCCGGAGGGGGGGTGTGAAGAACCGGAGCCCAAGACGCTGGAGCGGAGCCCGGGGAGGCGGCGGGGGGTGAGGGGAGAGGGGGTGGTTGAGGCCCGGGCCGTCCCCAGCGTGGTTGGACGGGACCCCGCTGCCTCCATCCCCTGCCGCGCCCCACACCTGCCCGGTCCCGCAGCTCCCCCTCCCCATCCCTGCTTTCCTCCCCCGCCCCCCCCCCATCCTTCCCCGCTGCCGCCCCGCCCCAGCCCGCGGGCGGGGGCACCGGCTGCCGGAGCCGCCCCGTCCCGCCCCGTCCCGTCCGCCCGGACTTTACCTCCGGAGCGGGCCCGCGCCGTTCCGGGCCATGTGAGCCGCGGTCCGGGCCGCGGGGCCGCTGCCGGCAGTGGGATGGAGCGCAGGAAAGTCTTCGTGGTGCTCGACGTGCTGTGCCTGGCGGTCGGTGAGGGCTCGGTACCGGCGCGGCCGCGGCGCCTCCCGTCCCGGGCGGCTCCGGAGCGTCCCCGGTGGGGCTGCGCCGCGGGCTGGGACTGCGGGGGGGTACCGGGGGTCCTGGGCGCCCCGCGCCCGGTGTTGCTGGGCCAGGGGAGCGGAAGCCCGGGGAGAGGAGGGGAGGGGACGGGGCGGGGGGGGCACCTGCCCGGCCCGGGGCTCTGGGCCTTCCCCTCGCTCTCGGGATGGCGGAGCCGGGCCGGTACCGACTCCTGGCCCGGAGCTGCCGGGCCCCGCCGCGGAGCTGCTGCCTCGACGTGGGGCCGCCCCATTGTCTGGGCCCGACACGGTGCTCCAAGCCGAGGGACCCCGGTGCCGGAGCCGGGCGGGACGAGACGCTACCAGCGGGGCCCCGCCGCGCTTCCCGGCCCCAGCCCCGCCGCCCTGGCTGCCTGCCCGCCGGCCGGGCCCTGCGCTCCGCGGGCGGCCGGAGCGGGGCCGGGGCCGGGGCTGGAAGGGGCCGCTGGGCTCGCTAAACCCCTTCCCAGGGCAGCCGCAGCTTCCCCCCCCGCCCCGTGTAGGCGAGCGCCGGTTGCTAAAAGCGCCTCCGACAAGCGCCTAATTAAGACGGACTAAAAATAAAGGCCCGGGTGGTAATTTCAGCCTGAACCTCCCGGGCCGGGAGTTGCTTTCTTGGGCTCGGAGCACCGGAGGGAGCGGCAGGTTCCTGTTTCTGTCCGGGTCGCTTCGTGTCTCCCGTGTCCTGGTGCCTTTTATTTTTAGGGGAGCTTGGTTTCTTTTTTTTACCCCAGAAAGAAAGCTGCCGTCTAATTTGAGCTGCAAATTAAGGTCTGAGGTGTGCGCGGAGGCGTCTGCAGCCTCCCCAGTTCGGGGGAAGGGGAGGTGGAGGGGCCGGGCGGCACCGGGCTGGCGTGCGGGGGTCGCTCGGTGACCGCAGGATGCGGCGAGCTCCGGCCCGGGTGTGGGTGTCGTCCCGTCCCCCCCCACACCTCTTCCTCCTCAGTTGCTCCCCCCCGGGGAGGAGGGTGCGGGCGGGGACAAAGGTGCGTGTTCCCGGGAGACGGGGGGGGGGGGGGGGGGGGGGAACGGACGGCAGCAACCACCGGGAAGGGCGGAACCGGGCGAGGAGCCCGGGCTTAAGGTGGACTGCGGGTCCAGGGGCATCGCCCCGCATCCTGGTCCAGGGGCATCACCCCACATCTCGCCCCGTATCCCCTTGCCTGGCTTCTGGGGCTGCCCAAGGAAGCAGCCCCTTGCCTGGGATCCCCTCTCAGCCTGTGCCACAGGGCAGAGACTCCCAAACTCCTTTCCATCTGGGGATGCTGGGTGAAAAGCCGCCTCGCCTGGACTGATCCTGCCAGGAGCAGGGTGAGCAGAGGGGCTGGCCAGGGTGGGAAGCCACAGGTGCTTTTGGGTCCAGCTGCGCCTGTGCTGGGTCACACACCAGCATCACCAGGCACTGGCTGTCCCAGAGCTGGGGTGAGGGACTTGGGACCCTTCTCTGGTGTAAAGCAGGTCTGTGTGATGCCTGTGTAATGAGCTCCATCCTCCTAGGCCAAAACCCTTGGGGAGTGTGAGGAGTGGGCACCGAGGTCAGCCCAGTCTCTCACGTCTGGGGGGAAATTGGATGGCCATGGGGGCTCTTGCAGGTGCCCGTTTGTGGCCATCCTGTGTGGTATCTGGGCGCCGCAGGCAGCTGTGAGCTCTGATAGGGCCCTATCAGCATCGGGGTCGGCGTGCTGGCGGGTGTGAGTGGCTCAGGACCGTGTCCCCAGAGGGGCTCCCTCCCTGGCAGCGGGGACCTGGGGACCCAGGGATGGCAGGGGACCTGGGGACCCAGGTCCCCTGCCATCCCTGGGTCCCCACTGCTGCGTGGCACTGGGTGAGTGTGGAGCCAGCAGATGGGTGTCCCCAGTCCTCTCCTCCTCTCTGCCTTGCAGCGTCTCTGCCTTTCATCATCCTGACGCTGGTGAACTCGCCGTACAAGCGTGGCTTCTACTGCAACGATGACTCCATCCGCTACCCCTACAAGGCAGACACCATCACCCACGGCCTCATGGCTGGGGTCACCATCACCTGCACTGTTGTCATTGTAAGGAAGCTCTGTCCCCTTTCCCCCTGGGGTGGGGATGTCATAGCATGTTGCATCTGGGAGTAGGGTGCCAGCACAGCCCCTCACCCTCCAGACCCTTGGCAAAGCAACAGGACTCTTGGATGGAGCCCTGCTCTCCTGGGGGTCAGAAGCTCCCTCTGGGGTAGTGAGACCCATGTCCTGTGGGGCTGGTTCCCTGCAAGGAGGGGAAAGTTCCCATGAGCTTCTGTGGCAAGTGGGCACTGGGGGCTCCTCTGGCACAGACCCCAAGAGTCAGAGCACCCTGTGGGTGCTGGGGAGCTGCTTGGTGGCCTGGACCCTCACCCCCTGCCCCTTTGTCCCTGCAGATCTCTTCAGGAGAGGCGTTTCTTGTCTACACGGAGCGCCTCTATTCCAAGTCAGAGTTCAACAACTACCTGGCTGCCCTCTACAAGGTGGTGGGGACCTTCCTTTTCGGGGCAGCCATCAGCCAGTCCCTGACCGACCTGGCCAAGTACATGATCGGCCGCCTGCGGCCAAACTTCCTGGCTGTCTGCAATCCTGACTGGTCCAAGGTGAACTGCTCTGTCTACGTGCAGCTGGAGAGCATCTGCCAGGGGGACAGCAAGGACATCACCGAGTCCAGGTGAGCTGTGGGGCCGCAGGATCTCACCGGCTCCGGCAGCCCCGGGCAGAGCCCACGCAGTGGGTGGGGGCTTTGAGGGGGGTGAGTTGGGGGCTCGCTGAACCCCATCCCCTCTTCCCCACAGGCTCTCCTTCTACTCTGGGCACTCCTCCTTTGGGATGTACTGCATGATGTTCCTGGCGGTAAGTGGCTGTGGCACAGCAGTGACAAACCCCACCACCCCCACTCCCATCCACCCGGGCAGACCAGTGCCCTGGGCTGGTCTCCAGGCTGGTTGGTGCCCCCTGCGTTGTGTGATGGGTTTCCCCCCCTCCCCTTCCCTTTCCCTGCCCAGCTCTACGTGCAAGCCCGGCTGGCAGGGAAGTGGGCCCGGCTGCTGCGTCCCACCATCCAGTTCTTCCTCATCGCCTTCGCCATCTACGTGGGTTACACCAGGGTGTCCGACTACAAACACCACTGGAGCGATGTGCTGGCAGGGCTGCTGCAAGGGGCTCTCATCGCCATCCTCATCGTGAGTGTCACCCCAACACTCTGCAGGGCTGCTGCTGGCTGCAGCTCAGCCTGCCAGAGGGGTCCCCATGCCCTCTTTTCCCCCCCGCCCCATGGCCTCTTCCAGGTTCGCTACGTCTCCGACTTCTTCAAGCATCGTCCCCTGCAGCCGTGCAACGAGAAGGACCCGGAGCGCAAGCCCAGCCTGCCGCTCACCATGAGCGACCCCGACTGCAATCACTACAGCTACCGGGGTGCCCCGTGAGCCACCCCCCGACTGCAGACCTGCCCCAGTGCAGGGATGGGCGACACCAGCTCTGCATCAACCCCTGGCTCCACGGCTCCCGTGCCTCTCGCTGCCGCAGGTACCTGCAGGACATCCCTCCCCATCCCCGCTCCAGCTCCTCCATCCCTGCGCTTGTTGCCCAGCGATCCCAGCGCCCTGCCCGCGGGAAAGGGAGGTCCCGCATCCTGTGAGCGGCTGAGTCAGGCTTCAAGGCTGCCATCCCAGGGAGGGAGGGAAGGGAGGGTGGCACACGTGGGTGGATCTATCGGGCTGGCAAACCGCACCGAGCAAAGAGCAAACTCCTCAGGAAGTCTGAGGTTGCCTGCGCTGAGCAGCCGGTGTTACCCCTGTCAAATTACCTGGCCTTACGAGTCCAAATCCTCCCTGGGGGGGGAAGGAGGGTGGCTGCTGGGCTAGCAATACTTTTTTTGGAAAGGATTAAAGCAATCCAGAGCACTTCTCTGTCCCCTGATTACCTTTAAAAGCAGTCCTGGCAGCTGGGGTGAGCGATGGGTGGACAGGCTGGATGCGTGGTGCTTCCTGCACCCTGCCTGCTCTGCGTCTGGCTTGGGGCAAGGGGGGGGAGGTGTGCTGGAGCCTTTGTCTCTCCTGTAGCTTCAGCTGATGCTTTAGTGGGTGCACGGGGTGGGGTTGGGTGGGGGGGGGAAAGGGGTGAAGCTTTCTGTGGTAAAGGAAGGTAAATGGGGATGTGGAGCTGAAGGTGGGACTTGAGCGCCCTGGGAAGGTGGGGAATAGGCTGTGGAGCGGTCTCGTGGCCCCATGCACGGCTGCTGCCAGCACTGGAGAGTGGGGGGGCTCCTCTTGCACTCCATGCATTTTCACTATGATGTGTTTTTATACAAAAAAATGTGTTTAGTTTGGTTTTGTTTTTTTTTTTTTAAATTAGATCATCCTTAAAGAATGTCCTGTGTCAGGCCTGTGTTCTCTTACTCTCTGGATGCTCCTGCCCCTTCCAATGGGAAAGTGGGGCTGGAGCAGGGAGGTTTGCTGGGGGGAGGGAGGGATGGGTGCAGGGGTATCTGTCCAGGCTCCTCAGCCCTCTCTCCTGATTGTGCTGGGAAACCTGGGCTGGACTAGGACCAGGGGGGCTGTGAGGGGCTAACAGAGAGCAGCCCCCTCTATGGGGCTGTCCAGGCGCTCCTTGCCCATGCGGTACCACCCTGGGGAGGGGTTTTTGCCACGCCGGCTCCTCGAGAGAAGAGCTGCAGCCAGGGCCAGGCTCTGATACTCCTCCTGGCTGCATCCCATCCCAGTGCTGCCTTTGCCCTGACCCCGGGAGCTTCCCGCGCTCCCCAGTGCCGCAGCCGGTCTCTGCACGGGCCGGGGGGGGGGAAGGGAAAGCCGGGAGAAGCGCTTGGAAAAAGTGACGTTCTGTGCCTGCAGCTCCCTTGGCTGCTGCGGCAGCTGGAGCAGAGGGAAGGCAGGGTGCCCAGGGGGTGCTGAGCGAGCCTCAGCACCCCTCCTCCCCCCCAGTGTCCCTCCTGCCAGGGACAAGCACTGGCTCTGGGCTCTGAGGAGCTGCGAGGGGAGGAATTAAGGGGTCTTCCACCCTGTGGGGGAGTTGGGGGGGACCCTCCTGGTCCAGGCTGGAGGGTCAGCTAGGGCTGTGTCTGTTCAGCGTGGTGCCAGAGTCTGGGTTGAGGTGGGGACATCCTGAGGTCCTGGGGCTCCTTGGGTCCTGCCTGCAGCTTGCCAGAGCAAAGCAGAATCGCCAGCGTGGCATAGAGGCCCCTGTCTGGACCCCCAGCATCCCACCAGCCCTAAGCTCCCTTCACCTGGGCACATCCTGCATTCAGTGGGGTGCAAGGGCTGGGGGTCAGGCTCAGGACCCCCTCACAGTCACCCCAGTTGGGGAGCAGGATGGTGCAGCTGGGTCTGTTCAGGCTGGGAGCAGCAGGCACCCTTGCTGCGTGGTGTCGATGTGCTCGTGCAGCGTGGGTTACTCCAGTCTAGACAAGCCCTGACCAAAAATACCTCCCCTGAGCAGAGGGAACTCCCTCTCCCTGCTGCCTGCTGCTCTTCTGTTTTCCTGTGAGAGCTTTCCTCCCTCAAAGCCATCCCTGGTCCCAGCAGGGTCCTTCCCCCCTGTCCCAGCACTCTGAGGGGGGTGTTTATATCCAGTGGTGTAACACAAAGCTGGTGGGAAGAACCAGCTCGGGGGTCTCTGCTGTGGGGTTTGCAAGCAAAAGGCTGGGGATCAGAGCACCTGGAGTCCTGCACAGCGAGGCACAGCCTGGAGTTGGGAGCTGGGCTATGGTGCCCAGCAGCTGCCCCAGTCCCAATGTTGCCTCGACAGCTCCTCTGCACAGCCAGGAACGTGCCTGCTCCCTTCCCTTGAGATCCGATTTCGCCCCTTGGATGCCTCTCTGGAAAAACCAGCTGGGCCACAATGCTGCAGTGTGTGGCTCCAAGGGCAGGGCAGCCTGGGGTGGGGTGTGGAGCTCTGCTGCTCTTTCCTCGGGAGGACGAGGCTGCCAGCCTGTGGGAAAGGGGCTGAGACCGGACAAAATTCACGGCACGTCAGGCCATGAGCACCCTGTGGTTGGAGGGAACTCCACAAGCTGTGTGCCAGCTCCTTGGCCTTACAGATGCCAGCAGGATGCTGGTGAAGGCGAAACAGGTCCAGTTCCTGCTGCAAAGTCTGCAGTCCCCCCTGCCCAAGATAGCTCCAGTGTGGGCTGGACACCACAGTGTGCCATCAGGTCAGTGCTGCCTGCAAGGGGGTGCCTGGAGTCCCCTGGTCCAGCACCTGAGGGCCTGGGTCAGGCTCACTGTGCTGCTGGCAGAGTGGGGCTGATCCTGCTCATGGAGGGTGAGGGTCTAAGGGGGTAAAGTGCCTCCTCTCCCCCAGCAGATGGTGTGCCTTGATTTCCTTATTCGAGGCTTGAGGCTGTGCCCAGCCCTGTGGATCCTGCTTGGTGGATCCCAGGCTGCTCCTCTCACATTTGGGGCAAGCTGGCTTTGTGCTGGCTTGTGACTGGGGATGTCCAAGCCCCTTTACTGGGGTGACTCAGGTGTTAGGGATCCAGCCCTGGCTGTGCTGCAGCACGTTCAGCCTGGGTAGGCTGAAGCTGAGCAGCCTTGGCCCAGGAGGCACAGCTGGGACTTGCTCCCTCAGAGTCGTCCTGTTCCCCAGCGTCCTCAGCAGCTCCATGCACAAAGCACTCCAGGCCAAGATGCCTCCTTTCCAAAATAAGCTGCTTCTGGCAGCTCTCAGCCGGGCTCTGGCTGCCAGCCCCGCTCCGGAGGGGGCCCTGGGCTGCCTCCCCCAACCTGTGCCTCCTGGCTGCCTCCTGCCTTGCCACGCAGCATCCTTCCCTCCTCTCTCTGCCTGGCACCTGGGGCTCCTCCTGCCCCCGAGGGGCTTCGCTGGCTCCGGGCCCCATCCCCAGGTTTCTTCCTGCTCCTGGCTCCTTTCCCTGGCCGGCTGGGGCAGGGGCTGAGCTTCCCGGTGCCCACAGAGCGCTTCCAGGAGCGGGCAGAGGCCTTTGCCAGGAAGGATGTTACTCATCCCAGAAACATCCCTTTCCCTGGCCGGCAGCCACGGGAGGAGGGAGGCTGCGGGGTGCGAGGTGGCCCCCGCTCAGGGGTGCGCTGGGAGGGCTGGGGGTCCCGCCGGCCCCGCGGGGATGCTGCAGCCCCCCTCCCCAGCACAGGGACGGGGTGTGGGGGGGGGACACGACGCGTGTTTAAGCCAAGGAATGGGTGAGGGGGGCCGGGCCAGGCTCCCCCACACACACACCCCCGGGGGCCATGGGTGCCCGGAGCAGCGTCGAACGAGGGGCTGGGGCCGGCCCGGGCTCCCCGAGCGGCCACGGGGAGCAGCGACCCGACCCCGGCCCGGCCCGCCGCGCCCATCCATCCCTCCCCAGGGCTCTGGCTCAGGGCTGCGGGGCCCGGGGCCTGCGGAGGCGGCGGGAAGCGGCACCGGCTGGCGGCAGAGGGCAGCAAGAGCCCGGCGGAGCCGCGGGAGCCGCCCCGGCTCTGCCGCAGCCCCGGCCGGACCCCCCGGAGCCGGCTCCGTTCCCGGTCGGTCCGCTGGCGGAGCCGGAGCTGGGGAGGGCCGGAGGAGTTCCCAGCCCCGGCAGCACGGCATGGGCACCGCTCCCGTCCCGGGGTCTCCCCGTATCCCCCACTCGGGGCTGCCCGGCCGGAGGGACCCGCTACGGAGCCCGGGAGCTCCGTCCAGCCTCTCCTCCTTCTCGTCCTCCTCTTCCTCCTTCTTCTCCTTCTCCTTCTCCTTCTCCTTCTCCTCCTTCTTCTCCTCCTTCTCCTCCCTCTCCTCCTCCCCCTCCCTCTCCTCTGATCCCATCAGTGCCGCCTCCCCCCCCCCCCCCTTTAATCCACGATTCCCATGAAATGTGCCTGGTGCCACAAAGGCTCCTTTGATCTCACTGAGGGAAGGAGGGGGCTAGAGGAGAAATTAAATAGCAAAAGGAGGAGGAAACGAGGATGGGAAAGCCCTCCCGTGGGAGGGTGGGAAAAGATGCCTCTTTCTCATTAAAGCAGCCAGGCAAGAGCCCATCCCAAGCCCGTGCCCATCCCAAGCCTGTGCCCATTCTGAGCCCGTGCCCATCCCAAGCCCATTCCCATCCTAAACCCGTGCCCATCCCAAGCCAGTGCCTGTCCCAAGCTGATGGCTATCCCAAGCCCGTGTTCATCCTAAACTGGTGCCCGTCCCAAGCTGGTGCCCATCCCAAGCCTATTCCCATCCCAAGCTGGTGCCCATCCCAAACTGGTACCCATCCCAAGCCTATTCCCATCCTAAGCCCATGCCCATCCCAAGCCCATTCCTATCCCAAGCTGGTGCCCATCCCAAGCCCATGCCCATCCCAAGCCCATTCCTATCCCAAGCTGGTGCCCATCCCAAGCTGGTGCCCATCCCATGCCCATGCCCATCCCAATCCCATGTCCATCCCACCGGAGCGTGCAGGGTCACCCTGCCCTTGGCTCTGGCACAGGGGTAGGAGCGGGCTGGGGATGCCCCTCAGCAGATCAAGCTGTCGGGGTGACAGGCAGGGCCAGGAGCCCACCCCACTGTGTAACCACGGCCTCGCCAGAGCCACTCTGGCACGGAGGAGCTGGCAGCTGAGCCTGGAGAAGCAGCCAGAGGGTAGGAGCAGCAGTTTGTTTTCTGCTGCTTGCCAGGAGCGGCGTGGAGATGCTGGGAGACGCGGCGCTGCCAGGGACGTGCTGTCCGGAGGCGTGGGGCTGGCCCTTTCCCACCATCCCTGGCTCTTGCTCAGGGGAAGACCTGACCTGATGAGGTGGGGATTCCTGGAGGCTTTTTCTTCTCTCACTCCTGCTTGTGATGTTCCCACCAAACCGGAGCTGCCTTGGGAGGGGCTGCAGGTCCCTGTCCAGGATCAACCCTGAATCATAGAATCCCACACTGGTCTGGGTTGGGAGGGACCCCAAAGAGCACAGAGCTCCAACCCCCTGCCACAGGCAGGGACACCAACCTCCAGGCCTGGAGCTACACAAGGTTGCCCAGGG
>JAQOTC010000026.1:2211750-2249521 GCA_028554615.1 Rallus crepitans
GGGTTGGATGGCTCCTCTCCATGCCATTCTGTGAGCCTGGGACTCTGTGAAAGTTGCTTCTGCAATGCAGGAGTCAGTTCCAAGCACCCACACGTTGTTAACTGGTCAGGAAACCCAGACTCCTCCTCAAGCTTGTGACTGCACCAGAGGAAGAGTTACAGTTTGTGCTGATGTTGCATTTTTTAATATCTTAATGATTTAAGGCTTTTCTTGGCCTGTTTTCCTTGGAAGGTGCTAGCAGAGGAGGGGGAGGAAGAAGTGGAGGAGGAGGAGGAGGAGGATGGGGCACTGGTGCTAAGCAGAGGCATGGGAATGACACATCGGGCAGCAGCAGGGATCATGGAAGAGGATTTGCTGGCTCCTCAGCTTTTGGGTCATCGGTTGGCGGCAGCAGAAACTCAGACTTCTCTCAGAACAGATTCTCTGCCTTATGGAACAGCAGCAATACGGCTGATGAAGATGAAGAGGAGAGACTGCTGTAAGTTCTGGCCCTGACTCACTGAAAACATTTTGAATGAGCAGTATTAAAGCTTCTTAACATACTAGAGAGAGCACAGAGGATGTGAGCACAGGGAGGGAGCTGGGACGTGTAGTAGGACCCATAGAAAATACTTCATTTCATTATCTTGCACTACTTGGCTTAGTTTTTCTGATACATAGTTAACAAATTGTCCTGCCAGTAATATTGAGATAGTATTTCAATAGTACTGAACCTGGTTTTACTCAACTCACTTGAGAGTGACCAGCAGGTTCAAGGCAGTGACTGGGCAGGTGCTGAGAAGCAAGAGGCACGTGAATGCCTGAAGCAGCAAGGACTTGGAACCACTTCCCATTCCTTTTTTTTTAAAGCTTGCATTAAGAAAATGCTTAGCAGGTTATTTATTGAGCTGCTCAAAGGTGAGTGAATTTTGTGTTACAAACACCTGGAATGCTGAGCATCTTTCTTTGTGACTGTGCAGTGATCTGCTTGTCCTCTTCAGCTTTTACCCTTTGTATTTGGATCTGCTTCTCTTGATGTAGCTTCTATTTCTCTGCTTTTACCATGTCTGGATCTTTAAGCTTTTCCAGAAACCTACATGGAACACATCCTTTTTTTTCCTTTCCCCCCCCCCCCCTATATTTTTCTATTTAATATGATGCATGTTCATTTGTCTTGTAAAATCATCTCGTTCTGAGGGGGTTTTAAATCCTATGGTGATGTACAGCTCCAGGGACACATCTGCCCTACAAGGATTAAAAAATTCTCTTGTGTGTTTGGGGGTTTTTTAATTCTTATTTTTTAAGATCTGGTTTGATGATGAAGTAAGATGCTTTGAAGGGACATCAGTGTCCCTTGCTGAATAAGGGTGGTTTTTCCCACTGAGGACCGAGTTCTTCTCTTCACTCTGACTGGTGTTGTGCTTCGTTCATTTTGATCCTTGGGTTCCAAGGAGGAACTCTTTTCTGGTCATTTTGGTTTTGAGCATAGAATTTCACCTTCATCTGTGGTTTCACTTTGTTTTGTTTTCCAGTGAATCTGTGGTGAAGGACATGGAAACCTGGGAATCTTCAGGCCAGTGGATATTTTCATCTTACTCCCCAATGAAAGAAAAGCCAAACGTCCCAGGTAGGTAACGTTTTTCTGCTCCTTAGGGTGTTTCTTACCTTGTCCACACTGTTAGACCCCCTGGGGAACCATTTGTGCTGAGGCCTGCTTCTTCCTACCTGGTAATTGGGAGTACCACCATGTTTTCCTGGAGGCTTTTGATTATCTCTCTCCTTCCAGGCTTTCTGGATATTTCACCAGAAGAGTTGCACCTTGAGTATTACAACTGTGCTACAAACAACAACATTCAGGTCTATGTAAGTGTTCAGCTGTCTTTTTCTATGGACACAGGTTTGAGAGCAGACTTGTTACTCTTCTTAGAGTGGCAACTTTTGACTTAATTCATTGCCAGGCTCTAGGAGATTAACACAATGCCAAAGTAACTCTTGGTTTTAATTACTCTGCACCAAAATCTGCATAGCTGTGGTGCTTAGGGACGTGGCTGAGCAATGGACTTGGTTCAATATTGTGCCAGGAAAGGAATCAGGCTTTTGGAAAGGCAGAAGGAGCAACTAATTCAGGCTTAATTAAGAAAACAAACTGAAAATATTAACCAATACATTATCCCTGGCTACTAAAGAAACCAAGTGGTCTCAGCGAAGCACTGAAGGCAAGTTCATTAAAATCTCAGCAATGGGTGCAGTGTCCTCTCCCAGTGTATCCCATTCCAGGGAATTTTTGGGTCTCAAAATGTTTTAAGTACAACTTGTCTTTTCCAAAGCATTCTTCTCCCCTCTTTTAGCTGGATCACGTCCAAAGGTTAGCAAAGGAATGGAGGGATCGTCAGCTTCAGTTAAAAGCTTTAAACCCATCAACAAAAGCAGCTTTGGTGAGTGTTAATGTAATGGAAAAGGTTTCTGTTCCTGAAGGCTTTATTTATCCTGGGCATTCATAACCTTGGCAGTGTATTAGAACACTCCTGGGAGCAGGAGAGAAACTGGAAAGGGTATAAGGAGGAATTACCTAAGAGAATGAGGATTGCAGCTTGAAAACTGCCCCAAATCTCTGATGTGTGTTTTGTATAGGCAATAGAAATGTGACTGAAGATTCTAGCACTGTTGGAGGTACTGTCCCTGGGAGGAAGGTGGTAACACATGTGGGAACTCAGGGGTGACAGGAGAGAACAGTTGAGTTGAAGCCGATATTAACTAATCCAGGTGTCCAAGCACAGATAGGGTCATAAAGCACCAACTGAAATGGGTAAGAGGTGAAGAGAGAGCTGGAAGAGGTGGTTAGGTCATCAACTGACAGCCAGAAACCTGTGAGGTGTAATATCTGTGTGTTTCTGGGGTGCTCTGCACAGAGCAGCATCCAGCCTTAAAGCCTTCTGTCCACAGCTGCCAGAGCACGCAGGCGCCAGGAGAGTGCTCGGTCTACTGATGCAGCCAGGGTTGGGCTGGGCAGCTGGGTCTTCCCTTCAAGTATTTACTGAAAGGCATTCCCCTGGCTTGGACTCTCTCTTTTATTTACAAATTTGGATTTTTTTTAAAGCTCTCTGGATTAAAGAACACGGTCACCCAGCCATCACCTGCCTTTGGGTTTGGAGGCCAGCAAGCACTGAGCCTTCAGTTACCAAGTAAGCTTCTCCATGAAGAACCAACAGTTTTAACATTTCCTCCTGTATTTTACCTCTTCTGCATCACTGAAATGCAGCAGTGGATGATTCTAACCTTCTTCTTACCCAATTTCATCCTTGCAGGTTTTCCTGTGAACATCAGCAGTGGCAGCGCTAGCAACTTCTCCTTTCAGGCAACTCCCAGTCCCATCACCCCATCACCTGGAAACACTGCTGGTTTTGGGAGCCCAGCTGCTGCCAGCAGTGCTCCTGCCATTGGTGCAGTGTCCTCTCCTAGTGGATCCTATTCCATTGGATTTTTGGGTCCATCTGCTGCTTCCTTTTCATTTAAGAGCTCTGAAGGCACCAGCGGGTTCGGAAGTTCAGGCGCTGGCAGTTCAAGCACCACTCCGCTCGTGGGTTTTAACGCTCCAGCAGCTTTTCCCTCCCAGTGCAGCAGTTTCCCACCTGCTCAACCTTCCAGCATCTTTGGACAGAGCAGAACATCAGACTCTCCTGCAGTGACAAACAGCTCTGCATCAGAAAAGCTGTACACACCGAAGAGCGACTTGTCAGCTGAAGAGCTGGAACAATTTGAAGCGCCGAGGTTCACCCTGGGAAAGATTCCTCTGAAGCCTCCTCCCATAGAGCTGATAAAGCTTAAGGACTTGTTTTGTTTCACAGGAAATGTTGGGTTACAGTGAAGTTCTCTAATACTACTTCTTTTTGCACAGCTTTGTAGCTGAACAACACGAAATGTTTCAGTTTAAGCTTTGTTTCCTCTCCAACTTTTCTTTAGTAACCAACTCACAGATGTAAATATTCTGTTTTCTGATTGGTTTGGATGGACTTTTTACATCCAAGAACTGAACTAGTTAGAAGAAATTTTTTTTTAATTCCCTCTTGTATTCTGTTTTGTGACCAAAAGCTGCATTCAGCAGGGTTTGTCAACAGGCAGATTGTTTGGGTGAGGGATTCAGAGGCTCCTGTGAGTAGCAGGTGGGAAAGAAATGGTTGTAGTGCAAAACTGCTGGTGGTTGGAGCACCTTAGGATGCCCCAAAGGGACAGAATATCATCCAGAGGGACTTGGACAAGCTAGAGAGGTGATCCTGTACAAACCTCAATGGTGACAAGTGCCAGGTCCTGCATTTGGGTTAGGACAATCCTCATTACCAGTACAGGCTGGGGGATGAGGTGTTAGAGAGCAGCCCTGTGGAAGAAAGCCATGGGGGTAGTGGTGGATGGAGAGCTGCCTACAGAGTGCACCCACAGCCCAGAAGGTCCCTAAAGAGAGGGGAGAGATTGGTCCTGCCCCTTTGCTCCCCTTGGCAGGAGACCGCCAACCCCCATGAGGTGTCCCCTCAGCCTCCTCTTCTCCAGGCTGAGCAGCCCCAGGGCCTCCAGCCTCTCCTCAGGAGCCTTCCCCTCCAGACCCTTCCCCCTCCTCATTGCCACCACTGGACTTGCCCCCAGGACTTGAGGTGAGGCCACCCCAGCACAGAGCAGAGCAGGACAATTCCTTCTCTGGCAGGGCTGGCCCCAGGATGCAGTTGAGCCTCCTGCCTCTTGAGTAACTCACTGTTGACCAAGACCCCCAAATGCCACTTGGCATGGCCAACCTCCAGCACCTGATCCCCTGGGGCCGCCCCTTCCCAGGGGCACAACCCAGCACTTGCCCTTGGTAACTTCATGCAGTTGATGCTTGCCCAGCTCTGCAATCTGTCCAGGTCTCTCCAGGAGGCCTCTCCACCCTCAGCAGAGCCAAAAGCTCCTCCCAGTTTGGCATCACCTGGGAATGTACTTAAGACACCCTCCAGTCCCCTGTTCAGGTCATTCATGTTAAAGAGATCTGGGCCTGAGCCAGAACCTTGGGACCCCACCAGTGACTGCCCATCAGCCCGGTGCTACCCCATTTACTGTCACCCTCCGGGGCCACATCCCTTCCACACCCCCAGCATCCCCTCCAGCAGGGATGGGGCTGGGTCCCCACAGCCCCCCCAGAGCCCCAAGACAATGAGGCCCTTCCCTGGGTCTCACAGCACTGGGCTCCAGGACGGCCTTTGCCTCACAGCCACAGCCACCAGCCCCAAAGCCCCCCAAGCACAGCCTGGCTGGGGCCCACCCCCCTTTGTCTGGCTCTGCCTTGGGCAGCCACAAGACCAGGAGGTGGCGAGGGGTCTGGGGGGTAAATAAGGAAAAAAACCACTCTGCTGGCCAGGAAGTGCTGGGTAATTTCATCTCTTTATTGCCTGATTCCCATCCGAGCTCCACGACCTGGGGCCAACGCAGCCAGCGGCACCTTGGGGAAGAAGCGACGTCACCGTTTGGGTCTGGCTCAAAGCAAATGCAGGGGGGCGTCCTCATCGGGGCATCCCCCAGCGCTGGGTGGGGTGGGGGGGGTGGGGGCTGAGCCCCTTCCTCAGGGCAGGCCCAGAGACACTACTGGAGCAACAGGACAGCTCCATGCCCTGGGCAGATGCAGTCCCATCTCGCCTGGCATGGTGACTCGCCCTGAGCATCATCCTCACTCAAAGACTCCTCTCCCCAGAGCAGCTGCACCAGCCCCTGCTCTCAGGGGCCGCAGAGAATTGCTCTACTGGAGAGAGGGAAGAAAAGAAAAGAAAAAGAAAAACAAAAACCCCAAACCCATATGTAAAGGAGCCTCAGTGCCTGAGGATGAGCTCTCCTCTCCCGACGTTGCTGCAGAAGCCCTTGGTGCCATCAGGGCCGTGGGGCAGGCGGAGCACCCCATCCTGCAGGCCAGGGGGCTCGGTCACTCTCTTCACTGCCACGGAATTGCCAAGAGGCTGTTTGGCATCAGGAGAGGGGCTGCTGCACCAGGGCAGCCAGGCATCCATCCTGCTCCCCCAGCTGCAGCAGCTCTTGGTGCTGGAGCAGAAGCCGTAGCAGCTGCCAGAGCCCAGGGTGGTGCTGAGCGGAGGGAAGACTTTGCTTGTGAGGAGCGATCCCGTGAAGTCATCGCCAAAGCTGCTGGGCATGAAGTCGCTGCTGGACCAGGCAGGCATCAAGGGGTCCTCACCCAGGCAGAGGGACGGTGACTCCAGGGCACCCTCTGGCTCCAGGGAACTGCTGAACAGGGAATCCCCGGTGCCACAGGGAAAAGCCGCGGCTGCCACCTGCGCCTTCCATCCAGTGTGGTCCGCCAGCTCCTTGACCACCTCCTTCTCAGCGCCAGGTTTCTTCTTGGAGCCCTTCCCGCAGAGCCGGACCACCATGATGCTCTCTCCCCCGGGGCTTTGGCGGCTGAGCTCCTCGAAGGCCCTGCGGGCTCCCTCCAGGCTCTCGTACTCCACCAGCGCACAGCACCTGCTCAGCAGCTCGGGGAAGCGCGAGGTGTACTTCCGCACATCCGAGGGCAGCTTGCGGCCCGGCCGCAGGATACGGATGGAGGTGATGGCACCAAAGGGGCTGAACATCCTCGAGATGGTCTCAAGGAAATTCTTCTGGAGTGGTGGCAGCAGGTCCTGCTCCCGGGGCAGCAGCTCCCAGGCCAGCAGTAGTTTGCTGGGGGGGATGCTCAGCAGGGACTCGGGGACGGGGACCCGGCGCCTCACTTTGGTGCCCTCCTCATTCACCTCCAGCAGCTTGGAGAACTGCAGGGCGTAGAGCGTGAGCCGCCAGTCCCGTGTCAGGTACTTCACCTGCAGGAGAGAGGGGACCTCTGCACCCCCATAGGGACCACCCGAACCCCATCACCCAGGCAGGATGCCACCCCACCAAGCTGCAGTCGTTGCAAGGCAGTGCATGAGCACTGAGGGGGTTTGCACAAGGTCCCTGGTGCCCTCTGGACCGTGGCAATGAGTAATTACAGCTTCCCTGCACCCCACACCACCAGCACTTCCCTGCTGTGCTCAGGCTGTGGGATGGTCCTCAGAGAGGGGGGACCACAGAGCTTTGCACCACCAGCACTTCACCAGGACACAGACAGCCTGAGCAGAGCCTGGACCTCCCCAGACACCCCACTGGAGGCACCCCCAGCACCCAAACACCCTCCACATGAAAAGCTACTCCCCACCCCAGCTTCAGCTCCACAGGCTTCCCACCTTCTTGAAGGATGTCAGCAGTTTGATGCTGACAAATCCCAGCTTGTTCTTCTGGACGTGCTTCAGGAGGAAAGCATCCTTGGCCAGGTTCTCATCAGAGAGGTAGAACTCCACCTGGGACACGATCTTCCGGACCAGCTGCGGGTCAGGGCAGTTGCAGCCTGACAGACCAGTCCCCAGAGCATCACTCATGTCACAGAAGCTCCTGGCAGAGCAGCAGAGACACGGGTATGAGCTGGTGGCCTTTGGGATGCAGCCACAGCAGTGAGATGCTGGGCAGACCTGGGGCTCTCAGCTTTACCCGGGCTACAGGTGAGGGGGAACACCACTCTCCAACGCTGTGAGCCCCTCAGCACTGGGGATACCAGTGCTGGGCCCTGAACCTACCCCCACCCCAGACAAGGGGACAAACACAAGGCTCAGCCCCCCATCCCCACAGCCACATACCCACTGAAGCTCTTGAAGTCCTCCTGCCTGAGCAGGGGCAGCAAGCGGCTCTGGGGGCAGGGATGCAGCGAGGGGAAGGAGTTTCCTTGCACTGGCAGAGGGGTGCTGCAGCTGGGCTGGGAACAGAGCTCTGAGGCCACCCTGGAGCTACACGATGACATCATCCTTCATCTGGGACATTACAGAGGAGAAAAGCAGTGCTGGGAGCTCCTGACAGCAGCCAGCCCCAGGGCAGCCCCCCCCCAGCTCAGGGATGAAGTCTCCCCAAGCCCTGGGATGGGGGAAAAAATGTTCCCACCCCCTTACCTACCTGGGGTTGTTGGGAAGAGCAGAAGGTTCCAGCACTACATCCTAGAGACCCACAGGCAGAGATCCACAACCCCCAGCCCTCCCCACTGCCAACCTAAGGCTTCTAGAGGACAGAAAGGGAAAGGAAAGTAAGAAACAAAAAGCCTCCAGACCAAGGAGGCTCCTGGTTTATAAGAGCAGCCACCCTGAAAGCCCCAGGGTCTGGCCCTGCCCCTCCATGAGCCCCACCACGCTCCAGGTGAAACCTCTGCAGGTTAAACAGCCCCAGCTGAGCCCCAGGAGCAGCTGGGCTCCTCCTGCCTCCCCCCATCCAGGCACCAGTACTGATACTGGTATCCAGTGGGGAAGTTACCTGCTGTCACGAGATGTTTCAGTCTGTGCCTCAGTTTCCCTGCTCTGGAAGAGTGGAGGGGAGGGTGCAGTTTGGCTGCACGAGATCCAGGCTGTTTGGGATGTTGATGAGCAGGGACTCAGGTTCCCAGACCTGCAGCATCTCCCAGACCCACAGGCTGGTCACCAGCAGCAGCTCTGCAGCCATCCCTGCTGAGGACCTGCCCCAGCCATGCTGGGCTGCTCCAATGAATCCCCAGGCTGCCCCACACTGTCCAGTCCAAAGCACATCCTGGAACGAGTCAGAGGGACCAGCAAGGCCAAAGCACCTCATGGACATGGTGCTGCCTCGGTTTCCTTGTGCACTTGGGGTCACAACCCCAGCACCTCCCACAGGAGCTGTGTGGCTGTGTGATGGGGGGACAGGACATCTTGGGATCAGAGCTGGGGACAAGAGAGGTCTGCCAGGAGAGCTGGGGACAGCCACAGTCCCTGAAGGGTGGTGGTCTTGGTGGCAGGTGACAAGGACACCCCTTATCTGTGGCGAGGGGCCGATCCCCTGCCAGTCAGGACAGCACAGGGCTGACCCCCCCCCCAACACCCCCACCTAAACTGCGTCTCAACTGGCGTCACACGTGGTGACAACGCCGCCGACCCCGCTCTGCCCAGCCACGGGTGCACCCTGTCCCTTCACTGGGGTCCCACTGCTGCACCCCCCAGCCAGCCCCCCAGCCAGCCCCCAGCCAGCCCCCCAGCGCTGCTGGTGCTGACACCCCCGTGGGGCTCTGCCCAGCAGAGCTGCAGCTGGGGCTCTGTGTGTGTTTGAACGGGAGCGTTTCGCCTTGTGCTTCGCTTCCCTTTGCTCACGTTTGGGGTCTGGAGATGCTGCTCAGCTCCCAGGGAGCCTGGGACACAACACCCCTGTTCCAGCCCTGGGATTCTGGGTCTGAAGGAAGAGGCTCAGGCTGGTCCAAAAGCCAGAGGGAGAAAGAAGCAAGCAAGGATGCAGAGGGAGATGCTCAACCTTCCCCTTCCTGAGGGGTCAGAGCAGGAATGACCTGTCACTCATCACCTCCCTGTCTCTCCACTCTCCTCCTTTCACAATTAGCCTGGAAGCACAATTAGAAGACTCTCCTGCAGCCTGATCTTTCAGCCTCTGCTCCCCTCCATGAGCTCTTGTGTGCTGGGCCCTACAAGCCAGGCGCTGGTGGGTGCTGCATCTGCAGATCCTTGGCCCAAACTGTTTTAATGAGACCACACAGGGCAAATCCTGCACCTCCTGCTGATGCTGCAAGGCTGCAGCACGTGCCTGACATCTTTCAGTGACTGAAGAAGAAACAGGACTCCAGCAATTAGTGTACAGGCCTGAGCATTTGATAACTGTTTATTGCTACTCCGATTGAGCTGGGAATTTTGTGCATGTGGGGTTTAGGAGGTTGTCCAGACTCCTCTCACAGTGCTGCAGGGCTCCAGAGCCTCTCGTTTGCACGTCCATGGTGAGCAGAAGGTGGCTGGGGTCGGTCTGTAGTGGCTGCAAAGAAGACCCAATGCACCAGCTGAAGGTGGGAGCAGGGGAGCTTAAGACTCAGTTGCTGGGTTGGATTTATTTTCAGACCATCTTATCTCATCAGCAGGACCTGAGGTGTGGGCTCTGACCCAGGCAGCACTCACTCCTTGATGTTATTTACAAATAAATCCAGCTTTTTCACTTGTCTCCTGCTACTTTGCTATGAGATGTGTACAGACAGACATCACCCTGACAGATGACAGCACAGGACAGTCAGAGGGCCACTAGACTCACTTGCTTTTTACTCTCCAGTAGCAACATTCAAGTGTCACAGGTACCTCAGTACCATAGGGAATGAGTAAATGATCGATTTGGATTGAATATTCTCTGATACGCAGACGTACACGAGACCCCTGGAAAAGCTCACATCAAATACTGCATCATTAGAAATGATAATAATAATAATAATAATAAAAGCTCTTTATGCCACAGCCTTTATTCACAGAAAGATTTGCCCCAGGGCTTTGTTTTTGCAGTTTGGTTTGATAACAGCTTTCCCACCCACACCCCACCCCCACCAACCCTGCCCTGTAGCCCACGTCAGCCCAGACCCCACAGGACATGGAAAGGGAAAAGAAACCCCCCCCCCCCCAGAAGCTCCCCCAGCTCAGCCCCACTGCAGCCAGCACCTCAACGATGCCACTGTAGTGTTGGGCACACTGGGGCCCTGACAGCCCCTCCCTGCTACACGGGACAGGCTGTTCTGCGGGCCGGGGGGAAGCGGGCACGCCGGCCCACCCTAAGGCACTGCAGTCGCACACACCCTCACCCATGCTCTGGGTGCAGCCCCCACCCCGGGCAGCTGCACCCTCCCTTCAGCCCCTCAGCAGGACATCAAGTGAGAGTTTTACAAAACCCAGGACGTGGGGTCAGCTCCCCTCTGCCTGGGTGCCCTGGCCAGGCTGGGGATTGTCCGGGCAACGGGACCGCCCGTGGGATTGCATCAGGGTGCAGGGGGCAAGGAACACGCTGTGTGTCCAGCTGCCACTTCCTCAGAGTCCTTTGGTATCTTGAGTTGGCCTGACAGTGTCCCAGGAGCATTCGTGGGCCAGTGATGAAACACCAAGCTGGGGAGAGATGGAAGGAAGCGGGAACGCGCGTCCCGCAGCCCCGGAGCGAGCACAGCACCGCTGCTGGGACAGGATGGCCGTGCAGCCTGGACCCTCTCCCCGTGTCCTGTCCTGTGCTCCCCAGCACACATGGATTTGGCAAAGTCAGAGCCAGGACAGCTTGTGTGGGAAGGCTGGAGGAGAAGGGTCAGGTATTTTTCCTTCTTCTTGGGCACTGATTGGTTCAAGTTTGTATCACAGTGAAGTCTGAGAAGTGGGGAGGAAACCCAAACCACCTTCCCTGAAAGAGAAAGCCTCGTTTGCCTGTCTCACTCAGGCTGGAGGGGACTGAGCCGCACACATCCGATCCGCCGCTGAGCACGGAGCCGTCCATCGCTCGGCAGGAGAGCCCAGACCTTCGCCCTCCAGCCAGCTCCCTCTGGGGGAGAGCAGGCAGGCAAACCAGCCCCGTCCCGCTGCCCACCCAGGCTCCCCCCTGGAGCCCTTCCTCAAACACAAGTAAACATAAAGAGAAACTACGAGGCACTAAAGAACGCAGATACAGGGAGACTCAGGCTTGTGACCATCAAACCTGGCTCCAGGTGTCTTCATCCGCCTGGAGAGAGGCCCAGTCCCTGTTTCAGATCTCCTGCAGCGACTGCCCGGGGTCGCTGCGCTCCCGTTTCACCACCGGCTCCGCCACGCTCTGCGAGTCCGTGTCCACCCCGCTGCCCAGGTCACTGATGTCATCTGCAAAGGACAGGTCTCAGCGTGAGAGGGTGACCGGAGGGGAAGAGGTTCTTCTTCCCAGCAGAGCAGGGTAGAAGAGTGAGCACGAGGTTCCCCCTCCCACAGCGATTCAACCCTGACCCCCCAGCGAGAGGAGGTACCTTTGTCCAGCAGCGTTGGGGACAGGGAGGTGAGGTCACCAAACTGAAAGAGAAAAGGAGTTATAAGGTAAGTGAGGGCTGGGGATATGCTGGGTTCAGAAGAGGTGTTGTCTCCCTCTCTGATGAGGTCTAAACCAGTAAATTACTGTAACAATAACCAAGAGTCAAGCAAAGCTGGGCAGCAGAAAGAACTGGGGAGAGCAGGAGTTACAAATCAGCACTGGGGGGGCAGGATTCATCCTCTTCTCTGGGGAAGATCAGCCTCCTCCTGGAGGACAGAAACATTGCAAGGGTTTAAAGGGGAAAAAGCAAAACCTGAAGGCTGGGAGCCTCCCACAGCTAGCTTGAGCTGGAAGCCACTCTCTGCCTTTCATGTTCCTGGACTATGCAGGTTTTGCCAGGAATAGTGGGAAGCTGCAGCGCTGCTGACCTGGGGCAGTGGTGTGGGTCTAATGGGGCGGGGGAGGAGGGGGGATTGGATTTGTTTGGGTCCCCTACATGAGCTCTGGGGAAGGGAAAAACCAGCAGGAGCTTCAAGATGCAAACAGGATCAGTTTGGATCTAAGAGTAGTTTCTATATTGCTGGCACAGGCTGAGTGGGGGCTTTTAAATCCATGCATTTCAGAGGGGAACACTGGAAGTGGCTTCAGCAGCTTTGGTGGGCATCTGGTCTCTAGCCAGGGCCAGACCACCACAGGAGGATGGGATCTGCTTGCAAGCCAGGCACTGGAGTTACTCTCTGTTTTGTTAAAAAACTTCCAACCACCACAAACAACCCATCATTTCTCTGCTTCAAGAGATAGCAGGTGACTACACGTGGAAGCCTGAGGAGCTCAGTGAACGGTGCCCCTGAAAGAAGCAGGGAAAGTCCCTTTTGGACCTTTTTTCCCTTGCTTTTTGTGTTTGACAGGACTTTTCCCTGGCAGGAACAGTAACCCACAGTCAGGGTTGGTACCCACAGGCTATGGAGAGAAGTGGGGAGATCCTTTTCTTCCTTTTTCCAGGCCTCCAAAGCTCAACTGCCCCAAGCCCCACCAGCTCACATGTGAGTGTGCTAGGAGGGAAGATGCTTGAGGAGCTGGATCCTTGTGCCAGGTTCTCAGCTCAGTAAATGTTCTGGCAAAGATGGCTCTAAATTCAGGACACAGCAGGGTTGGTGACCCACTCGGGTGTCTTCAAGCACTGGGCTGGTTTCTAGGGAATAAACAACTCTCACCTCTCCCATCACAGCAATGGGTGTCTCCCCTGTTGCCTGGGCAACGCGATGCTCTACCAGGTAGAACATGTATTCATCATAGAGCAGGCGGATCAGGTGGAAGGAACCAAAGCTGGCAGCGCTGCGCAGGGTGAGGTCACGGATCACCATGGAGCTGGAAAAGGGCAGAGAAGCAGAACTCCTGGGTTGTGTTTTACACTCCCATCAGGGCTGGTGTGAATCCTTCACCCTGAAGGAACTGTGGGACGTAGTGCTTCGTTTCTACCTCTAACCCAAGGGTATCGAAGCACACTTTAAGGAATCAATTGAGGGAGCATCTTAGCCCCAGCCTAACAGGATACATGCCCTAAGCCCAGTGCAGAAATATCTCCAAAATGAGAAAGAAAAAGTACCTATAGAATGACCATTTCAAGAGGAACTGCCTGGCTGCCTTGGGGAAGCTGGGGCTGCCCTCGTGATGCTTCAGGACTTGAGTAACGACGTTATCCAGCCAACTAGCCCACTGGTCCAGAGAACTTTGTTGCTGCAGAGTGAGCTTGAAATCCTGCTCCAGCTTCTGTACCATGCCTTCCTCGCACTGGCACACCCATGAGGCTTGCTCCTGCTCAGAAAGAAGGGCTGATAGTTAGTCGTGCCAAGCCTGCACTGTCAGTGCATCCCAACCCAGGAATTGAACTTCATTTCAAGGAGACAGGGACTCCAAGCCAGCTCTGAATCGCATCTCATCCGGTCTGCCCAGACCACAGCACAGCATTTGTATCAGAACTGGATTATTGTTGGCAGCACTGCTTCCTCCAGACATTCCTTAGGGCCTTCTCCACTCTTCAGAGTGAGATGGCAGACTTACCTGGAGAAGTAACACCAGTGCAATTAAATTGTTCATTTAATTGCTTTTTACTACTGGAAATGAGATGCTGGTGACCAGCAAAGCTCCTCATTCTAGAGCCCCAGTTGAAAACATGAAAAGACAGCCTGGGCTAGGGGAGGATACCACAAGTCACCTGCACGTTGGCGAAGTCGACCCGATTGAGATCGCTGAGCATCTGGTTGATCTGGGAGGTGTTCTGCAGCACCGCCCGGGCAGCCTGGGCCAGGTGGTTCAGGGACGTGTATCTGCGCAAGGTCTGCGCGAAGGCACTCACCACCCCCACCTGCAACACAGCACGGGGGGCAGGGCGAGCAGGAGGGCCTGGGGCTGGGAGGGCAAACTCCCCACGCCAAGATCAAAGCACCCTGTCCACACCACCCATCAGTCCCACCCATGGTGATGGCCAAGGCACAACCCCAACGCTCCAGGGAGGCGCTTCTGCAGCACCTATTGCATTCCACAAACCAGACTCTGGGCTTCTGTGCTTTAAACTAACAGGTTTTAGGGATCACTCTGGGGAGGGTCCAGCAGAGGCTAGGAAGATGCTGAAGGGCCTGGAGCATCTCCCCTGTGAGGAAAGGCTGAGGGAGCTGGGGCTGTTCAGCCTGGAGAGAAGAGACTGAGAGGGGATCTGATCACTGGGGATCAATAGCTGAAGGGTGGGACCCAGGGGGACATGGGCAGCCTCTGCTCTGTGTCTGTGGGGACAGGACAAGGGGTGATGGGCTCGAGTTGGAGCACAGGGAGTTCCCCCCCAATGTGGGGAAGAACTTCTTCCCAGTGAGGGTGAGGGAGCCCTGGGCCAGGCTGCCCAGGGGGGTGTGGAGTCTCCTTCTCTGGAGAGATTCCAGCCCCGTCTGGACACCGCCCTGTGTGCCCTGTCCTAGGGACCCTGCTTTGGCAGGGGGTTGGACCCCATGGGCTCTGGAGGCCCCTTCCAACCCTACAATTCTGTGAGTCTGTGATTCTGTTTTCAGCACAGACCATCAAGGAGAGAACAGGCTGTGAGAATCCATGGCTTTAGGAGAGGGGGGTAGGAGCCTCTGCAATGCCATTCCAACCCATGAAGAGTTCTGTGTCTAGGGCAGCCTCACTCCAGTGCAGAGATTTTCCTCCACAAAGCCCTGTCAGCAATTTCAGGAGATGGGAATAGCTAAAGGACAGGGCAAAAAGGAATTGTCCTCCCACTCCTTGCTCATTCTGGTTTGTAATTATTCATGACACAGGGCTTGTCTGGAGTACACATGGTCAAACCCCAGCAAAAAAACCCACCACTGACAGAGACACAGACTCCCCCTGCAATGAGCCTTTGCTTACCTTGGTCTGGACAATCTGGGGGGGGAATTCACTCATTGCATTCATCAGCCACCCTTCCAAACTCTTGGCAAAGTTACGAATGGCCTGAGTAAGCGTGCCTGCAAAGAAACCTGCAGAGTCAGACTGGCTGCTCTCTCCATCTCTGCACATCACTCCCTCGCTGAGGAGTGCTGTGGAAAGCACAACTGCTCATCTGGTCAACTCTGATCTCAATTTAGTATCAAGGAAACAAGCTGGGTCTTGAGATGCACTCAAACTTATCCTTATTCCTAGTCTTACTCTTTCCTTTTCTTAGTCATGGGCCTCCTGAGCATTCTCCCAGTGTTGAAACACGCCCTTTAAAGCCACACTCATGCCCCAGCACAAAGACTGACACCAACAGTCAGAAGGACGTGGCCAGCACTGCTCAAGCCAGCCCAGGGCTCAGTTGAGGCCTCAGGAGGTCTGACACACACCGAGGAGCCAAATCAGAGAGAAACCCCTCAATACCCCCATCACTAATCTCCCAAATGGAAGTTGATCCCAAATTTCCAGGAGGTACAGTGGGGGACAGGATGGTCCTGTGTAAACAAAGGTATCATCTCCAGGGAAACACCTCACAAGGATTAGCTGTGCTCACTTGTGCACTAAGCCCAGCCTTTTGCCTTGATGCCTAGCCAAAGTCAGGAGATGTGATATGCAGGGAACCCAAATCCAAAAAGCAGGGGGAATTTCCAGGGGCCACGAAGCATTGTTGGTGCAGAGCAATGCTGCAGGGGGGATACTGCTGTTACCATTGTATTTTAGCTTCTATTCCAAACAAAACCCCTCTAACTCAGGTTTTATGATGGAAATCTTTGTTGGCAAGTGGTAGCCAGACTGAGTGAGTCATGGATTGGTGCTTGTCAGACACGGTACCCCCATGAGTCAGCGCAGGATGAGCTGAGCAGGAACTGGGATGGCTGATGCCCTCCTGGGCAGGCCAGGGGATACTCACTGGGCACAGGTCGGAGCACGTCTGGGATGAGAATCTCCACCAGAGCCTGGTACAAGATGTGATCACAGCTTCTCATCCACCTGAGGATGGGCTCGTTTTTGCACAAAGTGATCAGCTTGTCTTTTGGGAGGGTCCCTTCCTGTTCTTCATCGCTGGGGGAGGAGGAGGAGGAGGGGGAGGAGGAGGGAGGCAGCGTTAGCAGCAGGTTGGCAGTCAGTGCATTCACTCCTCTCCATTTCTAACCCCAGTTTGCAGCAGAACAAAAGCCATTTTGTGCTTCTTGCAGAAGGAAACGTTTCATCATTCCTTCAGTGACTCTGCAAGGGCCTCTCTGTCCACGGGGCCCAAGCTCTGACCACAGTGGCCCCTAAATCCCTATCTCCTGCTGCTTGGCCTTCACTTCTTCTGGTTTTAGCATCAGTTGCCTTTCACACACCCATGGTGATGTGTACATGGGAACTGTACTTCAGTACAGCCATTTCAGTGAGCAAAGACTCAGCTGGTGCCTCCTTACAGACCCAGCTATTTCCCAAACCTTCCCACCTCTCTCCTTGGCTCTCAACCTCCTCAGCCATAGCAATGGGGTCAAAATGCTCACAGCCAATGTTGCTTTGAGCAGATTAGGTGGTATAGGCAGATCCTACAAATGGCTCTGAGGTGTTTAACACCTTCAAATGCTGCATGTTTTCAGAAGGAAAAAGTAAAAGAAGCCAGGCAGGAGTAGAAAGATCAGAGCAGCTTCGTTTGGCACTATCTGCCTCAAAACAGGAGATTCAGATAGCCATCCAATAAGCAAGTCAGTCTAGATGTCACTAAAACCTCTCAGCCTGAGGTGTCTCTCAAGTCTGATGTCTCATGACATGGAATGGTCACTGTCTGCTCCCACTGACCATTTCCAAAAGCACCATCCCATTCCCATCCACCCAAATGCTCTCTGCATCTGGGTTTAGTGGTCCTTACAGGAGGCACAAGGCACAAAGATGTACGTAACCAGAGCAGAAGCTTTCCTCAGAGGTCTGAACTTGGGTTGGTCTTGATATCAACCACTTCTGACACTCTCTGTAAGGATTCTCCAGGGAAGGAAATACTTTCAAGTCCCACAAAGCCCTCAAAATGCTTTAATGATGTTAAAGATGCTTCATGTACTTGGAAAAGATAAAATACCACTAAAAGCAGGAGCATTCAGAAAGCAGGGAAGCACAGCACTGTACCTGGATGGCAGGGCAGTAGAGCCATCACTAGATGGTGTTTTAGGACTCCAGAAGGATTGCCAGAGCTTTTCAATGTAATGAAACTGAAGATTCATCACAACATCCAAAGTCACCTAACATCAAAAGAACGTGAGCCATTAGCTGCCCTGCTGGCATCTCATCCCATGGTGTCAGGAGAGACTTCATGTGATGCCATTTAGATTAAATAATTTACAGGAAAAATAGCAGAAAGGGCATTGTTTTAATGACCATCACAACAGAAAACATCCCACAGTGAAAAAATAACATGCAGTGCAACGTTTGAGCTGTGGTACCTAGCAAATCCAGCATCCTCTGTGACATTCTAACTTCTCCTGAGAGCAGGATGTGAGCCCATGAATTACATCACACATCAATTAATAAATCAGTCCAAACTGTTCAGGATAATCACCTCACAGTGTCGCCTGTAAAGAACCTGCAGAGTTTTCACATCATTCATGGTGACCCCTTCCTGTAAGAGGATGTTGTGTAGATCAGGGTCTGGGAACTCAGGAAAAACATGGGTTACATCTAGGGAAAAAAAACCAAGAGAGAGGGTTGGGGGAACCAGTAAGAGTTAGGAACACTCAGCTGTGCAGGACTACAGATGAGAGCAAGGTGCTGCTGCCACTGAGACATCTAGCATGTCTCAACTGGGATGAAACAGCAGAAATGAGACCCCTAATCTAGTACTTTCCATGATTCATGCTGTTATACTGGGGAAAAAGTGAACCACTGCAGCCCATTTTTTCAGTGTGGAAAGGAAAATGTTTTCTCTCTCTCTGGAATAAAAGAAACCAGAACACATTGTCCTCATCTACCACCATTCCCATTGGATTTTCTCTGGAGCCTGAAAAATGTCTGTCTGGTATTTCTGAGTGTACAATGGAAGATATAATTGGACAGCAGATGGACAACCAGGCTGATCTGGTATCTCTGCTTGAATAATGGAGAAGTGTAGATCCATGACCAGCAAAGCCAGAGAGCTTGTCTCACAAGGAGAAGGCCTAGATGGGTCATCTGCAGTTGGATACATACTGCAGCCTTTGCTCTTCTCCCTCTGGCTGCCTTTTAGCACGGCTTTTCCAGGATCTCCACTCCTTCCATCCATTGTGAATAAAACCACATGGGTTAAAACCATACTCAGGGGTTACTGAGCAACCTGGAAGTCCAAGGAAAAAGCTTTCCTCCAGGTACAGGAGTTAGAAAATAAACTTAGGGAGACATTGCATACATATATGTGTTATAAATTAATATATAACATATATTAACATAGAACATATAGTAACATCTATGACATATATCAATATATTAACATACATTAACATATATTAATATATTAGATATTAATATATAACACATATTATTAATCTATGTTATGTATATAACATTAAATACTGTAGATTCATTAGAAAAGCAAAGAAATGCAGACCAGCTGGGGCTTGCTGGACAAGACCTTCCTTCCTCTCCAAGTTATGAGCCTGGGTGTGAGATGTCCCATACATTCAAGCAGTCTCCTCACCTATGAATTGCTGGTGATGTTGACTTTGAGCAGCAACCGATTGCTCCGGTGTGGTGTGCAGGTTACTGTTGGAGCCACTCTCTGCCATGCCATCCATCTTCTGTGCTGGTCTGTACCTGAATGTCAGAGCATGGCTTGGGACTCACAGGCACAAACAGGCACACAATGTCAGCAACACAGTCATACAGACTTTAGCACTCATCATATAGCACGTGATGCAGAGCTGGAGTGGGTGCAGCCTCTCCCTTGGGTGCTGGCTTTTGCACTTACTGTTTGTTTGGGAGCTGAAGAAAGAAATTCTTTTGCTCCTTCTTCACTCCAGCAAGAACCAAAAGCATCTGTGCTTCCAGGAGACAACTCCAAATTCCTTCACACATCGTGTTTTATATAGAGAATTACTCAGACCTGAGACTAAGCACAGGCCAGCCTAACTGTGTATGTTTCCAGACATGGCTTTTACCCCCTAATACTCAGCTAGAGACTTGCAGCCCCCTCTTCCACAGCTCAGCCCTAGCACTTCAGCAACTCTTCAGTGTGACCCGTCCCAACACGCTCCCTCTGCTCCCAAGCGAAGCCAAGTCCCGAGGTGGGGTCTTGCTGCGTTCTTTGGGAGGACCCTTGCCCATGGCAGCACTGGGGGGCACCACCAGTAAACCTGAATCACTAGGAGCACTGACCTTTGCTTCTGATGGATGGGCTGCTGCCTCATTGCCATGTACTGGGTGTCCTCCTGCAAGCGGTTCAGCGGTGACTCCGGCTTCAGACGGATCCCATAGTAATGATATTTGGAGTTTCCCCTGGAAGTATCAGTGTTACTCAGGGTAAGCCAGTCAGTGGAAGGGAGATCCTAGCCCTGCAATTTACTCTTATCCTTGTTTTGATGAGCTGCTGACCCTACTTCTCCCAGCACACAGCACTTTGCTGCCAAGTGCTATCTGAATGGCTGAAATAATGACCCAAATTGCTGCCATCACCCCCTATAAAAGTGAAACCCACATGTCACAAAGTTCACTGACATCCACCTTTAAAACCCAGCAAGGTTTGTTCCAAGTAACCCATGGTAACTGGAGAAGAAGAGGCAAGTGTTACAATACAAAGTGTTATTAAACAGAGTAACAGAAAGACCTTGGGGAACACTCTGCCATTTGACTGGGGTTGAAGGATTAATCTTCCATAAAAACAAACTTCCATCTTTATCTAGGCTTGGATAAAACAAGCCTGACTGAATGGTCAACTATGATAAGGAAAACATCTTGCTCTTCTTGCCAGCACTTTCACAGCAACAGGCTTTGAGGTGGCTTTGTTCTCAGCATTGCTCCTTTTTGTAGTTTTAGAAAAACTAAAAGCTGTTTGCAAGCAAAAGAGGCTGAATTCCTTTTCCTTTGCTAGTCAGTAGGATGCTCCTCAGAAGAATGGCTTTCCATCACATCAGACAGATGTGCCAGTCAAAGGTTTTCCCATGAAACTGGAGGGTTTTTTAAGCCCTCATATTTGGTTGCTTAAAATTCATTTGCTGGGTCTCTGTGACCAGGTCTGAAGGTCACTGTGTCAAAGGGTTGTACACACACTGACTGCTCAGGTGTGAAGTACATTTTGGCCATGTCTAAAGTGACTTTAAGTGCCTGCAAATTTAACCACAGCTGCATTCATAATCTGAATGAATAAGAGTTAACAGTGGACAGCTCTTTGAGGTCTACTGAGGTTTGCTGCATCTTTCCCAGCCTGCACATTTGCAATTTTAATTGAGTTTTTTTGCTTGGTGGTTTGTTTTTTTTTTTTCCTTTAACCTTTGATGAACTTAAAGAAGTTCTCTCCTTTAAAGATATTATTTCAGAGCTCTTGCACTTGCAAGACAAATCCAAACTCTTCCTACAACCACTGCCTCCATGGACTGCCCCAGCCACATCAGGTTTTGTTCTACTTAGAAGCCCAAAGCTTGAATTTTATGATGAAATCTCACATAATCAGAGTGTTTTCTGTTTCTCTAGAGTAGAGAAGTTGTGGAAATGGTTTGTTAAAGTGGAGGTTCCTACCAACCTGGTTCCCAGGCGCCGAGTCCTCAGCCCCATGAACACCGAGCGGATCAGTTTACCGAAGGAGGCGGCGTTCACTGGGTCCAGTTTGTGCTCCTGGCAGTGCCGCAGGTAATGGTTGTAGAGGGAGCTCCTGGGAAGGCTGACACCCTCTGCTGTCTCATAGTTGTCCAACAACCACTGGAGCTTTATGCATGGAAAATATAAATACATAAAGGACACATGAAAGTCTAGAGAGGGCAGGAAAGGGCTGCGTAAAACAACGCCAGCGCTGAGCTGTCAGAGCTGACTGAGTTAAGGAGAACTTAATTTTAGGTAGTTCTGTTGGATAAGTGGCATTTCTGACAGCTGCATTGTTTAAAAAAGTAAAAGACGCCCCCCTCCCCCCCACCCAAGCCCAAAGCCAACAAAAATGCTGTCAGATTTGGCAGGAGTATTAAGCCAGAGTCCACCTGCCATCTCAGTGTCCACCTTGGATTCAGATGAATTCCTGCAGAGCCAAAACAAAGCTGTAAGAACTTCTGTTTTCCAAGAATAAAGATCTTAAGACACTTTCTAAGAGGAATAAGTTTTGGAGGAACCAAATATGCAACAAAGTTGAAGACTGGCATGTCTGCAACTCTTCCCTTAACAATAAAACTAAAGTTTACCAAAGCCACCTTAAAAATCTGGGGGGTTCCATTCATTTGTTTTCTTACATTGCTTCTGACACTTCTGTTGATTAATGTTTGCAATTAGCTTGAAATTATTTATACCCAGCCAGTCTGTAAGGCCAGGCCCAGCAACAATGTCAGCACAGGAATTAAAATGCACAAAAAAAAGACCAAAGCACCAATCTCCTTGAATTGGCTACATGACTTCAGCATCAATAACACAAGTGAGATATTAAGTGAAGTTCTGAAGGAACCAGATGTACAAATGGAATAAAATGGATGTCTTTGGTAAGAGCCCTTTCATTCTCATTAGGGACAGTGGGAATGAAGATCTTCAAGGCTTCCCTGTCTGCCCAGCCCTCCATCCCTGCAGGCCTTGGAGGCACAGCTCCACCAGAAGCAGCTGCATTTGCACCACATCGATGGCAAAACAGACTCAGGTTATGGGTGCCAAAGCATCAGCCATGTCATCTCCTTACAACAATGTAGTTCAAGCACATGTTAGAACTAAGGACAAACCTTGTTTAGAAACCAGAGGGATTTAACCACACACGTGGACGTGTGAGCTGGCCCGTGCTCAAGTCCTCTCCTCATACTCCAGTACCTGGCTGTGTCCTACCTTTTTTTCTTGGTGAATCTTTGGGGTCCTGATTCAGCCTGAAATGCACATTTCCATCCCAGACCCCTTGCTCCATGGAGTTGTTTGCAGCTTACACACTTCACATGCAACTGTGCTCTGACCTGAAGGCTTTTCAGCACCTCTGAACCCCTGTCCTGTGGTTACCATTCACATCCTGAAATTTAAACCCAGCTGCATCCAAAGCTGTGCAGTTAAAACTATTTCACTCATTGGGTTTGATCCAAAGCAACCACAAGTTCAAATGATTGGATCCATCAGAGTTGGTGGCCTTTGGAGCAGAACATGGGCTGCTAGAGCTGGAAGAAAAGAAACCTCTTGGCCATTTCTCCCTCTGCCTGTCATCTTCCCACCTTCCTCCACTGAACCATCACCTAAGGTGCTGTTTAATGGATTTTTCCACAAGTGAAGATCTTCCTGAGTTCCAAACCCCACAGTCCTATGGAGTGATGGTTGCTAATGAGCCATGGCACTTCATGCTCTTATCTGCAGAATAGATGTCCCTGGGAAGCCCCCAGAAGCCATTCTGGAACCCTGATCTCCCCCACCCATTAAGCTATCTCTAACAAAAGTGAACTCTAGTGTTTTGGTCACAAAAGACCATCAGAATCTCAGGTTTTAGACAGTCCAGATCTATGCTAATTTTGTCCCATCCCCTATATTTAAAAGATAAATGATTAAGAAGCTGCTTATTTTTATTTTTCTTCTTAACCATTTATTTTATTTACCCTATGGAAGATATTGAACTTAGGTCAGCTATTTATTTTCTTTAAAAAAAAGCTGTATTTTTCTATAAAATATTCAGATATCAGTAAAATCCTTTCATTTAAATTTAATCCTGGACACCCAGGGCACAGCAGGGGCCTGGAACAGGAAGGATGCATAGAGATGCTCAGAACAAGAATTACCAGCCTGATTCTGCAGGTACATGTTTCCCCAGCTGCAACAAGGAACTAGAAGCTGCAATAAGGATCAGGCTCATGCAGCAGCTCTGGTTTGGAGTTGGGCATTGGTTTAAGAGAACCAGACCATTAGGTTTAATGTTCCTTTCATCTTTTCAGGCTATCTCTCTAAGGTGAAGAGGGCAAAGACTTATTTTTTGTGGGACCTAATAATGACAGCAGCTCTGCCCCCCAATGCAAAGTAAAAGGAAATCTGTTAGAATAAAGAAGCAGCACTTTGAGCACTGTGATTTATCAGTGCAGAACATGCTTCAGCCTGATCCAAATCACAATGGAGTCAAGGCAAGTCCAATGGCATCATTAGGACTTGGACCCTTTGGCTCTCACACAAGCATGTGCCCACAGTTAAGCATTCCTGCATGGGAGCCATAAACCACGATGCAAAAGGCCTGGCAGAGCAGTGGGAGCTTCACACAAAGCAGGGAAATTGTTGGCATAGTGAGGAGAGAGAGGTCTAGCAAATGGATTTAGCATAGCATCCTGACAGCAGCAGTCTTCCTGAGGTACAGAGAGAGGCAGGAAAGGAATTCACAGGAGCAGGCTCTTGCTATGCTCTATCCAAGGGATACCTGTCATGATTCACACCGAGTTATGCCTGTAGATTTACAAGTTATTTTCCAGCCATCTTTCAATTCCAGTAAAAGGAAAGAACTTCCTCAAATGTGTTTATCTGACTGCCAGCAATTTCCACTGCAAGGCAGATGAAAGAAAGAAACACAGGGCAGAGGCAGTTAACAGAATCCAGAGCATCTCAGGAGCTTGTGTTAACATCAGGGCACTACTTGCAGCTCCTGGTTTCTTGGGGATGGTTTTTTTTTGGGGAATGGGTTTCTTGGGAATGGTTTTTTTTGGAAATGGGTCTCTTGGGAATGGGTTTTTTTGGAAATGGGTCTCTTGGGAATGGGTTTTTTTGGGAATGGTTTTCTTGGGAATGTGTTTCTTGGGAATGGGCTGCTTTGGGCAGCTCTGCTGAATCACAGGCTGCTTTGAGTGGCTCGTGCTGTTGGAAACATCAAAGGGCTACAAAATAATGCTCCTACCAAAGTGGGAAAGAGGTTGTAAATTCTGATTGTAACTTACATGGCTGTTGAGCAAACTGCTTTTGTGTGATGTGATCCCTTCATTTTTTTGGAGGTTTTCAATCGCCAGTTCAAGCTAAAGAAAATGTGAGCAGGGGGAAAAAAAAAATAAAGGGGGGAAAAAAACAAAAGAAAAAGGAAAAAGAAAGGAAATCAGATAGTTAGCAACAGCCAGGATTATTATTTCTTTCTTATTATTTGAATGATTAATGCTTTATAACAACAGGCTTGTGGAAAAGAGGCAAACAGATGAGGCGCAGTCCTTATGGGATGAAGCTGCAGAGATGTTATTGTACAGCATGCAAACACCACAGCAGGAATCCCTGTTAGGGTGAAAGAGCCAGACCAGGGGGTTTTTCATCTCCTACTACATCCACTGAGGTAGTTTTCCTTCTCCTTTCTCATTCAGACCTACACCAAAACACAGGCACGCTGCAGCGGGTCGGAGGAGAGTGGCTCCAGGGAAGGTGCATTTCACCCAGATCTTTCAAGGAAAACTGGAAGTGATGACTTCAGTGACTGTTACCTGTTAAAACTTTGACCAGAAACTCAGGGCAGCTCAATAAAACAGGAGCATGAGGAGGGTTGACACACAGAATGCATATGCTGGAAGGGGTAAGAGCTCAGAAGGAAAACAACAGGTTGGAATGAAGTCTTCAAGCTGGGACATCTCGATGCTGCATGAGCTGCCACCCAGTGCAGTCATGGTGAGGCATTCAGGGCCTTGAAGAGCCACATTGCTTCCCTTTGCTGACCTCCTGTTCCACACTCAGCCCAGCTACAGCTGATGTGGAGCCCTGACCCTCTCCTGAGCCCTTCTCATCTTCTCCTTTCCGCTGCTGGGGCTCCCTTGGCAATGTCTGGAGAAGTGCTGAATGAAGGGCTGCTAGACCCAGAGCTTCAGTGCTCCTGAGCACAAGCACAAGACAAAACAAACCACCCCAAAACCCCCACCTTAGGGGACTGGCAGGAGCAGAACCTGCTGGTTTTCTTAGCAGATGTTCTCAAAGACCTGGCAGTGTGGGAAGGGCAAGGCAGCACCCAGCAGCCAGTAAAGCTTGCTGTCTCTAGCATCTGCCCTCATTTAACATGCATGGATGTGTGCCCAGCTGGAGGCACGTGCAGAAGGCATCACATCTGTCTGTGACCTCTGCCACAGCTCCCTGGACTCCAGTTTGCAGAGGCTCATAGCACAGTGAAGACAAAGGCTGAGATAAAACCAGCCATGTACAAAACCAGAAAGGTGAGAGCTGAGCAAACTGAACTTCTGAAGGAACATTTAACAACCAAAGGCAACAGCCTGTGCTGTACCCATGTCTGACCATACTCTGTCCAAGCACCTCCAGTCCCTGGTTTCTGTCCAAGAGTGCCATCCCTCTGGTGCTTCTCAAGAAGTGGTCACTGAATCCCCAAAGGGTCAGTCTAAGTCTATGTGCCAGTGTTTTCTGAGAGAGTTGTTTTGTTTGTGGTACCATGATGTACCATGAGGAACCAAAGACCAATTGCTGATGAAGCCTTGAGGAAATGAGTCAGGGTTAGAGGGAGACACCATTTCCTTCCTCTGTTCAAGGAGCAGCACGGTGCCCGTTGAGCAACAGCTCTTAAACAAGCACAGAAGCAATGGGCACCTTCCATCTGCAGAGAAAAATGGACACCTTCCACCTGCAAAGCTCTAGGACAGCCCAGCACGAGGGTGAGGAGCTTAGAGCCCCCAGGTGCAGGGCAGAGGGGGGTCTCAAGGATTCCCTCTCTCAGTATGGCCCAGCGGAAAGGGAGATGAATGGTGCTGTCTGGGTGTGCACACCAAATGGGGCTGCTTCCTCCCTTGGTTCAGTCCATCCAGCAGAGCAGGACATCCTAACTCCAGGATATGAAGGATGGGTTTCTTTACATGTATGAGAACTTTCTTTCAGTCTACAGACTTTACCCATCAACTCTCCAACTCTTGAGACAGCTCCTACACCACTGCTCATTCTGAAGCACTGCCTTGTTCCCTCTCCTCCTTGCTGTCCCCTCGGAGGTCTCAGTGTCAGTTCTGCTTCAAGCACTTAGCACCCTCCCAGCCCTCTTGCTTCCCCTCCTTGCAGACCCTCTGTTGTCAGACCCTCGCCCTGCCAGCCACTCTGACATCCACCCCCTTTCCTCTACACCCCAAGGCCACATGCAAACACTCTGGCTTTCTCATCTACATCTCCACAAGCTGCACTTTGCTTTCTCCCCACAAAGCTCTTCACCCTGCACCAAAACCCAATTTGCCAGGACCACCAAGCCAGCCTTTCCTGCTCCCTAAGCAAGACACTGCAGTGAAAAATAATGCTCCAAGCCACTGATTTGCTTTGGTTGTTGCTCTCCTTGAGCCTGTCCACCCATTATTATGTGAAATTCAAAGCAGTTAACACCACTCTGCTCTGTCCCCCTTCCACTCTGGTCTGTGCTGCAAGAATCATAGACTGGTCTGGGTTGGAAGGGACCCCAAGGAGCACAGAGCTCCAACCCCCTGCCACAGGCAGGGACACCAACCTCCAGGCCTGGAGCTACACAAGGTTGCTGAAAGCCACACACAGACACATCCTTATTCTGTCTCCCACATGTTATTTCACCTTCTTGAGCTCCTCCACAAGAGCTGCAGACATTTTAGTGTCAAAATATCTTCTGGAAGTTCGTTCCTACACTCAACACAGTGATTTCAGATGTGTTTGCATAAAGGTCACCTCCTAACTTCTTTGTTTTGCTTTATCTCCTGTGACAGACACCTACAAACTAAATCTGTTCATGGGACATTCCTGATGACACACACTCTGCTCAGGCTTTCTACATTGTGCCCATCACCTCCACCCAAAGCTACCTCCCTCTACCTAAGGCAGGGTACAGTTACTCCAGGCTCAAAGGCAACGTTTCAAGGCACAAATAGTCAAAGCCCATGAAATATCTATTCTAAAACTCATTGAGAAAAGCAAGTCCAACCTAACTGGCCAGACCTTCAGAGATTCTTGGCAGGAAACAGCTCCTGTTTTTCATCCCTAGGTGCTGCTGTTCCCATTTTAAAACCTTCCCACCTACAGTTGTAATTACCTTTAAATACAAATGTATAAACACACCTAAGGCAGTCTGAAAAGGAAGGTGAGCAGAGCTCCAACCCAGTCCTGGCTTCAGCTGCTACTGAGGGCTGGTAGGTCCTCAGATAAAAGCCCTGGTAGCTTTTAGGCACAGCAAAAGGTGTTTGGGGGTTACTAGTGGTACCCTCCCTGAGTCCCACACAGCTGTACAGCTGTGCTTCAGGCAACCTGGCACCTCAGTTGGCATTAAAATGATTAAAAGAAATTATCAGCATTATTCTTACAATACATTTTCTGTAACACATGGCATGGATAGAATACACAATGGTGTAGGAGATATACAAAGGCTTTTCCTCACTCTGTGTGTGGCCTGATCAGTTTGATGTACCTCATGTGCTAATTATCCACTGTGTTAATAATCAAATTTTCAGCTTTCTTAATAATTAAAAGGATATTTATGTATGTATTTTGGATAGGCCACATTCAGATGTTATATTCCTTAGGAAATATAAACAGAGACAATCCTTTTGTATTGGAAAGGCAAAACATTTTGCTCAGGGTAAAAAATCCCCCCAAGCCCCCAAGAATTTTCTCTTTTCATCTACATAATTTCAGTGATCCACTCAGAAAGTTTGGCAAGCCCCTGCCCACCAGCAAGAGACATCCCAAACTCTAATTGGAAAGTGTCTGTGGTACACCAGTGTCTATTCTCTCCCTTGCAATGCACATTATACACAGAGATAATGAGAAGAAGTTTCATTTTCTGAAGGCTTTTCAGTTCCCTTGGAATAAATCCTGGCCCCTGAGCTGCAACACCTGCAGGGCTACATACCGTTGCTGGAGAGGAGCGTGAAGTATGTGACAGAGAATGTCTAGTGTTTTCCATCCCCCCATGAATGAGATAGGCTCCCGAGCTGGAGAGGATCTGACTTCCCCCAATGTCCATGGTGATGCCCACCATGTTGTGAGAGGGAATGGCTGTAGGAGAGGATGTCGCTGTAGTCACCTGAGCTCCACCTCCCTGGGGTTCGAAATAGGACGCTGCGCTGCTGGGGGCGTAAATCTGAGCTTCAGTGTTGTAGGAGTAGGCAGCTCGTCTGTCAAAGGAAGGAGAAGGTCAGGGAGGGGAGAGGAACTCGCTGATCTAATCCCAGGGACGGTGGTTTCCAACATCTGGACTGCCTTTTAAAATGGTTGTGCCCCTAAAAAGGATTTTAACCTGTTTGGGTTCAAATTGAAATTGAACCTGGCCATCCAGGGGCAGCTCTGCAGCCATTGAGAGCATCCCAGAGGGCAGCAGGGCCAATGAGGGAGGCACAGCAGAGAGGAGGAAGAGGAAACCTCATAAAACTCTTTTCTTCCAGTTCTACTCAGGTTCCTAAAGCTAGCCCAACTCAGCACAGGGCAAAGGAAAATAACAGACCCTTCTGTATAAGTGCATGCAGGATTCCCTGGAGAACAGCCCCCTCCAAGGCTGGAGTCTGCCTGAAACTACCCCTCTGGGCACAACGTAGCATGTGAAATGGTTCCTCCTCTTCCTCCTCTTAAGGGCAGGCAGAGCTGGCAGCACCAGGGTGGAAGGAGCCTGGGAGGACTGAAGGGTTCAGCGTAGCTGGGAAGGGATCAGGGCTCTGCTACAGCCAACAGGAGACTCTTACATGGTTCCGTTGGTATAAACAGCTTCTCCTTCCACATACTGGACCTGGGATGGATATACATGCTGCACAGACTGCACCTGAAACAAGCAGCATAAACTGGGGTTACAGATATGTTATTGTGCCTGGGAACAGTGGGATAAACTGCTTGCAGCCTTACCTTGGCATTTAGGCTTTCTTCTTAAAAGAAAAAGAAAACCTAACTCAACAAACCCCCCCCACCCCTTCCCTGCATGCTTGGGAATCCCAAAGGATGTCTTTATTTTAAAAGGTCAGATCAAAATAAATAAATGAGTAGTTGCTCCATGAGTAGTGGAAACAATGGAGCTGGGTTTCCTCCACACACATCTCAGGGCTGGTTCTCCACGGACTAATGAGGGTGACATCATGCTGGAGCCTTCCCTTCAGAGGACTTTGGCTGTGTCCATCTGCACCCCAGTCTCCTTGTTCATCTGCCTGGGAGGGGTGGAGTTGCCCTCCATCAAGCTGGTTTTGTTTTTTTTAATTGAAACTCAGCAACCAAGTAAAAAAAAATTGCTAGAGGAAAAAGTTGAGAGAATCAGACTCAGTGTCCACATGAAGCAGCACCACATATGCCTGGTTTCTTAGGAAACCAGAACTGCATAAGGCAAAGTTCAGATAAATAAAAACACTTGCCTGGCTCTCTGGCACCCAACCTTTCTATGGAGCCACATGCAACCAGGACATCTATTTTTGTAATCAAAAAATCCCAAACACTTTGCCTTTAAAAAAAACAAACAACCCTTTACAGAGGACTGCTTTTACACAGCTGTATCCATCACATCTTCTAATGTATGGAAGGCAACTGCTGCTGTAAAGGTTTTCTCCACATTTTGCATCTCTTGAGTTTCTTTCACCATCAGCCTAAGAAAGGAAGTGAGAGATGGAGAAAGATGCTCCCACAGTGACCTCCAGCTCTCTAATTGCACACAACTCTTTAATTAAGGGCTTTTCTAAGCAGCTCTTGGGCACAGTTTCAAATGTGTGGGATGTGGGGTCCTGTCAACGTGGGGGTGGTGTCTCCCCCTCCCCCCCCAGAGGTATTACCTGTTGTGGAACCTGCTGAACTCTGGGAACAGAGATTTGCTGCATCTGCGCTCCTTTGGGAGCGGAGCCAGCTGCTTGGACCAGAACCCTCTGAAAGAAGAAGATACAGGAACAAACACTTAAACTTTCAGTCTGTAACACAGGTGAGTTAGGTATTCTCCAGGAAACTTGCAGGGAAAGCTTGCCTGCTGCTCCAGTGGCAGCAGCACCCCTTCCTTGTCACCTTGTGGTCCCCATCTTTCCAGTGCAACCTGCACTGGACCCCAGCCTGAACTCAGTATGAACTGGGGAGAAGCAAGAGAGCTGGATCCATGTTTTTCTGACACAGATCATCTTTAAGTCTCCACACAGGGAAATACCAGCAGTTGATTGATGTGAGGAGCTCAACATGAGGTTCAGTTTCAGCTAAGCAAGAACCACTCCTCACACAGTCACAGTTTACTCCTGTGGCTGCAAAGTTTCTTCTCTTAGGGTTGCCACACTCAACCACACTCTGCCTCCTGCCACATGGAATTGCACTCCAAGGCACCACAGCCCTTGAGGTTTCTACCATCACCAGAACTCAGCTGGTTCTGCGCCTCCCTTCAGTGCCACCCAGGGCACAGGAAGGCTTTGTTCCCCAGTGGATATCTCTCTGAACACCGTCCTCTACCCCTCCACTGTCATTTCCATCATCCCCCAGCTTTTTGAGTTATGATTGACATTCAGCATGAGGTTGGGATGTGCTCAGCACCTTAAGATCCAGGAAAACAAACGTGGGGATGTGGTGGTTGGAAAGAAGCGATTCAATGAGGCTCATGGGAACAGAGCCTGGGATAGCAGCATGAGGGTAAGAAAGGAAAAGTTCAAGCTGAAGATCAATACTGCCTTTTAAGCTGATGAGGACCTTCCCAAGGAGACAGTCATCCTCTGTGGCTTGAGGCTTTGCAAATGCCCAGCAGACTGGGCCAACACAACAAAAAGCTGCCAAACAATCCCACATGAATACTAGAAAAGCCCTTACAGTCACTTGCTACCTCACACGTATATATTTGGGTTTTAGCCCTCTGACACCCTACCAACAGGCCCCCTGTAACCAGCCAGAAAGTCCATTCTAGCAGAATTACAGGGATATGACAACTGCCCAGATTTCCATCCAGCCCCCACATCACCAGTGCCCAGGATGACCTTCAGCAGGTCTGGATACATCGGAGATCCTGCAGCTGGGCTAGTGAGAAGGACACCCACACTTGCACCAGCCATCACTTAATTTGCTCTCCAAAAGAGGTGTAACCAGCTCACAATGGGAACACTAAAAGCCTTTTTTCACACCAAGCCTTGGCAATGCCACCTACAACAGAGGCTCAGAAAGATCTATTTCCTTCTCCTACTCATTATCTGTTCTCTGTTGTTTCTTTTACCAATGGCACCCAAACTACACCTTGTCTCCTCCTTGGGCACAGCTGCCCAGCTCAGCTACCTGTGTCATTTGTCACCACCTCTCCAGTTGCTCCTCTTACCCTCCAAGGAAAAAAATCAAACATCCCCAACCTGCAAGATGAGGCCATCCTGTTCATACAGCCTCCGCTCACACTGAAAGGTGGACCAGTGATCAACCACACCAAAGGCTTCAGCCTCACACCAGTCACGGGGCCAGTAATTCATCCCTAGGGTTTCCTCCGTGCTGCTGCTGAGAAGGGAAGGCTCTGGAATCTTGTCCTCTCCAGCAATCCTCCACAGCCCTCTGGAAGCAATCCTTCCACTGAAGCCAAGGCGTTCCAATCAGTGCTGCGTGCTGTGGTGACCGGATTCCAAACTGGATGTGAACCCGAAGCTGACAGCTCTCCTGCTCTTTGACATGGTGTCACAGTCAGTCACTCCAAGGCCTGTTGATCCCTAAGCCACTCGACACTACCGGTCGGGGGTATCCACAGCATGACAGTATGAACAAGAAATGTCACCCAGGGAAATGGAAGATGGGAAAGCTGGAAGCTGAGAGAGGGCTGGCACTCCCAGTCACACCAGGTCAACTCTCCTGGTGAATGGAATTCTCCTACCAATTCACAGGTTTTAATTGTTCCTTTCTTTGTCAGCATCCAATGGCAGCTGCTTCAGGGTGTAGCCAAGTTATACCCACCCATCCTCTTATCCCTCCAGCTTCCTGCAACAGAAACTTCTTTTGATAGTTCCCCAAATGGCATAAAAAAGGAACCAGTTTTACTTAACCCTTCCCGTTTTGCATTAGGAAGTTTTCATTCATCCACTGCTGCTATCAGGAGACCTCTTGGGTGCATCATATCCATGTATATGAATTGTCACCCCCCTCCCCAGTGTAAAACATCAGGATCCACCTACCAAAGGAGGGGACCAGCATGTGGTCCCCTGCCTCCCACACGAGCACTCCCTCACCAATCCCCATTGAGCCTGGTACCCTATTTGCAGAGATGCCTTTAAGGCCAGTTTCATTTTCTCCTGCTTTTATTGACACACCAAATAATGACAGCAGGATATTACACTGAAGCAAACACCAAACACTAAACTGCTTCCTTGGGCAGCTAAGGTAACCCCTAAATCTCCTGTTTTAAAGCTTGCACATAGGGCTAAGGGATGAAATATCTCTGGCCCTTCTCAGCAAAGTCCCAGCAACATGTTCTCCCCAGTCCCTAACAAGCAGATTAACAATCCTCCATATAAACCCCCTGGATTAAAATACATCTGCCAGTAAAACAGGTCCCTTCTCCATGGAAACAGCACTCCCAGCTGTGCATGCGTTACCTGCTGAGATGCTGGCACTGGCTGCACTACTGGAGCTTGGGTCGATGCTGAAGTGTGAAGAGCCACAGAAGCTGCTGAGTCTGATCCACCCTCTGAACTCTGCATGCTCACTGCTGGGGAAGAGCAGAGAGGAGAGGAGATGAGCTGGGGAAAGCACAGCTACACATCACCACGGGCGCCCGAGGAACCCGCATCCGACAGGGACGAAACCCCAGGGGAAGATCCAGGGGGAAGCTCTAGGAAGGAAGGTAGCTACCTTCCTACACAGAGGAGTCTTTTTTGGGCTTGGAGCTAATTTTATATATGGTGTTATATTAAGAAGAAAAAAAAAAAGTTGCACAATTGTTCCACAGAAAGGAGAGGGAAGGAACAGAAAATGCATTTCTAAGTACAACTGCAAAGCAGCGTTGGAAAATGGTTGTGTCACAGTGAGGATAACTGCAGAGCCAGAGAAGCTTTTTGAAATGTGGCTTTCTCCCCTTGTCATGTTTAACTACTGTAAAGAAAAACAACTGATCAAATCTAAGCACAAGCCTGGAGCTCAGATCATGCTTCCAACTGGGAAGTGGGGTGGTTAATTTGAGTTTATAATCACAATCGATCACCAAACATGAATAGCAGGAGAACAGCAAATGATGAGCAGTTAAAAACTGCCCCCACAAAGAGCCACCTCCACTCTCCCACCTGTGCCCTTGTCCCAAAATCCCAGTGGCCTCATCAAGGTGCCCAGACCCTGACACACTTTCTGGGCTCTCTGATCCCGTGGCCACACTACAGGGCTGACGCCCTGAGCATCTCCAAGCCCCCCGGGTGCTCCTGTCCCAGCACTCACCCAGCATTGCTCAGCCACCTTGGGAAGCATCCCAAGGGCCACGCAGGAATCTCCTGGGGATGGAGAGGCAGTACAAGAGCAAGGTCTTGCCCTGGGTCTCCCTGCTCCCTTACAGCACAGCCCCAGCACCCCATGCCCATCCCTTGAGAAGCATGGGGCATGTTAAAGCCCAGCTGCCTGAGGGACACTGAAGGTCTCTGTGATGGTGCTTCCTGAGAGCAGGCAAATGTCATTTTGGGGGTTTTGATGTAATATGGGGGGATGGGCACTTTTTTTCCTTAGTTTCTTGTGAAAGTTCCTGTTTAATAAACTATTTTAAGAGGGTTTCTGCTGTCACTTCAAAACCAAAAGGTTCAGAAACGTCCAGATTTTGAGCAGCGTCATTTCTCCTTCATCAGCCTCACTGCCGAGCGTCCACGTAGCCTGCGAGTAACAGCATGGAATCTTTTCTGTTTCCCTTCTCCTCGACTTTTTCCTCAACTCTGTGCAAGTTAAGAGGCAAAAAGGAAAAATGAGAAACTGAGGGACACTAGACCCTGCTCCCTGAAGAGCTCACTGTGGCAAAAAGAAATACAACAGGGAGGTGAAGCACCAAAAGTTACCTGTTTGTTCTGAAACAACCCCCCAAAGATTTAGAATCTTCACAAAACAGGTTTTTAAGATCTTTTCCAGTCAATGCTGGCCCCACATCCCCATGCTGCCACCAGCAAATTACACTGATTACTCTCCTGACTTCCCCTAAACCCCACGGCTTGCAAGTGATTTTCTCTTTCACCCCTTTCTGCACTGGGGAGTGAGAGTAGCTACAGAACCCACACAGCCAAACAGAACCACCACAGCACTTTAACAAGCCAAAGACCATGCAAATAAATTCTGTCACCATTCATCACCCTTCACGTCCCTTTGTAGCCCCAAATCCAGCTGTAGCTGAGGTGTCCAAGCCCTTTCCTGGTGGGTTCACTATATCAAGGCAGCTCCCTCCTCTCCCTGTCTCTGCCTCTGCATGGTTTTTAGCCAAAACCACAGCCCAGTGAAGGTTCCAGAAGAAATTTGGGGGAAGTTGCCAAATAGATTTTAATGATTTATTTGAGAACAGTTGTGGCAGGGTCAGATATTGGCACTTCAGGGCTACAGAAAGGTCCCTTTTTAAATGTATGTTTAACCAGGAAAGGACACTCAGAAGTGATGATATTTCAAAATTGCCACCTACTCATCTCTGCTGATAACTGTTCTCTTCTGGTTTCTCTCAGTGACCAGAAGAGGCCAGGCAAGGGGAAAGATGAATTCTCTGCTGCCAAAATCAATCATCAGCATTATTTTCAGGTTGGTTACAGAACGCAGGCTCTGTTAATGATGACAAAACCAAGCCAGACACAAAGACCCTGGTGAAATCTGCAGCTGGCACTTCCAGACAAGGTAGACAGGCACAGAAGTTCTGGACCTCTAAGGCACATGTACAAGGCTTTTTATTATCTTGTTTATTGGTGAAACATCCTGGATAAAGAATAATTCATTCCCCATTAAAGCCATCCTGTGCTTCCTGAGAACTGGAGAGACAGAGATGTGGGCACCATCTGCTAACATTAATTTGTGCTGATGAAAAGCTGACAATGTAAACAGAATTCCTACGCTCAGAGAAACTGTCTCAAGGTGCTACGAAGCTCTGCCCACGTCCTGGGAGCAAAGCTGGGAAGTGAGTGAGCCAGCACCTGAGCCAAGGCTCCAGAGGATGAATACAGCATCATCTTTCAAGGAGGAGAGGAAACGTGGCATCTGTAATCTTGCTCTTCCTTCTTCTTGGGTGTTCAAAGGAAGGAACACTCTTGGAGCTCCTTAATGGACACTTGGATGTCTGCTGGTGCAGCTCTTTGGCAGCTCTGCCACATCCCTGAAGCAAATGCCCATGAAAGGACTCACCGCTCTCCTTCCATCTCATTTTTCACCTCCCACAGAGGAGGAAGTTTTACAGTGTTCTTCATCATCCTCTCCTTACAAGAGGCTTGGTGGCTCATAAGCAAGCTCCCCTGTTTCCCAAAGAACTAAGATTTGCTGCTTTGCTCTTTAGAGCTGGTCTAAGAAAGAGAGGTTCACCCCAGCCACACTTGCCTCCCACTCCTGGCTGGGGCAGAACGCTGTCAGTCTCTCATAGCAGAAGTGACAGGAGCTATTAAAAGGTGTCTTGTGGCTTCTGACAGCCCCCTGGTACTGGGGAGTTTGAACAGAGAACTTAATTAGTGGCCAACAAAGAGAGCACTGGCACCCACACTTGACTTTCTCAGCTCCACAGCTCCTCACTGGGCTAAGAGCAAAAAGACGAGTCAGTTATTTGTACCAAGGGAAGGAGCAGGTGGGACCTGGCCAAGCACAAGGAGTAAGATCGTGTGGGGAAGGGTCCTTCTCAGACTCTGGTGTTTCAGGTAGAGCCAAATTTAAACCTCCCAGTTGCTCAACGTAACTGGTAATGTGAGGGCTGTGGAAGGCATGGCAGAAATCTGGAGTCCAGGTTGCATCATCACTGAGTGAATCAGGCCGATAACAAGGCGGCTGCCTCTGGAAACCTTCTGTTTACACACAGCTGCCTGGGTAACCAAGCAAACAGCAGTGACAGGAAAGGAAATACAGAAAAAGCTAAGAACTTCTGGGTGCTATTTCTGTTCTGCCACCAGCTTGCTCTGTGACCTTGGATGGGATGTTTCCCCTTCCTTCTGCTTCAATTTTCCCACCCCTAAAAAAGCCACGGCGCTCCCCGAGGTGAGGTGCTTTGTGGAACGCCGGTCTCAGAGGGCTGTCAAAGCCTGAATGGGTTTGAGAAAGACAAGTAGTAACATTACAAGCCTTGAGGGTTGATAAAAACTCCAATTGTCACCGTTTCATTCATAAGCCACGCTGCCTTCATGTAAATAGCCTTGCCTTTGTTAATCTCTCCTGCCTAAACCAGCTCCAAGACACTGGGAAAACAGAGATAAGAGCATTTCAAAATATTTTTCACATCCAAGTTTGCAGTGAGATGGGGGGAGAAAAGGAGGAGGCAGCAGCAGGAGATACCACACAGCTTTTTTCCTGCAAGGAGCCTTCGAGTGCCAAGAAAGGAAAGCAGCAGCATCCTCTGCAACCAGTTCCCAAGGTCCCCAAAAGAGTTTGTGAGAGAAGGGGGACTGATGTGAGAGCCCCCAGCAGTGAGGAGGGTGTCCCTGGGTGCCCGGGGTGTGCTGCAGCCCTCCAGCTTTGCCATCCAGGAGATGAGAGGCAACTGCAAGTATTTTTTCCACAGAATATGTTAATATAAACGATCAGCTCCTGAGCACTCCAACAACAACCCCAAAAAAACATTGCAGAGTTTAACACCCGGACCTCAAACATCATAATAACTGCTGCTGCTTAGAGCCAGAGCTGGGAAGCTGCTCCAGGGAAATATTTGGTTTCTTTTCCTCTGGTGCCCTGGTCCCTGCTCCACGGGACGTGCAGGCACATGGCGAGCTGAGCACCAGCAGCCAGCCCAGGCAGCTCCAAGGCTTCAAATAAAAGAGGATTTAAGTCTCTGCCTTCCTCAAGCCCAGGGTCGCTTCTGTTGTAACTGTGAGACAATCTTCTAGGTGTTTTTAGGCAAGTCCATGATATGACTATGAAGTTTTAATAGAAATCTATAAATATCTCCTATTTTACTGTAAATAATGAGGAGGTTCTTGTTCAATTTAAAAAAAACCCCTATTTGTCATCCATAACATTGACCTGCCAGAGTCAAAATTCAAACCCAAGGTTCTGCTGTTTTGGTTTGGTTTGGTTTGGTTGGTTTTGTACATTTTTTGCATACTTTGAAAGGAAGGTTTACATTTAAAAATAGTTACTTCATTTCTGGGACTTTTGTTCAGGTTTAGTTGGCTTGGAGCTTAGATAAATAGGAAAACCAGAAGAGCAATAACTGAAATTAGAAGAAATAAAAGTGCTATTTAACCGTCCCATCCTATATAGGCTCTATATAGGCTCTATTTAACCATCCCATTCTACATAGGCTCTATATAGGCTCTATTTAACCATCCCATTCTATATAGGCTCTATTTAACCATCCCATTCTACATAGGCTCTATATAGGCTCTATTTAACCATCCCATTCTATATA
>JAQOTC010000026.1:2273185-2311720 GCA_028554615.1 Rallus crepitans
GGCTCAGGCACTTGCTTTACTCACAGTAGCTGGAGGGGCTCAGGCACTTGCTTTACTCACAGTAGCAAGAGGTGCTCTGCTCCCTGTGTCCTCCCAGTTTAATTCTAGCAGTAAAGGCTCTGTAAATTTAAACCAGGTTGATCTCAGTCCTTCTCTATGGCTTTCAAAGGCAGGTGCTGCCAAGCAAAGCTGCATTTTTTTTTATAAAGCTTTCCAAAATACTTTCTCCTGGGGGTTTTGGGGAGTTTCCCCCCCTCCCAAAGCTAAACCCAGCAGAATCACTGCATGCTCTTCTCAATGCCTCTGACAAATCCTTGTCAGACATTGCAAAATTTCAAGGGTCACCTTATTGCCATGCAATAAAAAGAGTTGATGATGCCTTTTCTGTAACGTTTTATGAAAAGTATGTCCTGGCCTAAGCCAAGGAAGTGTGGAATTTGTACCCATGGAGACTCTTAAACACAGCCAGCTCCAAACACCGCCGCGGTATTCGTGTTCTTACCTATCAGGAAAGGGGTTACTGGAAAAGGGAGAGACAGAGGGAAAGTGACTGAGTGAGGCAACATAAACTGGAGAGACTGGACTTGCTGTTTAGCAACTGGTCTCTCCATAGATTTGGGGTTAACATACCTGCTTTTGATAGGTTGTTCAGAGAGTTAGACTGGAAAAATCCACGGCTGCGTGCCTGAGCACCAAGGACGTGCTGGATGAGATTCTGAGGAGCTCCAAGGAAGAATGAGTCACTTTCTTAATGGCTTGTAGACCCTGAAGGCAAGGATATTGAGAGAGATCAACTTGTACACCAGCATCTCTTCGCATAATAAACAGTAAAATAGAAATGGAGTTGTTTTTGAGGAGTCATTTAATGCCCATCAACCCACCTTCACCATGGGAAATGGAGACAATAGCACCTGCTGGTGTGTTGGAAGATCCTTCCCATGTCTTCTCTTGCTTTTCTAAGTGAAACAATCCTCTGCTGTAAGAAAGATCCAAGCCTTTCCTGCAGAAGTGCTTTGTAAGTGGTTTTATGTGACCCTGCAGTACTGTGGCCAGTTATTCCAGCTTAAGCATCACACTCTGACTTTACCCACACTGGATCATGTCGTGCTTGGTTTTAAGTCCTCATTCAGATTCAATGTGTCGTTGCACCTGTTGCTGGGTTAGTTTTTAGGGGACGATTCTCCACCTGACAGCATCTCTACATCAGCAAAAGGAATGTAACACACATTGGGATGTGCTCATCTTCTTTCCAAAGCTTCAGTTATTGTCTGCAACACAAAGCAGAGGTTCCCTGCCTGCAACATCCTGAAATTCTTCATCATGCCCAGCACAAAACCTTCAGTGAAGTCCCAGGAACCTTGGGAGTTAGCCACTTCCCTCCTGGGAGCCTGGGGAGTAAGCAGAGGGCTGTTATCTTTAACTAGGGACCTTTCTCTTGCCTCCTCCATCAAGCTGGAATGAATTTTGCCTTGTAACCTGCTGGATAAACCAAATCTCATCCTGCTCTGCCTGGGTCTGGGGGGTCACAGCCTTATTTAAGAAAGCTGCTGGTGAAGAGAGAAGAAACCCAGCCTGCTTGTAAAGGGGCTGCAATTGCTGCAGCTGTAACAAATACCCACAGGAGGGCACATTCCTCAAAGCAAACGGGAATCCAACCCCGAGCAAAGGATCCCTTCGGCTTGGGTTTTACTAAAGGGGGGATTTCGAGAAACATTTTGCTTTTGGATGGAAGCAAAGGGTAGTGAGATCCTTTGAAATGTTCCTTCTATCTGTGAAAAGTATCAGTTTCTGGTAATGAAACTTTAAAGTTGCTGCCTTTGATTGATTTACTGAAAAAATGAGGGGGGAGGGGGGGAAATCCCAGAGGATTAAAACCAACCTAAAAAAAATTGTCTTTGTGGAGAATCCCTAGTTTTATACAAGTATCAGCCCACACACGACTTCCCTACCTGAAAGCTTTCTGTGTCAGGCTCCCCAGTCTGTGCTGGATTTTAGCACTGAGTGATCCCCGTGCATTTGCTGCAGAATTTAAGGAGCCTGAACTGGCACTTCTCTTGTGTCTGCTCTGCCACAGTCTAAGCAGCAGCGTCCCATGCATGCCAAGAAGGTTGCCTAAACAGCAAGAACAGATTTTCTTTTAATAGATGAGTAGCAAAATTTAACTTCACAGTAACTTTAAATTGGGGTACAGACGGGATAGGTGCTGGGTTGGTTTGTAGGCAGGTTGGTGCTCAAGAGAAGCACTTGAGAAGAACATAAATCTCCATACCAGGTATTCCTGAGGAAACTTCTTCAGGGTGATGATGGAGAGCAAACTGAAGAGATGTTTTTTCCTGTGTGGAGCTGCCCCATCCCTCAAGCTCTGATAACCCTGGCTGAGAGCCTGCTCCAAGCACGGCCCCAGGAGTGCTGTCCTCTGCATCATGGATTTCTGAATTTGCTGCTGGTCAGACAACAACCCTCTTCAGTGCTTTCTGGCTGGGCTTAGGAGGGTAAATCTGTTGAGTGTCGTTGTGCCAAGGCCGTGCTGGAATTTCCTCCTCTGCCTGTGCATCTCTTCAACAGGGAAATGAAACCCAGGCTCCAGCGTTACAGGTGCTGATACCAGAGCACTGTTTTCCTTCCAGCTTTACCTAGCCTGAAAGACAACAGCTGAGTTCTGGAGACAAGAGGAAGAAGAAAGGGAGTTCAGCTCTTCCCTTGCTCTTTCTTCTGTCTCTCTTGGGTGGCAGCAAGTATCACAAGAGCTCCTGGTAAAAGCTTCCCAGCTCCCTGCTTTGATGCTGTGGACTTTGAAGATGTTACTCTTCCTCAATCTCATGTCTTCCCCCAACAGGTTTTTAGCAGAGTGAAACTCAAACACTTTCTTCCCCCCCTCCCCACTGGAAATTTCCTCTTGGCAGAAGGAAAGGCCTAAGCATTTATCTGGAGAGCTATCTGTTTGTTTTGGCTGCAGCTGTCTGGAAATTCTGTAAAAAAGCCACTGGGCCATGGAAAAACCAGCAGAGGTGGGGGCTGTGTGCCACTCCCTGCAGGGAGCTGTAGCCTCTCAGCTCTCAGGAGCTACACAGGATGTGTTCACAGGCTGGATGTAACTGAAGATAGTCTTATTGATAGAAGTAAATCAATATAGCTTATGTCAACACAGCCTTCTATGGAGGCAACATGTGTGTCATTAAACTCTCAGTGACTGAATAGCCCTGGCATAAGGTTTCAGCTGAAGTTCTGTACAATGCAGGACTTCTTTTGTGGCACAGTGAGTTTAAATAACTCTCCCCACCGTTTCCCAGATGACCAGAAGCAACAAGGATGATGGGGAGGGACAGAGTAACCTGCAGCCTGGGAAGGAGTGACAGACAGGCTTAGCAAGCAAAGGGTGATCTGGGGGGAAGGGGTCATGAAATCAACCAGTGTTTCAGCGGTGTCACCTTCAGCACGTGCATGTGAGCAAAACTGTGCTTGTAAGGCACCACCATGGAGAAAATGGTGGCAGCTTTGGATGAGAACTTCATCTTCCTGATGACTGTTGAAGGTGCCCAACCTTCACTCAGGTAGGTGAGAAGAACTGTTTGGTTTCTTGACCAGAAGAATGATGCTGGAAGGAGGATGGCAGCAAACAGCTTTGGCTGGAGTTAGGGAGGTGTAGCTTACTCTTTAAGGTTTTGATAGAGAGGCTGTAGTGAAATGTCACGTCCATCCTCACCCTTCCATCACCTGCCCAGCACTGCCCAGATAAAGGTGCATGTGGTTTTGCTTGGCCACCTCCATGCAAAGCTTGGCTTCTGTAGCCTTGACCAGCAGCAAAGCGAGTCAGAACTGTGACACTGCAGCAGCTGAGGTAAAGCTACAGCACGATTTCCTCAAGATACCAGGTGAGGAACAAGTCTCTTAGACAAAAAATAAAGTCTGCTTGGGAGTTGTGCTGTGTGGTGACAGCTGTCTGTCCTGCAGGAAGGATGAGCAGGAAGGCAAAGACCACGTGGCTGTAACTCTGGTGAGCTGGGGAGGAATTATTCTGGAAACCAGACCGTAGGAGGACAAACCACTCTCTACCTGCCTGCCTGGGGAATGTTTTCAGTGTTCCAGGTCTTCTTTCATCCTGAACTGGAACTGAAAGTTGGAGTCTTATGGAAGTTTGGATCCTGGGTGTTAAACAGAGAGATTTGGCTCCTTCTTACGGGGAAGTTCAACGTGTTCATGACTCTCGGCATTTTAAAGTTCAGCAACTTTTTCTACCACAGTGAGTTTGTGTTTAAAATCCACAGAAAAACATTAAGCATCCCTGTGGATTATTAACACTTAAGCCTGGATGGTAGGTGCATAGGTCTGGCACTGCACTCCAACTCCAGCCACCCATCAGCAGCAGCTCTGCTTGCCCCGTCTCCCAGCACCCCGAACGCTATCTCAGCTCTGTGCACTCAAGTGATAGGGTGTGTTTCCATGTCACTATCTCTTACTCTGGTTACACATTCATTCCTTTCCTGGTTACAACACAGTTAAAACAAGGAGGACAGACAGGGCATAGCCTTGTTCTCAAAGCAAGACCTGCCTGGTAAACATTGTGACACCATTACAACAAAGTCCCTTGGCTCGGGGATGAGGAAGTTCTCATCCCATCTCATCCCTGCCACTCTCCTCCTGCAGCAGTGAGAGAGCAGAGAGCCTTCTTTCATTTGTGCAAGTTCCAGGGATGCAATTGGGGTTTTCCCAAGCTGCTGGAAACAACTTTTTTTAGGTGTTAACTTGGGCATGCAGCTCATTTTGGAGCAAACAGCTTTCCACCAGCTGCTTTTTCAAAACTGGAGTTACCCGTGGGCAGAAATAGCATTGCAATCTGGATTTAGCTTTAGTGGTTGGAGGATACAGGCAAGACCTACAAAGAGAGGTGATATTTAGCATCAGATGATTATAGAAGCTGGAAAATCTCTCTCCCCACTGCCTTACATGCTTTACAAAGGTGCATGCTGCACACTAGACTTTGCATGCTCTGTGAAACAGCCTTCCTCCATACTGTGTTCTTTCAAAATCCACTGGTGTGTTGGGTTTAATGAGTGTTAACAGAAATAAATAGGTGTTTGTGCCTTCAACAGGGCAAATAAGTTTTCTCCTATTTTATTTATGAGAACAAAACTGCAGAGGAGTTGTGTTATTACAGACCAAGGCAGATAAATGCCAGTTATCAGCTGGTGTGTTCTGGGAAAGACTGTCTGGTTTTGGTGAAGCTGTGTTAGTTTGTGACAGCCAAGAATTGGTTTTGAATCTAGAACAGATTTTGCTGTGGAATTTTAGTGTATGTGTGCCTTTTTTTTATTGTGTGGGCATGGGTTTTGGCTTTGGGGTTGTTGTTTTCTTCCAAAGACATCTCTACTTGTTTGCTGTAGACCCTTTCACATGACCAGAAAGATGCTGAGAGTCCTTGGAGGGGAAGATAACGTGACCAGCTTGGGTTTAGAAATGACTAGGCCATAAACAGACTCATTTGTCTCCCTCCTTTCCTTCTGACCAAGTTTACCAGCCTGTTTTCTCAGTGCATTCTCCTCTCATTGCACTGCATGTGAAATTTCTGTGTATCACCCCCCTCCAGCCCCGTTATCTTCCAAGTCAATGTCCTGAGGTGCAGCTATGTGCTGGGCTGAGTCACTCGGTCCCAGTGTCTCTGCAGCTGGATCTTTGTGAGCATTACTGGCCCAGAATAGCTTGCAGATCCAGTGCCAGGGCTGGAGGCAAAGGGTGATAAGCATGGAAAGTTGTGTCAACTGTCTTGGGTCACTTAGGCAGGCAGATAGGACTTGTTCCACGTGGGGGACAATTAAGCTGAAGAAGAAACTTCTTTCCATTCTGTCTCCACGGGTGGATGAAGAGATAACCCTTCACTTGAGATAGTACCTTGCAAATGGAATTTCTCCTGTTTCACTGATGCTCTGTAGGTCTCAGGAAAGCTGTAGCCGAAGTGAAGAACACAGGTCTTGACAGCAGCCAGCCTGTGCCTCACAGGAACTCCTCACACAAACTCCTCTCAGGAGGAAGCTGTCTGTAAACCAGCCTTTCCAACCACAGTTGGGTGATTTGATGTGTGAAAGCCTGAAGTACCACGGCCCCGCTGGCATTTATTGTCCTGGACCTTGCCAAGGCTCTTATCTGACCACTCTTGTCCTGTGAGGGAACGCTCTGTCCTCAGTGGCATCTTCCTCCACCTTTGCCTCTTGCTGCAGCATGTGAAATACCTGCAAATGTCAAGGCAGGATAGAAACATGAAGGAACCAGAGAATGATTTAAATTGGAAAACACCCTTAGGATCAAGTCCAACCACTACCCTCAGACTGCCATGAGCATCACTAAACCACGTGCCTCAGCACCACCTGTAAGTGTATTTTAAACACCTCCAGGAACAGGTGACTTAGATCTCAGCAGTCAAGGAGCTGCAATGAATGTCCCAAGCACAGACAGCTGAGATGCTGCTGTCAGACTGTAATTACATCATCCAAACAGACCACTCCTGGAGGTTGTACTGAGATCAAACACCCATCTGCCTTTTCAGCCCCCTGCAGAATCTGTGTGTATCAGTTTTGGATCCTTCCTTTGTGGTTGAGCCTCTGCTACCAACACAGATCCAGGCTGTTCAACCTCCAGCCATCTCCCCCCCTCTCACAATCTCGTGTCACAAGGACAATCTGAAGGTAATGCCAAACTCTGGCTGGTACAGAGTCACTCTAGAAGGGAAAGGCATCCTCAAAGGGGAAGGTTTTACTGGTGTTTCTTGAATGCTCCCTGCTTGCCTGGCATCTTCCAGAACCTTGGTGCAGCCAGACCCTGTAACCAAGATCCCCTCCCTGGCTCTCACAGTTTGTGACCAGCCTTTTCTAAGGGCATCAGATGTGACAGTTGTTCAGGCTTCTTTCAAACAAAAATCCTAACTATATCTCAGTATTTGACAACCTGTTTTATTGGGATAATCTCTATTACCACTCCAATGTGGGCTGATCATTTAGACACCGAGTTTCACTTGTTAGATCTGCTTTATGGAGCTGAAGACCAAGGTGCTGTGCTCACTCATCTGCTCCTTCACTGTGAGCCACGCAGCTCTGCTTAGGGTGCTGGCCTTGGCAGGGAGCACACCAGAGGCCATGGCCTCTTCTGCAGAGCTGTGCTGCCCAGCACTGCTGAGCAACTGGCCCTTCTTCCCTTTGAAACCCCAGAGACCAAAGTGTTTATGCAGACAATAGGTATTATTATACTTCCTTCACTGTGGCCAACAAATGCAGGACCAACACGTGCATTTAACATCCCCCCTCCAGAAACACCTTTTTTTCCTTCTCCCACATGCTGGTCACAATTCTCATGGCATGAAATTTCAGTAAGATGAATCACAAGCCAGCAATGGGAACAACTGATCCCTGCAAAGACTTCCCAGTCTTTCCTGGCCTGGCCAGCCACTGTTAAAATTCACCCCAGGCAAGCAATTCTGTATTTCCTGGAGCTGCTGAGGCCACCCTTTTTCTGCCTCAGAAAGTGAGAACCCTGGGACTCCACTCAAGTTAATTGCTATAAATGTAGAGCTAACAAAGGAGATACTTGACAAAGGGTGCAGTCACTCTGGTGCATTTGCTAGGTCAAGCTTAACTACTCCACATTTGTTTATAGAGGAGTGTGCTATCACCAATAAATAATAACAGTTTTTGCAGTTAGTCCAAGGCATGAGCTGATCTCCCTCTCCTGGCTGCAGTAGAGCTGCCTGAGGACCATCTACAATTAATTATGTTTGTTCTTGTCCGGTCCTTCACGAGTAACATGGTCCCCTTTGGCCCCAGAAGCAACAGGAGCTTTGCAAACACCACGGCATCGACCTTTGTCGTGTTGCAACCTCAGTTTGACAGACAAGGACACTGGGAGCACAAAAAAGCAGCTTGCCCAAGGTAATTTATTGGCTCAGGACGTCGCCAAAAATAGAACTGGCTGCTCCTGCCACTTCAGTTAACCTTTGGGTTGTGCCACTGCATCTTTTCTTGGTTCACTGAGAGTTACATGTCCCTGGTCAGCACGGCAGGTACTAATGACCACTGCATGACCAGAGTAAGAGGGTTAGTGGCCTGCTAAGTTTGGATCTCTCTGACCTTCCAGATGCTGTTTGCATCCTTGTTCTTCAGAACAAATTTGCCATCTGCATCAAAATGGAGCCACCTGAGGGATTCGGACAGGCTGCAGAGAGGAGCAGATGAGACAACTGGGTCAGGGAGGAGCGTGTGGTGAGGCTGCAAGGGAAGACTCAGACTGCAAGAGACAGCAAACAGCTGACAAAGCGAGAACTTGTGGGTGCCCACACCTGCAGACTGCATAGCGCAAGGCTCCTAGGGCTGACTTGGCAGTCGCTGTCTCACTGTGCTGTCACTGTTTTGCAGCTGCTATCTCCTTGGCGCTGGTGTGTCCTCTGGACCTGCTGCTGTTCCAGCTGTGGCCCTGACCTTCTGGCAGGAGCTTCTCTCCTGACATATTCCATCAGTTTCCTCATCAACTGAGTGGCCTGAACCGTATCCCCCCCAGCGTCAGAATATCTCTGGCGGGTGGGGGGAGAGCAGACTGGGCAGGAAAACCCCAATGTGTCGGAGTTCCTGGTCTGCACTGGCACAATAATCCATTTGACTGAATCATCTGCTTTGTTAACAGGACAGACAGAGCACTGGCTTGCTTGAAACTGTATCAGACAGCAGCAACTGAGGGCGGTTAGATGATCTAACTGACCACAGCGTAAGTAAGCAACACCCAGGGAGCGGAGCTGGCAGCGGGCCGCGGATCTGCCCTGGGCCCAGTGACCGTGGGGCCGCTGCCGCCAGGGCCACAGCCGCCCTGTGCCTGTAACAGGGCTCGGCCCAGCTCCCGCCCGTCTCCTTCCCGTGCGCGGGGGGGAGAACCACAGCGCGGGGCCGGCTCTATCGGGAGAAGGTTCCTCCTCCCCGCCGCACCTCAGATGGGGCGGGTTCCCTTCCCCTCGCCTTCCTCCCTCCTGGCCGGGCAGCGCAGGCCGTGCTGACCCAGAAACGCCTCATGCTCCCAGCTGCTTATCGACTTCTGGGGCCCAGCCGCGCTCACCGGTTTCGGGGTGGCCGCTGAGGCGACTCCCGCTTCTCCCACCGCCTCGCAGGCGCTGCGCCGGCTCGGCACATCCCGCCTTTAGCCCGCGGGCGCTGAGCTGAGCTGGGGAGGGCGACGGCCGGCTGAGGCGCTGCCTGACCCGGCGGAGGAGCGACGACCGCGAGTAAACCCCGCCAGGGGCGGGAAGGAGGGGGCGGTGCCTCGCCGCCGTTCGACCGCCGCCTCAGCCAATGGCGCGGCCGCGCGGGTCGTTCGGGGAGGCTTTTCTGGGCCGTAGCCACGCCCCCCCCTCCGCGACCGCTCTAAAGGACCCCGCGTGGCGGCGCGTGTCAGCTGCCGTCGCGCCGCGTGGGGCTAGTCGCGCGCCTGCCGATTTTGAGGTAACGGCGCGCGCGTGCGCGCGCGTTGGGGGGGGGAGGGAGGGAAAGGGAGCGGGGTGGCCCACGCGCCGCCTCACGTCTCCCTCGCGCGGCGGGGTTGGTTTGACGTTCGTCCGTCCTCACGCGACGCGGGAGGAGCGGGGCACGCGCTGAGCGGGCACGCGAGCCGTGACCAATGGCCGGCGGGCGCCCCGTCCTGTCAGGGGAGCGGGAGGGGGGCTGAGGAGCCGGCCTGTCCCTTCCCCCGCCTGCCGGGGAGCGGACCCTGAGGGGATGTGAGGTGACCGGACGCTTGAGGGCTGCAAGCTTGAGGGCTTGGGGCGGGGGTAAAGGCGGTGTGGGAGCCGGTGGAAACACGAGTGACGTGTGTGGCAGCATCCCCGCGCCTTTACCCACTGAGGGGGTTTCCCGGCTGCAGGCAGCAAGGTGACGCTGCGGCAGTGAGAGGGGAACCTGAACCAGCGACCCTGTCGGGACTCCGGGGTCTTTTAGGTGAATTCCCCGGCAACCCCCTTAAACCTCACTTGAGGATGAGCTAGGTAACAGCCTGCGTGGCTGAGGGACAGCGCCAATGCCTCTGCTGTCACCCCACGCCAGCACCCTGCTCCTCAGGGTGGGCAAGCCGCAGGTCAGCTGGTGAAGCGATGGTCTCTGCGCACCTTTGTTCAGCCAAAATTCAGCTCCGAAGGCCGTGGTGGAGGCGAATACCCACCTACAGCCGTGTCACTTGTTCTGCATCTTTGGTGTGGCATCATCCGTGCAGGGGTTGGGGTTATTTTTGCTCGTGTTCTCTCTGCTCCTGCGTCAGGAGGGCACTGGATAATTTCCTAGGGCAGCCATATGCCAGCCAGTGCTGAGGAGCACCTTTAGTGCCCTGAAGTTTTTATCACTCTCCTTTTAAAACCTGGAATTATCTAAAAGAGGGAGAGTGGGTCACTCACTTTCCATTTCCCCACTTCATCAGTCTTTAAGGAAAACAAAAGAGCAAAAAAGCCAAGTTTCGGTTTTGGTGGAAATGTGGAAAGGCAGTGAGATGTGGCAATCTCCTCAAGCATCTGATCTGCACAGCGAAAACCGGACTGGAGGTGATATGGTGCCTACCAGCAAAAAGAAAAGAAACCAGCAACAGGAAGCCAAGTGATGTGTGCTGGAAATGATGTTGACTCATGAAAATGCTCAGTAATTTGAACTTGAACTGGTGGTTTTTGAAGTTCCGTGTGTGTTCTAAGCAAAGACGTGTTCGGAAACCTTCGCTCCTGTCCCGCTGACTCTCAGGAGTTTGCACATAGTCATGCTCCTGTTTTGTTTTGTCTGTGAAGCTCCACAGAGGATAGATAGAATCGTTCCCCAGCTTCCAGATCTTCTAGGACACGGTGCTTCCCTCAAAGCAGGAGATGCTTTGTATTTAAATTACTTAAATTGTCACGCAGGCTTAATTAAAAGGGAGGTTTCTTCCAGCAGGTCTTTCTTTGGGTGTGTTCTTCACGTTGTGTTCCCGAGCATCTGCAGTGCCTTGCAGTGTGCTCAGTCCTCTGGAAACAGTGTGGGGCAGCAGAGGTTCAGTGGTGGTCCCGGTCAGCCCTGGGGAGCTACTGGGTGTGTAAGCCTGGCTCTGGTGAGCGTGTTTTCCCGTGGCTTGCCTGTGTAGTGTAGCTGTGTGTGTAACAGCACCAAGGAAGGGGCTAGTTCAGGGTTTAGCAGAGCTCTGGTGGGAGCATATGTCTGATCAAATTTCTGTTTCTAGCCTAATTTTGTTACATGAAGTGCATAACTTGGGAGTCCCATGGCCTGCCTTCACAAGGACGCAGCCAGGCTGCACTTCTGGTTCGGGGTACAGGCATACCTGGGCATGCCAGAAGCTCTGCTGCTCTCCAGGTTGCATTAATATCTGGATTCCCCTTGAGAAACCCATCCCACTGGATGAAGTGGTGATAGTGGTGTCCTCCTGTGTCTCCCAGCGTTTTCAAGTTGTGCAGCCTCCTGTCCTTGATCTTTGTGCCATATCTGGTGTGCCCAGACTTGGGAATCGAGCACCCATCAGCATCAGGAGACCCTGTTTGTCAGGGCTCTGCCCGGTACAGGGGTTCTGGGTGAAGAGCACGTTCACAGCACAGCGAGAGCAGCATGTGGCTGTGTTCTTTTCCTCTTGGCTGATGGGGTGAGGCATGAACCCTCAGCCTACCAATCGAAATGCTTGGCTGGCTGATGAGACCTCTAACTTTCTTTCCCCAACGTGTTTCCAACCAACTTCCACCGCCCAAGAGCTTGCCGGGCTGTGCCGCGAGACAGCTTGCGTGAGGACACCTCCACCCTGCAGTAAAGAGCAGATGGTGAGGGAGAGGCTGTAATTAGTGCGGAGAGAAAAGCTTCCTTCAGGGACGCAGGGAAGCCTCGTGCTTCTCCTTGTGTGGCGTTGGGAGGGAATGTGGGTACGGTCTTGCAAAAGGGGGTGAGGGCTGGTGAGAGCTTCTACGGTGTGTTCCTCTTCACCTCCTGCCTGGGAGTCTCCTTGAGCAAGAGGTGGTGGTGACACTTTGGGCACGGGGCAGACTGGTAACCGGCCCTGCGCTTCTACATGTGGGTTTGAGTTCCTCCAGGCTGGGGTGGGAACTAAACCCAGGCTTTGCAGGTCTGGGTGGCTGCTCCTAGTACTGGGCTGCTCTGTAGCTCACAGCTGCCTTGTTAAAAGAACAGAATAAACCACCCTAGAATAAACCACCCTTGTTTTTCCTGTCTAGAATGGAGCATTGGGCAATATCTGCTGATACTCTTGGAGCTTCAGAGGTTGGATTTTTGGAGACATCCCTTTCTTAACTGCTTGTGAATTAAACTATTTTTGCACTGTGAGTTGTAGCCTGTGGCAGAGCGTGGCGTGAGCAGCAACGTGTCCTTGCGTCCATGAGGAAGTGAAAGGCAGGGAGGGGGAGGATGTGCTTTCCTGGGTTGGAGGCAGGTCTGCCTGCTGTGAATCGTGCCTGGCCATGGCTTTCCCTGCCTGTCAGAGGGCTGCAGTTGGGCTGTGTCGGGTTTGTTGGATAAAAAGGCTCTTTCCTTTTGCTCCTGTCTGTCATCAGTCAGACAAACGTGCTCTTCACGTTCCCCACTTTAAACTGTGTCTGTCTAACAGGGGTGCAAAAGAGAATGCTAAAATCCACTGCTTAAATAAAGATCAAGGGTGGTGAGATTCATCTCCAGTCAGTTTGAAACAATTAAAGTCCCCCTGTCAAGTCAGAAGCATCAAAGCCTTTAGGTGAATGTCACCCTTAAATAAAACCAAGGCTGCGTTCGGGGTTAGGAAGCACATTGTGTCGGTGAGGAAACCCCCTAATGACAAAGCACTGAGAGTGATGATGCCTGTAAAAAGGCTGATTTTTTTACAAGTGACATTTCCAGGGTTGTCCCAGGGCTGCGTCTCCTGAGGGGGGACCCCAAAGCCCCGGTGTGGCTGAGGCTGTTGGGCAGGCGCAGGACCAGAGCGTCCTTAAGAGGCAGCAGTGTGGGGTGACGAGCCGCTTCCAATTGCAAGGCAGGCAGCACATGACATAAGATGCTCCAGATCTGCCTCCTGGGCGCTAGTTTAAAAATAAAGGGTATTACACATCCTCCTCCTCCTCCTTCTCGGTGCCGGTGCGGAGCGTGGCTGCAGGAGGAGAAGCTACACAGAGGTGGAGGCGATGCGCTGTAAGGCTGGACCCGGAGCCCTGCGCTGATGGGTTATGGGGGGAGAGTGAGGATGGAGCAGGGAGCGTCTGGGGCTAAGGGGTGGGGGGAGGTGTAAGGTTTAAATAGTTCGGCTCGCGGTGCTCTTTCAGAGCTGTAATTGTCACGCTGCTTTTCGGATGGGGGAGTGGATGTGTCACCCCGTGACGGTGGGGTTCCTCAAAGGAAGGGAGCGTGACGCGGTGCGCGCTGCGTCTGCCCACAGCATTTGCCGCGTCCCATGCGGATACGGGAGTCACGCCTGCTCTGGGGTTGCCTTGCTCAGATCCTGCATCGGTAGAAGCTGCTTTTACTGTTGTGTCCAATAGTATTTTAATTTTTAAAGCCTGTTTTTTTTTTTCACAGGGACGATGCTGTGCGAGTCAGATACCCGTATGGCACTGGCAGACCCTGTCCCCGGGGCTTACTTGAATTCAGATTCTCGAGGGAGCTGCGAGGTGTCACTGGATGATGTACTGCTCAGCTCTTCAGCTAGGTTTGTTTAATTTAAGGTTTTCCTTTCTCCATGGTGATTTCTATACAGTCTGTATTTTTATCACCTTTACTTAATGAATACTTTTTTTTTGGAAGAGTTTTTAAACATTCATTACTAATTCCAAAATGTGAATCCCCAGTCTCACCCTCACAAAAGAAGAGCAAGAGAATTAAATGTGCTTAATGAAGTGTCCTTAGCTGCCACACAGCGTGTGCAGCTTGAGGGTGTGTGCATCTAATAGAAACTTAAGGCACAGAAATGGTAGAATATTCTGTGTGGTCAGGAAAATCACCCCTTATAAAGGAGCTTTGTCCAACTGTGAATTCTCTGTTGCTGGGAGGGCACTGGTCAAATACTGGGAGTACTTCACAAGGACTGTGTTTGAAGTGTTGCTGCACTGTGAGCGATGAGGCGTTGCCTCTGTGTGGGATGGTTTATGTGCAGCACCTACACTGATTTTCATCAAACTCCTGTTAGTCTCTGTAAACCTGAGCAGCCTCTCACTGAAAGAGCAGGTTGGCGGTTATGGATCTGTATCTCACCATGGTGTAATGGGTTATAGCTGGCAAAAAACTATTTACCTAGGCTTTTTCAGGCTGTGTTTGAATTATGATGACTTGATTGGCTGGAAGAAAAGGAGCTGGGGCTCTTTTGCTCTTATTATTGGGCCGTTTTCATGCTTTGATCATAAAAGATAGTGGAGAAATGGTGTAGAACTATTGCAACTGAGGAGTGATTTGTGCTGAAAAGGGCTCAAAGTAATGAGGAAACGTGTGGTAGGGAACAATTTGCAATCCCTTTGGGGAAATAAAGAAACAGTAGTATTTACTTCCCTCTGGTTTCTGGCTTGCAGATAGGTTGGGAGCTTTTGGGCAGCATGTGGGAGGAGCTGTGTCAAAGCTCTGTGCCTTAACTGTACCGTGTGCCCAAAGTAGTGAGAGTTGCCTCTCCCCTGGAAATTCAGAGAAAACATGAAAGGGGGGGGAAACACTTCCCCCTTTACACTGAAATTCACACAGTTCCTTGGGCTGATGTGGCTTCTCTTTAGTCTGGTGCAAAGGGAAGAAAATGGGGGGCTGAAGGGGGAACTCTGAGGAGTTTGCAGAGGCCCAAGTGAGCTCCTGCCTCCTGCAGCTGTGCTAGGACTGACAGCAGAGCTCTCAGGGCTTCTTTTTGCCCCTGAGCTGCCTCTGCAGAGTGGCTGGGGCTCTTGTGATATCACGTGTCTGCAGCCATTCTAGATCACCTAGGTGCTAGAGAGGCACCAAACATCGCCCTGGAGAACAGTAAACACCTACCTCTGGCATGAAGAAACACCTTCTGGCATGGAGCAAAGGGCCCTGGGAGGACTTTTTGGCAAGGCAAGGGGGAAATTTTGGTACTCCAGAATATCACCTTGGTTTGACTAAACCCCTCACTGATGGTACCAGTGTGACATTGCCCAGCAACATCTGCCTGTAGGTTGGAGGGTGGGATGTCTTCTAGGGAGCAGAACACAGGGACTCAAGTACTTGATCTCACAGGGTCTGGCTTCCAACTCATGGTCTGAAGTAGGATTATTCCTTATCCTCATGATTTACGGCTGTGAGAGAGCCTGTTGTGGAAAGAGAGGGAGGAAGAACACCTGTACAATTGTGGGCAGCTGACATTACACCAGATCTTGCCAGGTTGAAAGCAAAAAAGGGCAACTTCCAGCTGGCACTGCAGGACAACCTCCTGGTGAGGAGCAGGACTGGAGTAGAGGGGATGATGTGTCTGCTTCCCTATCCCCACAAACATCCCGTGGGAGCCCCGTGCCCTGGCTTTATTAGGAATACCTCAGGAGGAGATTGGGTTAAATCAATTTCCTGCTCTTCAGCTGGCCTGGCCTTCCGCAGGAAATGGGTGGGCAGTCACAGGGGCTCTGCATTCATGGGGCTGAGCTCCATGGGGCCTCCCCAGCCTTAGGCTCACCTCTGGCAGAGGGGAGATAAGCACCAGATCCAGTGCCCCTTCCTCGCTGCTGTAGACTTGGGCATTGGGAGCAGACCTGTGGCATTGAGTTACTGCTGGTTTCTGGATGTGCTGATGGGTTTATGTAAACCCATGTGTCTGTGGATTCTTCTGCAGTGGCAGCAGGTAAAATTAGGACAACATGCACGTTTAAAAGCAGTGCAGGGAAAGCTGACACACTGAGGGGACCTCTTTTGTTGGTGTAGCCAGGCAGGTGAGTGAAATGAAATCACTTGCAGAGCATCAGGAACCCTTCTGACGTCCAAGGACTGATAGAATTAAGTGATGGAGCAAGCAATGCCTGAGGTGTTGTTCTGGGAGTGCTGAAGCCTATCCAGGGCTAACTGCTTTTCCCTTGCAGAACTGATGAGGCCCACAGCACCAAGATGGGGGAAAACATGAAGACAGAGGGATGTCAGAGGGACACGACTGCCTTGAAAGGTAAGTGAGAAGAATTCTTGCTTCCTGTGATGTGCATAAAGTGGTTACTGAAATGAGAGAGGAATTTAACCTTAACAATGGAAGGAGAAACTCAAATTACAGCTTGGTCTGTCCAGAAGCTTCTTGAACTTATGTTAAAGTGTTGGTGTGCTTCAGGGAGTAAAGTAGGGAGTGTCACTGCCTAATGCTTACTGAGCAGGTAAGTATGTAAATATCTTCAGTCTTCCTTAAACACTAGAAAAGCCCAGTGTATATGAGTGTTGTGGGAAGCTGCCACCTGACCGTGACAAGAGCTGTAGGGCAGCAGAGCAGGTCAGAGAGGGGTATAAATGGGAAAATTTTGCAAGTGCTTGAAAGACTTCACCTATCAGTCCTGCTCTAAAGCACTGGGAGTCGTATGGCAAACTTGCCAAGAATGAAAGGGCAAAAAAGGGAGGGGTGGAACTGGCACATAATAGCACTTGCTTTCATGTGTTTCATATTTGCATGTGTGTTTCTGTTACAGCACCAAGCAGTTTCTAAATGCTGAACCCTTTTCTTTTGAACCAGCCTCTTCCCCTCCTACCTGCAGCGTGTGGACGACTCGACGAGATGGAGAGGTCAGGCTCAGGATGGATGAACAGGGCATGGGCAGTGAGGCTCCAAAGACAGTTCACCAGCTGTTCCAGGAAGCTGTCAGGAAATACGGTGATTATTATGCCCTTGCATCCAAGAAGGGTGGCCAGTGGATGAAACTAACTTACAAGATGTACTATGATGAGTGCTGGAAAGCAGCAAAAAGCTTCCTGAAGGTATGGCTTTGTTTGAGTTCTGCTCCTCCCTTCATGTACACTCAGTTTAACTGCTGAAATGGTTGTGGTCAACTGGATCTTGAACCTGCAAATTCTGAGTGGAGATGAGTCTTGGAGTGACAGGGAAATACCTGGATGTGTTTCAGTAGTTACCACAGTGGTTTTGTGTGAATTTCTCATGAGTTGCTTCTCCATTCAACTGGAATAACTAACAAAGTGTGTAAGGAAACACTTAGAGTGAAGCATCTGAAGTATGTGGCAAACCTGCACAGTGCCCTTCCTCAGGGCTGTAAGTTTTGATGATCTGAAGGTGAAACTTGAAGGGATGTTTATGAACTTGACTTAAACATCCAAAGTGGCTGAGTCTTTTGCCCATACTCTCAGGAGTTATGGCATTCAGAGAAACCAGCATCCCATGTAGTTCCTGTTACCAGTATAAAGTCTTGATTCTTGAAGTTAGGACCACTCTGTTTTTACTCCTACAGTGGGGTCTTCCAGTCTGCATCCTTCTGCTCTCTGGGACAAAACCAGTGCTTGACTGAAGGAGCTGTAAATACTGGGACTTCAGCAGCTGGAATTTCATGGCAAAGTGCCTCTGACTGTCCCTGGAGCTTGCTGCTCTAGCCATTACTGATATCTGGCATATCTAACTTGTACTAAATTACTGTCTCAGTAGGTGGTGTCTCACTTAACCTCTTACATTCTTATTCCCAGCCCAGAGGAAACTGATAAGTACCTGGATTGCAGTTTTATAGTACTGTTAGTGTCAGTGAGCTGGTCATACCAAGTGCAGAGCTAAGCAAATCCTCTTTTCCTGACCACTAAGAGAGTGAGACAGTGCCTGAGTGTGAGACTTCACTGGTTCCATACTGGGTCTTGAAGTTTTCCAATGTGAATTACTGTATATAATAGCATGAACTTTTCCACTGACCTTGTGCTCATGGCAGAGGTCTGTAAATTAAGTCCTGAGGGTTCTTCAAAGGAAAACCAGGATCCCTCTAATCCCATCCTTTGTTTACAGCTGGGACTGGAACGTTTCCATGGAGTCTGCATCTTGGGATTTAATTCTGCTGAGTGGTTCATCGCTGACATCGGTGCTATCCTTGCAGGGTAAGAATGAACTCTCTTGACATGCCCCTGGCTTTTAGCCTTCTGGTAGTAGTACCAGTATTTGTTTCAGAAGTAGCTATTGGTTAAAAAACCACAAAAAATTCACAAAACCCCAGAATAAAACCAACTGCTTATATCTGAATTTAATGAAGGCACTCAGAACCTAATTCTTCTCTTTAACTCATTAGGAAGGTGAGACAAGAATTACTTATTTTTTGTTTTAGCCAGGTGCTTCTCTCAAAATAAGAGAAACAGTAGGTCAAGCCAAAAGCATGCTTACTTACAGTGTGCTTACAGATATGATGGGAAGCACCAGAGAAGTGGCACTGTGTTTTGATAGCCTTTATCCACCTGAGCTGGTTTGTCCCTTACACCATGCTCTCCATTCCTGTGCCCCAGAGCCTTTGCTCTTGGACTTAAACCCTTCCCTTTGTTATTGTTTTACAAGATATGCTTCCTAAAGTTTTTCCTGTCAATGTTTGGAATGGTCTGACTGTTGCCAGACACTCTGCTTACTCTCTAATGCTGTGTTTTGCTTTTCTCTCTTGGTTTCCCCCCCCTTTTTCTTTTGTAGTGGATTTGCAGTTGGTATCTACACTACAAACTCTCCTGAGGCCTGTCATTATGTAGCAGAGAACTGTAGTGCTAACATTGTGGTTGTGGAAAACCATAAACAGCTGGAGAAAATCTTGGAAGTAAGTGCACTGTTTAAATGGCTGGAAGCTACAGCAGCCTGTTGGCAGAGGTGGGAGGGTGATACCTGAGGGAAGTGCTGGATCTGAAAGCAGAGGTGACTGGGTTGAGCCTACTTGGTGTGTTCTCTGGTCAAGCCAGATGAGTAGTTGGTTGTGCTAAATCTCATTAGTAGTTAAGTGGGGGTTCTGCAGCTTAGTGAACCCTCGAGCTCAAAACAGAAGCCAAAGTGAACAACTGAGCACCCCCTAGGTTGTCTGGCAACATCCCAGCCCAAATTACTCTTGGTTACCCTTGAGCAAGGCTTCCTTGTTCTCTTTCAGTTCACAGACAGGGTTCTGAGCTGTACTTAAAATGACAAGTTAAGTGGTGGGTTCCTTAGGCTAAAAAGGGACAAGCAGGACTTGCTCTTTCTGACCAATCTCCCTTCTGAACACAGATTCAGCATAAGCTACCTCATCTGAAAGCCATTATCCAGTATGGGGAAGAGCTAAAAGAGAAGAGACCAAACCTCTACTCTGTAAGTACCAGGCATCTTAATGGCTTGTAAACTCCAGCTCTGCTTGGCTGGTGGCTTGCAGGGAACCCTTGCCTTCCATGGGGCTCACGGGGCATGAGCTGTGCTGGTTTCAGTGAGGGATTGCTGGCCTTGCTGTTCACTGTTTGCTGTTCAGAGCTCGATAATCCATCTTGTCAGGGAGGGTGGCAGCATGCTGACCCCTGTGAGGCAGCCTTGGGTCTCACAGTTACTCCAGCTTGGCACTCCCAGTGAACTGCAGGATTGGTGCAAGGCTGGGAAGCTTCTCAGGGTGGATCTATCTCCTCTTCTGCTTCTCACCAGCCCTCTCCTGGCAGCCAGGACACATTCTGAGGCTGACAGTGCATTTTTACAGCCTCACCCAGATTCTGCCAGAGGTTTGGATGGAGGAGACAGTTTCCCTCTCACAAGTACCAAGGGGTTTGCTGTTTTGTGTGGATGATATCTACAAAGTGACCGAGCTCTTCTCTTCTGCACACAGTGGAGTGAGTTCATGGGCCTTGGCAAAGACGTGCCAGATACCCAGCTCGATGGCGTCATCGCGTCGCAGAAGCCTAACCAGTGCTGTACACTAATATACACCTCAGGGACAACCGGACAGCCTAAGGGAGTCATGCTCAGTCACGACAACGTGAGTGCCTCTGCTTAACACCCGCTCTGGGACTGGGGCCTTAGGTGGGTGAGGGAGGGTAGAGAAACCCAAGCCTGGTGAGATCGCAGGGTGGTGGAGACTCGTCGTGTGAGCTGTGAGCTGTGCGGAGCTCGGAGGAGCCGTCACTTCACGCTGCTGTGGGTTCTCTTTCCAGCTGACGTGGACGGCGTCGGCAGCGGGGCGCTTCATAACGCTGGCAGATGCTAAAGAGAAGCAGGAGCTGGTGGTCAGCTACCTGCCCCTCAGCCACATCGCAGCGCAGATGTCAGATATCTGGTCGGCAATGACATTTGGTGTGCAAGTTTTCTTTGCTCAGCCAGATGCACTGAAGGTAAAAACATGATTTGATAACGCTTCTACACCCACCCACCCGCTTGCAGCCAGGGTGGGTGCCTTAAAGCAGACATGGCTGACTTAGCACAGCTCTTGGAACCACAAGATAACTTGGCTTATTTACAGACTGACCTGTTTAAGGGTCTGTTGGTTTAACAAGAATAGCCACTCTGACCTTTGGCTTTTGTCTCTGCCTTGTGAGCTGGGATGAGCTGACTAAGCACCTCACAACTAGGAGCTTCTTGGTGTCTCGCCTGACACCAGCTCTCCACCCCAACAGCTCGGTTGAGCAACGGCTTTTTATTTGCTCTGTCCACATTGCAAAATGCCCTCACCACTCAATCTGTGTCCTGAGAAGAGAATGATTCTTCTCTTGCTGTGTCAGCATTGGCACTGAAAGCATCGACCTTTGCTGCCTTCCCAACCCCACTGGATGCTCCCAGGTTCCTTTTTCTTGGGGATGCTGCAGTTGAACATGAACAATTCCCTGAAATTTGGCAGTTCCTAAGCCTCAGCTCATGAGCAGTGCTGCCCTGAAGCCTCTAGAGATGTCCTTTTGAAAGCTGTGTTAAACTCTGCTTCACTCAGGGCACCTTGGTAGACACCCTGCGGGAAGTGAGACCCACAGCTTTTTTGGGAGTCCCTCGTGTTTGGGAAAAGATGGAAGAGAAAATGAAATCCATAGGTGCAAAATCCTCAGCATTCAGAAGAAAAGTGGCATCGTGGGCCAAGGGAGTCGGGTTGCAGACCAACCTGAAGCGGATGAATGGGTAATTATGGGCTACATTGGGGGGTGTTATGAATGTTAGGAATTATAAGCCAGAGTTTGGCTTTTACTGCCTGTATTGTTTGGTCAGTGCTGGGCCCAGAGGGTGAGCAGCAAGGGCTGGAGAAGGAAATATTTTTTTTAACTGAAGTAATTTAAGAAGGAGGAAGGTGAAAGGAGGAAGGAGGAGGAGTTCTAGTTGGTGAGCAAGAGCTTGTGACCCTTTCCCTCCCACAGGTATTCCGAAGTGCCGGTGAACTTCCGCCTGGCCAGGCACCTGGTGTACAAGAAGGTGAGAAAGGCCATCGGTCTGGACCGCTGCACCAAGTGCTACACAGGGGCTGCTCCCATCACCAGGGAGACACTGGAATTTTTCCTGAGTCTGAACATCCCTGTGTTGGAGCTGTATGGGATGAGTGAGAGCTCCGGGCCACACACCATCTCCCTACCTCACGCGTTCAAGCTTACCAGGTACGTGTCTTCCTTGGGGGGAAGAGTTGCTTCAAGGTTTCTCCTGCACTTGGTGTCTCCAGCCTCATCCCCAGAGTTCTGCTGCCAGTAAAAAGTCCCTTGAGAGCTGGTTGCTTCAGCCACGTGTTGCAGATGAGTGACCTGCCAAGGGCAGCAGCCGTGTTGCTTGTATCTAACTTGGCCTGGGCGCTTGGAACTGGGGAGGAAGCAAGGGATTGATGGGGAGAAGGAAGAATTACTAACTCCAGCCTACAGCTTGCTTTGAGGTCAAATGAAAAAATGCAGTAAGGCTGTGCTGGATGGCTCATTCAGGCCCCATGGGTTCAGTCTGCAGGGGGAATCCCACCAGCTGTAAGGGTTTGCTGCCAAGGACATCAATCTTCCCATTCCAAGCTCAGGTGTTTGAGAACAATGAGTGGCAAACACCAGGTGTTTGCACTGATCTCTCTGCAATAACAACTTTGCTGTAGCTCCCCTCACATAAACAGATGCCTCTTAAGTTTGTAAGTTCCTTGCTGAAGCAGTTGTAATGAAAAGCCACCTGGCTTTGTTCAAACCCTTGAGAGGGTGCTGCTCTCCTGGTGCTCTGCAGCTCAGCTGTTGGATTCCATCTAACAAAAAGGCTGTGGCTTGCTTTGTGTTCTCTTGAAGCTGTGGGAAGGAAGTCACAGGCTGCCAGACGCTGATCCATAAGCCAGATGGAGATGGCAACGGGGAGATCTGCTTCTCAGGAAGGCACATCTTCATGGGCTACTTGAACATGGAAGAGAAGACCAGAGAGGCGATCGATGACGATGGCTGGCTGCACTCGGGGGACCTTGGCAAGCACGATAAGGATGGATTCCTCTACATCACTGGCAGGATTAAAGGTAACACATCCCCTGACTTCCTTATCTTGAGGTTACTTATCTTGAGTCCTGTGATATGATGTGCTTGGGCCCTGCCTGTTACAGCTGTGGCTTGGCAGGAGAGTATTTACATATTTCTCCTGAAGTTCTTGATGTGAATGTGGCTGCTATGTGTCCTGCTGCTGAGCATGAGAGGGACGATCTCTGAAACCACCATGTTTGCAGAGCAAGGAAGAAACCCTGTGGGTTCAGCAGCAGTTAATGCTTTGTTGGCTTGTCCCATGGTGCCAACTTGGGTACCAACTCAGCCACCTTGGACTGTGGCTGGGTACTGAGGTGCTTGTACACCACACCCCACGTCCCCATCTGCAAACATCTCCAGAGAGTTAAAGCAGCCTCTGCAACGCTGTTTGCTGCAGCCCTGGGCTCCTCTCCTGTCCTGACCAGAGTCCTGGCTTGCTACCTTCTCTGGTGCTTGGGGACAGACTCATTATTTGATCTGGAAGACACAAAGCAGCTATAAAGCTACTTCAGATTGTGAAGGAAGAGGGGAGGAAGCTCTGAGTGCTAATCCAGATTTGACTCTTCCAGAGCTCATCATCACTGCTGGGGGTGAGAATGTTCCCCCAGTTCCAATTGAGGATGCAGTGAAGGAAGCTGTTCCCATCATCAGCAACGCAATGCTGGTTGGAGACAAAGCAAAGTTCCTTGCTATGCTTCTGACACTAAAGGTAATGGAAAACAGGCTGGGGATCCACCCCTGGTGCTGGATGTGTTTAATTGCAGTGAGGAGGAGAGTTGTTACACTCTTTTTACAGTGATAGGAGAGGCAGGAAGCATCATGGAAAGTGAGTTGTAGCTGAGCTGCAAACAGCAGCTTCACCTATAGAAATATGAGTGTTGCCACTCGATCCAACAGCCGTGGGGTTCTGTGGTGTGGGGCAACTGTCCCCCTCTGTACCACACAGGGCAGAAAGACAGAAGCAAGGAAGACTGGAAGAAAGAAACCATCCTGCTTTTCTTGCCTGTATGTAGTATCTCTGGGGCAGCCTGTACAGTCAGGAGCTGTCAGTGATTTCTTTCCAAGATGCTGGCTTTAAACTCCCCAGTGACACACGTGTGGTGGCTGCAGTGACTCCTCTCCAGGCACCTTTGCTGCCTGCTGGGTTTTCAGCAGTGTGGCAGTTGCAGGCTGACTGCCACCTCCTCCCCTGGTGTGAGAGACGCTGTGCCAGGCCCAGGGTGTTGCATGTGTTGACTCTTCTGCTGCTGTGGGATGTAGGGAAATAAACTAGTCCAGAAAAAAAGCTCTCAGCTTGGGGCAGAGCAGGAGGAAGGTGGCAGATGAGCTCTGTACCCTGCTTGCTCCTTGGTTTTGACCCTGCTGTGGAGCTGAAGGGGTTTCATCTGCTTTGTTGCCTTGAGTTTTCATTTGAAGCAGTGCTGTGAGAACAGGGGTGCCTGGTTTAATTGGACACTTGGCCCTGGGGTGGGGAAGGAGACAGAGCAGCTTCCCGTGGCTGAGGCTCCTTCGCGTGGAGTGAGTCGAGGGTTGCGCCGTGTTAATCACCTGTTCTGACTTGTTCCACAGTGCAACGTGGATGTAGAAACTGGGGAGCCAGGAGATGATCTCACTGCAGAAGCTGTTGAATACTGTCAGAAACTGGGCAGCAAAGCAACCAAAGTCTCTGAAATCATCAGCAGTAAAGACAAGGCCATCTATGCTGCTATCCAGAAGGGAATCACCGCAGTCAACGAGCGAGCGGTCTCCAACGCTCAGAAAGTCCAGAAGTGGGTCCTTCTGGAGAAGGACTTTTCTCTTGTTGGTGGGGAGCTTGGTGAGTGGTAGGTGGGGTGTTTGGGGGTTGCCCCATCCCCCTCTCCTTGGCTGGTGAGCAGACAGCACACCCAGGATCCCCAGTGCACAGAGCTGCCCACAGCCCTTCCTCACTGTGGCTTTCCCACCTTGTACTTCTAGGAAGGGCAGGATGAAATCCCACTTCTGATGGGCAGAACCGAGCTGAGCAGCGCTTCCCTTGGCTCAGTGCTGTCTCGTGCAGGACAGTTTCTCTCCAGGGGGAGAGGCAGGGTTTATTAATCAGAGTCATTTAGAAGTCTGGGTCTGTTGATGCATTCTGCTCCTTCCTCCAGGCTCATTTCTTCACCCTGCAGCACTCTGTGCTGCACCCCGACCCTGGCTGGAGTCCTCTCACCACTCAACCCCCCCTTGTATCTTCCCCACAGGCCCAACAATGAAGCTGAAGCGTCCGGTGGTGGCACAGAAGTACAGAGAGCAAATCGCTCAGTTCTACGCTGACGCCGATACACCCAGCAGCACCGAGACCCCGCTGCGGCAGTAGCGCTGAGCGGCTGTGCTGTGGACTGAAGGAAGCCTGGAGAACAACTGCCCTGCAGCAGCCTGAGCAGCCCAGGGAGGATTCCTGCTTCTGCTGAAATAAACGAGGCTCAGTGTCACGCAGCCCTTCCCCAGCGTCTGACTGTACAGATTTTAGCCCTTGCACTGCAGTGTGGTGAGCGTGTTCGTGCCTGGTGTGTTCTGTGTCCTTGTGCTGAGGTGTTCCTGCGTAGCTCTGCTTTGTAGTTGTTGGTTTTGTGTTTTTATAAGAGCAAACAAATGTTTACCTTCAATCCTTCTGTTTTAACCAAAGTTTTCCTTGCCTGAGCTGGATGTGAAACAATCAGGAGCTGCAGTTTTCCTGCTGGGGGAGAACAGCAGATTTCTTCTTGTAGCGGTGTGTGATCCACCCCCTGCACACCAGCTGGATGGCATCTGAGTTACTTTAAATCTCTTTACCCTCAAACCATCTCCTGTCAAAGACAAGGAACCCTGTGTGACTACACACCCTGTGTGTGACCTCATGTTTGCTGGGCTTGTTTGTGCAATATTTTGGAGTCTGCTTTACCTTCTGGCATCAGAAGGAAGCTGTGATTGTATTGTCACAGCAATACATAGGGGTAGTTCTAAGCCAGTTCTACAACTGGCTGTGAAGCTGGCTGTAGTTTTACTACCATGGAACTGTTGTCTTGAGCTTCTGGAGGCAGGTGGGCTGCCAGAGCGGGGGCTGCAGCTTTATACCTGCACAGGGAGAAAGACTCTGTTGGGAACCCAGTTGATCCAAGGTTGGCTCTTCTGATCTGTGACTCTTACAGCAGCTGTGAAGGCCCTGTCCAGGGAAGAAGGTGCTGGTGTGTCCCATGATCCATGAATTCATCACTGTTGCTCCCCCATATCTCCTCTAACTGGCTCCAGCGGGGTGATGTTGACCGCTGCTCCCCACAGCAAGTGAAGGGTGGCTGGAAAAAACAGCTTCAAATCAGGACCTGTTCTCTGACCAGGAGTGGAAACACTGCAGCCCTTGGTCCTGGGCTGTGGGGAGGAGAGGCTGGAGGGGGAAGTGGTGTCACTGACCCCGTTACCAGTGTAGCAGCTCTGTGTGGAAACCTTCCTCCCTGGGGTGGGTGTTAACAGGGACCCGGGTGCCTTAGGCAGGGCTTAAGCCTAAACCTTTGATCTGGGCTCAGTGAAACTCCACCTGCAGCCCCTGGTCAGGGGTGGGTGATGCACTATTGTAACTGCTGCTGACCTCGTGCTGTTCATGTTCTCAGCTGTACCAGTGTCCCCAGTGTTGGGGAGTGATGCCTAATAAAGGACCTGCAGCGTGTGGCTCGGGGCTTCAGTTGTTTTTACAGAGCTGGGGTCAGGGTCCAAGGTGAGCAGGGTGTGGGCAGCAAAAAGGGTTTATGGGCCCCTGGGTGAGCTGCAGCTCAGGTTGATCCTTATCAGGGAGGAGATGTGTGTGCAGGGAACAAGGCTCAGCCCTGAGCCCCTGAGCTCTGCCCTCTGAGGTCCTGACAAGACCCAAAGTGTTCTGGGAGCTGTGAGCAGGGGAGAGGGGAATACTGGCACCTGCCTTGGGCCTCACAGCTCCTTCCTGCTGCTGGTGAAGTGCAGGGACCCCAAACCTACAGCAGGACCTAAACATCCCATTCAATACAGTGGAGTTTCACAACAGCAGAGTCATCCCCCAAACCAACTGCACTTCAAGTTTCCTTTACTTGCCTGTGCTGCCTGCAGAAGAGGCTCCCAGAAGCATCCCACAGCAGCGCTGGGAAAAGCCCCAGTGCTGCCCCTGGAAAAGCAACACAACAAACAAAACCCACTGAAAAAAACGTTAACTTTTCCATCTTACTTTTATTTCACTTTTTCTAGAAAATTCCTCCATAGTTCCACAAATTTAACAAAAAGTTTAAAATTCAGGACAAACAATCCTGTAACGTATTACAAACATCATTTTCTTGTTTTAAATCTTGAAGTTAAGTCTTGGGCCAGCTGAATTTCTTTACAGCTGAGTGAAGAATTCATTTCCCAACACAACTTTTAAAATCCTCAAGTGACAAGGTATTTAATACCTCGGCCCTGGGCAGAAAGACAATTAAAAATCATCTAGAAGTTGAAGTACTTAACATGTTTTTTTTTGTGTGTGTGTTCAGGAGTGCAAAACTCATCTTGTCAGTTTTTGATGGCTATGTCACGCCCCCCAGGAAAGCAACACCGATTGATACTCATCATTTTTAGGAGTAATTACTCATCCAAGGTGCACAATGTTGTCTACAGCGTTGCCAACGAGCCAGTGCCAGGCACCCGGGCCAGCGGAGAGAAGCTTCGTCCCACAACGGTGCCCGTGCTCCAGTGCTTTCACCAACGTGCCAGGACAAGCTCCAAGGAGGGAAGTTTAAACCCCCTCTCACCATCAAAACACCTGTCAAGATCTGACAACAGAAAACTGCGTGGGGATTGTTGCGTCAATCGCTTCGCTTGTCGCGGTGCCGCCGCCGCACCCGGCCGTAGAACTGGTGGCAAAACTCATTGCACGTCCATGGATTCAGCCTGACCCCGCACAGCCTCAGGCCCAGGCTCCCAGCTGGTGGTTTGGGACCCAGACAGCCTCCCTTCTCCTTTCCTATTGTATTTTTTTTTGTTTTCCTTTTTTTTTCCTTTCTTTTTTTCCTAGTAAGTGTCAGTCAAAGCCTCAAGGCTTAAACACATCCGCAGACCAAGACACCAGGACGATACCCCTGACCCCTCCTCTGCCCTTTAAAGGCCAAGGACAAAGGAAAAGCTGCGTCCTGATCCCCCCTCCAACACGACTCAAGGCAGAGCGACTCTGAAAGCCTTCAGCCCGAGTGGCACCCGGCCGTGCCACCAGCACCAAGACAAAGGACACTGGGAAGTCACAGAGTTCTGTCCATGTTCCTTGGAAAAACCCTTATGGCTACAAGTCAATTTTTGGGTATTTTTTTTTTTCCTTTTTTTTTTTTTTTTCTTTTTTTTAAAACAATGCAAAGCTACTACACATCCTCGAAGACCTGAAGCAATGCCAGCAGCAGCACTGCCACCTCCTTCCTAGAGTACAATAAATCCATCCATGCTCTCAAGAGTGACACAAGAACAAACACTTTATCCACAAAGACCTGTACACGGCATGTTCAGCATTCAGCCAGCCTACGGGGAATCTACACAGGGAACTCGTCCATATGGAACTAGAAGGGGACAAGGCGAGGTCCAAACGTGACCCCGTCCTCTTGTTTGCAGAGTCATTCCTCCTGTGGTCCCCGACGCTACCACATACCCCAAAAAACAACAACTCTGTAGAACAACTAAGTACTTGCAAGAAACCTTTTAGTAACAAATCAGCATGTGCACACAATGGAAGAGAACTATTGCTGGGGGAACAATCCTATTTCAGCTTCTCAAGGAGATTATAAAGAGTCTAAAAAAATTCCATGTGTAAAATACTTCTTATAAAAACCAAACAGAATTCCTATCACTGCTCATCAGGCTTCACGAATAAAGTCGGTCCCAGGACGGGACGATGCCGCAGCCCCAGGCGGGAGCCCCTCCAGCCCCGCTCAGGAACACCATCCCGCTCGTGCTCTTGGACTGGCTGGGAGCAGCGGGACCCTTCAGACCTTGGCAGGAGGGAGGTGGCACCTCCAGTCCCTCGTGGGGTGAAACTCTGGAGGCTGCAGAGAGTCCCTGGAGAGACGCTGCTGGGATGGGTGAGACGGGTGCAACAGCGCCGGGAGCGAGCGGAGAGGAGGCGAGGACCTTGGGGGATCTCAGGCTGGGCCCACCGCTGCTCCAGGGGCAGGGCGCTGCCACCGACCCCACCCGTCACGGGGGGCTGCAGGCACCAGGTGCCCAGGGCCACTCCACGTACCCAAGGAGCCAAGCTGGGGCCCTCGGTGACCGCACAAGGCTTTGCCTCCTCCACACCACAGCCCCAGAGACCACGAGGAGTTCGCACGTACCCAGTGACGCCGGCGAGCCTGTGGTGCATCCCACTGCAGCTCCTCCTCTTCCTCCACCTCCTCCGTGTCCGTCTGCACACAGGGTTCCTATCCAGGCTTGGCATTGTCCATCAGGAAAGAAAATAGCTGAGATCACTGTTGTGACAGGGTTTGCACCTGGCATGAGCTTGGTTTTACACACACACACACACACACACACACACACACACACACACACACAGGACACGTGGTAGATGGTACAAAGACAAAATTAATGGGAATCGGGTCAACATGACCCAACTCAAACAAGCTTATCATCATATTGCCACTTATGTTGATTAGTTGCAACATTTCCATGATAAAGAAAGGGGTAACCCAAAACAAGGGACTGCCATTTCCCAATGGGTAAGGGACAGCAAACCCTGGAGCAAAGTGACACCCCCTCCAGCTCCCACAGATACAAGAGGTCCCCTCATGAGCAGAGGGGGCTCCTCTGGAGCGCTGCTCTCCTCCTCCCTGCAGCCCACTTAACATTTGGCAGAAGCTTACACACTGATTGATAAAAACTGAGCACTTCCTTAAAAAAAACAACTCAAAAAATCCCCACAAAAGCAAAACCCACGTGAATTTAGGGAACAGGAGTGTAATACAGTTGAACAGGACTTTCCTCACAGCCACTTGGACAACACTGGGAGGTCAATACTAGTTGAACTAGAAATACATGGAGGATCCTGGGTTAGTGTTTAGTGTTTCCTGCCCCTTCTCAGGCAGTGGGGTGGGAGAGGGAGGAGGAATCAAACCAGACGTCACTTGGTTTTTGCATCAGCGTTTTCCAGGTGTGTCCCAAGGTAAAAATACTTCCCTTGTTTTGGTTTTCCCAAAGTACAGCCACTACTATAGGGGCCACTGTAGGAGATTCCTCTTTGAGAACATAGAGAACAAAACCAATCACGTATTTTGGCAAAGTTGTTAAACACTGACAAATGAGAAGACAACAGGCGAGCCCCGTCCAGAGCACGAGCGCTTTGAAGGGTGCTGTTCAGCTTTCACACGCTAGGAACTGTCCACCAGAGGCATTTTAGCCACCAAACTGGATCTCATTAAGCGCCCTTCCCCTGCCATAGCCAGTAAAAAACAGAAAAAACACACCCTCAAGATCATAAGACCCAACTAGGCCCTTATACATACAGTACATACATATATATAATATATATAAAATATACAGCTTGCAGTTGTGTAGTCCTATTACAGTTAAAGCAGACTGAAAGGAGTGAGACTTTTGTTTTATCTAGGAGCTCAGATCAAACAAACACGACATCTCCAAACCCCAGCAGGAGACAGCAGATTCTAGAGGCCTCTTCCAAGAGCAGGAACTGGCTCTGCAGGAAGCTGGAGGTCCCTGCGTGCGGAGCGGTGTCCCGAAGGAATCAGGAGCCAAGTTACAGCAGCGCCCTGTACCCACCCACGGCAGAACTACCTTGGCAGGCAAGCAAAGCTGGGAATCTGGGCCTGCTCTGCCGCACAGAGGACCAGCAGGACCCCCCTGGGAAGCCTCCTCTGTGTCAGTCTCTAGGCTGGCTTTGTAAAAGCCAATCTCGTTTGCACGGCACGAGCGCTTCTTCCCGGAGCTGGAGGGCACGGGACTGGCTGGAGCTCTCTGCGGGCAGGCTGGTCCCTGGGGTCGGTGGAGAAACCCTCCACGCTTCCGCAGGTCTCAGGGACGCCTCAAAATGTGCTCTTCAAACACAGTTTTTCTTGAAGTAAAACCAACAAAAAATAAAACCCATCAAGGTCACACTGCTTGGCTAAGTGCAGCACGTCTTTTGCTCTACTCAGGACCTGTGCCCAAGCGTAGAATGAAGCTGGGGAGGACAGACTCAGCAATGTGGGTGCTTGTTTGAAGCCTACAAGAAAGTGCAGCTGGCTGTGCATTCATAGAGCATGGCTGTTCTCTAAGGCAGTGCTTCGGGTGAATCAAGAGGAGAAGGAGGCCTAGTTCCACGGGGTCGTTTCCTGGTACCAATCAAGGGGGTTTCTGGTTTCCAGAGCAGCTCCTGAGGCCAAGGGTCATGTGGCTACCGCTTCCAGGTAGCTCTGCAGCTTACGGACGGTCGTCTCATCCAGGGAGAAGAGGTCAAAGTCAAAGGTTGTGTTGGTGACGTTGAAATGCCCGGTTTCCTCGATGAGATTCACAATCTGCACAGGAAGGGAACGAGGAAGGAGGCACACAGGGACCCCGCAAAGGCTGAGTACAGCCAGGCCAGCGCATACAGAGCGACCCATCCCGGCCCTTTCCCATCCCTCTGGAATAGCCTGAGAGGTGAGAACATCTCCCAATGCTAAGGGAGCCCCCCTCCTGCCCCCCTCCCCGACACCCACTAAGGGAGCCCCCCTCCCCGACACCCACTAAGGGAGCCCCCCTCCCCGACACAGCAGTCCAGCTCCTCCCACATGCCTGGCTAGCTCCATGCAGGGACATGGGTACATTTCTGTCCTGCTCGATCAGAATCACAGAATCCCAGGGGCTGGAAAGGGACCTCCAGAGCTCATCATGTCCAACCCCCTGCCAGAGCAGCTCCCCAGCTCATATTGCACAGGTTGACATTCAGATGGGTCTGGAATCTCTCCAGAGAAGGAGATTCCACAGCCCCCCTGGGCAGCCTGTCCCAGGGCTCCCTCACCCTCACTGGGTAAAAGTTCTTCCCCATGTTTAGCCCAGCTTTGGGACCGTGACCAGGATGGCTGAGGGAGGAGGCACAAGCCACACTTCTGTATCTTTCCCAACCCAAACTCTGCATGCATATCTGGTTTTACTTTTATTTTTTCCTAAATAACTTTGCTGTCAGAGCAAACCAGCCCCTCAGGAAGGGGTGAGGCATCCCAGGGGTCTGACAGACCCATGGGCACGACGGTCACCTCAAAGCTGAGGAAGGGTCCTACCTGCTGTAGCACGTTGCGCTCCCGTAGTGCCATTAGTCGCCTGTGCAGCTCCACCAGTTCATCGGTGTAGGCCTGCAGAGGAGGCCAGAACAGAAACAGTGACACACGTGGCATGGCTGTGACTGCCAGAGCGACTTCTCCAGTGAGCATAAGAGGAACCTGAGGCCCTTTCAGACATGTTTCTGTTCCAAATTTTCCCCCAAATTTTTTCCTGCCTCCTCCATCCTGACTGAGTACCAAGAGACTAAAGACTTCCCATAAATCCAGATGAAGACCCTCCTCAAGGCTTCACAGCACCATCACACACCCACCTGTAACCAGCTTTGAGCAAAGGGCAGAACCTTTGAGCTTAGAGGACTTCAGCAAGGTGAAATTCAGCTTGGTGAACTTCAATGTGAGTTCTTCATCAACAGGTTACACTAATAAATTACTCATTACCTAAAAATAACTGCACTGATGCTCAGTGACCAGCAGCCCAGCAATCTAGGGAACAGTGACTTGTGTTAAGGAGAGGAATTCTCTGGATACACTCTGTTTTGCACACACTGCCCTGGGAGATGCAAGATTCAAGCCCACCAATCTATTTGTTCTCACATAAGGATGGTTTGGCTTTTCTTTTTTGGTTTTAAGACAGGTTTCTGTTGGCCCATTATTGCTCACAGGGGATAGATTCTCAGGCTCTAAAGCTGACCCAGAGTCATTTATGTCTGTACCAAAAAATCCTCAACTCATTTAAGTAATTTTACCAAGACAAAAACAACCCCAAGAAAAAATATCACTGAACTACCTTCCCCCCCAAAATAATTTGGGAAATGCACCCCCCTCCCCAGCACATTCATGCAGAGAAAAGTCTTCTTCCTGCTAAAACACCCAATGGACTGCATGCCACGCTTGCTGGCAGAGCTAGAGTCTCTTATAAAACCTCTAACAGTTGGAAAAGCTGATGGCATGTCAGGGCCTCTCTTCAGTGGGTGCTCTCCTTCTATTTATATTAATTAATCTAATAAAAGACACAATTACCCTCAGATAGACCATCTCAGCCATGGTTACCAGTGGAAGATGCTGCTGCTAGCAGCAGACTCAGATGCAAACATCTCCAAGATCCCACACCTAACGTTAAGCAATTCCCTGTGCTGTGTTTGCACGTGGAAGGAGCGCTAACGCACACGAGTGAGAGCTGCAGACTGATTCTCCCATCACTGCAAGGCCCTCAAATCAGGCTAAGAAGCAGTATCATGTTCCCATTTGATGGGAAGAAAATGAATCACTGTGGAAGATCTTGGACAACTGGGGTTTGGCTATTTACTTGTGAGTTCACCATGATTTAGGAGCGTGTACACTGCTCTGCTCTCCTTGGAAGCAAGGAAGAAGAGAATTGCATCGAACAAAGGTTTCAATTTAAGCAGAGCATCCAACCATCTTTAAATCTGAAAGATCATTTTGCATGTGGAGAAGACCTGGGAGTCCATCTATTTATGATGCACCATTTCTGCAGTGTCAGGCTCTGAAGTCTGTCCTTTCAACAGCTGTTTTTCACTATGCTCAAAACAGAACAATGTGAACAGGTGAGTTCTGTTCTACACAGAAACATGAGTGACTGCCCAATGGTTCTGTGATATGCAAATCCCCAAGCACACCTTGTCATAGGTTCCCTTCTTCAGGATCTTCTCTGGCTTGTTACAAGACTCTGGGCTTTTTCTTCCAGATGCCTGTGGGTAAAATAAATCAACATTAGGGACCAAAATGAGTTAAGGCCACAGAGTGGTTTAACGGTTTGGATGCAGAGCGCTGAACAGAGAGAAATAAGGACAGTGAAATGGGGAAAATTCGGTGCAAGCCCGATTTAACACCCTGGAGTGAACCAGGAAGAAGAGGCTGGGCAGGGAGGGTGCAGTACCTTGTTATTCGCTGGGGGCAGCTTCTGACCAGGAGGTGGCTCTCGACTCGGCAGGCAGGAGTCAGCGCTGTTATCACTGTCACTGTCACTAAGGCTCAGTCTGAAAAACAACCAGCAGAGAATTAGCATCACCACCTCACAGGAGAGGCACTTAGCTGTCAGCTGAACCGCACAGAGTTCAGTGAAACGCTCTTTCTCACAGGCTACTAAACTGGCTGGGAGACAGGGTCAGTCTGTAATTTCCAAGAATCCCTTTTATTCCCCAGATGACATCACTTTTACCATCTTCCATTCCCCAGGCAGGCAGAGCAGGGAGTTTTAACTTAAACATTACAGTTCTGGTATATACAGGTCCCCTCTGAGTAAGTTCCAGTTGATTTTCACCAGCAGCTGCCCATCATTTTGAGGATTCATTCCAAGCTCACTGAGCGCCTCACCAACACCTCACTGGCAAAACCCCCACCTTTTGGGACCTTTGAGATTTCCAATTTATTCTCCCTCTTCTTGTGGCCCCACAAATGTGTTACAGCAGGTATTCCAGTTTTGATGGTCTTGAAAAAACATGTTTATTACCTATCCCCTAAAGGTATAAAATCATATCCTTCAGTGTCTCTTCACTCCTGTTTATTTGGTAAGGACAGAGTGCAACAACAGAACTTTTGGGGTTGTTTCTGGTAAACACAAGCACCATTTGCAAGCTGCAGCTGCTATCTGGGCCAAGCATTTGGTTTCAAATATTCAGCCTGAGACAACAGCATTTCCTGAGGAGAGAACGATGAAATTCAACTATTTCCATTGACTAAAGCAGGAAACAGCTGCTAACCAAGTCCCAGAGGAGCCAAGTAACCAACTGTCAGCACAGACTATCTGCAAAGACTAAGGCTTCCCAGCTTTGTACCAGTCAAACACAGCAAGAGCAGCACTCATGCTGACAGCCTCCACAGAACTACTCTAATCTCTGCAGATCAAAGGTGCCACCCACCATTCAGCTCAGCAGAGATCTGAAGATGACAATTAGGTGACTATTTTACAGGGGGCAGTCACTAACACCTGCAAGCTCAACACACACCACTTCTCAGTGGCTTCCTCTCTGTGAGGCTCAGCTGATCCCTCCTCATCCAATTCTGTTTTAATGGACTCAGTGTCCCCACCAGTGCTAAGTACCCCACACATCTGCCCCTTCTTTTGTCACCCTTTCCTCTCACACAGCCCCATTGCTTTGATCCCTCCCCTCCAAACAGAGGCCATGAAAAAATACCCAAATGTGGAAGGCAAAAGAGAATAAACAAACATCTTTCTTCCTGATTTGTTACCACCTGGAATCCCGGCTGACTGGGTTTGCTTTGACTGCTGCCTCCTCTCCAGAGGAGCTGTCATCATCATCAGACTCCTCTGACTGCAGATCTTCCACCATGGAGCGCAGGGGGCCTGGGGGCAAAAGGGAGAAAGGAATTCAACAGGGCATGTGGAGAGCTCCAGCCCAGCTATCTGATCCAAACTGGGTGAGCTATCACTGAGATACATCAAGATTCCTCAGGGAGGCACCACTGCTATCTGATTCTTGGCCTGTATTCTACTCTCAAAACACAAGCAGAGCTGACAAACTTTACAACTGCTATAAAGTCACCCTAACCCCCCACCCCCATCCTCCCACCCTCTTCTGAAATGAAAACAAAAGGCCCCATTTTCTCCTGTGTTTGGGCACTATCTGAAACATCACTCCAGGCAGTGTTTGTAGCACTTGCTTGGAGTTGGAGCATTTACTCTTGCCACAGTTTCTCTCTTTGGGTGATGGGTGGAGGGATCTGGAAAGGAAGCTGTTACACACTGGCAAAGTGATGAATGGCACATCTTAATTTTTAATAAAGCACATATGAGATGGGAGGAGAACCATTCTGGTGGCACTACAGATCAAGCAGCAGCAAACACATTTATAAACTGAGGGAGAAACCAAAGCCAACAGGGGAAAGAACCAAATCCAGAGAGATAACCTCCTCATAAATTAACTGTCAGAGCAAGAAAAATACTTGCTCATGATCGTGCTGTGGCATTATTGCCTTCTCTTGATGGAGCATCACAGCTTCAACACATGGCTGAGTACAAGAAACTGTGTTAGCCTTATATATGGTGCTGGGAAAAGAGATGTAATGAGCCTTTTAAGGTTATGCCAGGAAGATTTTAACAGTTTTTATTTCTTGCAACACACCTTGACTGTGGTTCTGAGATGGCTCGAAATCAGAGTCAGAGCTGGAGTCGGAGCTGGAGCTGGAGTTGGAAGGGCTGGACTGGACAGACTTAACCCCCCATAAAAGGGAAAAAAGAAAAAGAATCTTAACCTTTCTAATCCAGAACAAAGCACAGTGAGACAGAAGCATTTGAGCACTCTACATCATCATACATTGCTGAGTGCAGTCCTTGGAATTACAGAAAATACATAAAATGTGAGGTGAGTAAAAGCAACACTCCTGAAACATCCTGTAGCTCAGCACTGCTGGGCAGCAGCATCACCAGCTTCCCCCCAAACCCTTCACACCTCTGAGTACCAACAGTCTCAAGTGATGAGACCTCAAAGTGAAAACCTCCTTAACTTTGAAACATGAAGGGTGGATAGCATAGAGCCCAGAATAACCAGCACATGTGTTTGTAACCCACCAGCGCTCCCTCTGAACACCTCATTCTGATCTTTGAAAAAGGCTGCCCTCCCTAATTAGCTGACCTGACTCCAAAGTCAGTTCGAATTTATCACTATCCCCTCCAAGCAGCTGTTTCTACACCAAGCTGAGTGACCCACTCTACTCTTTCCATTTGATTGTGGAAACACAACCGACACCAACCAAGCTCTTGTGACTCCAAGCTCCACCACGCGTCCACAGAAGTGCCAGGAGCATACTGCTTGGTAGGACTGAGTAAAAGGATGTAACCAGCTGCTAATGAGAGCACAAACCCATCATTTCTGGATGCTGTGTGTGTATTTTACCATAAACCCAGACGCTGTACAGCAGTGGCATGCTTTAGCTTCAAGGACCAGAAGGTGGCAGTGAAGGTTCATTCAACTGTTTCATCCCCAACAGCAGCAGTGTCTTAAAGGGTTGGGGTTTTTTTTGTTGTTCCTCAGTAGGATGTAGTTTAAGGATCCTCTCAGTATCCCATAATATTATATTGGGGTTTTTTTAAAAAGTAATGCTCTGGAAATTCAGCATTTTGATTGCACAACCCCATTCCTGAGAATCCACCCATCACTTCCACTACCAAATCCCAATGCTAGAAAAATAATCACACATTCCCAGTCATCAATCAACAGCATTACAGAAAGTGTTAATACTATAAAAACACTGTGAACAGGCAGAAAGAGGCACAGCAGCAGCTGCAGGTATTAATAAGTAAAAATAGCAGCATGGCTTTCATCCCACAGCCACCCTTCTCTCTTATTGATCACCCAAGCACTGGTGGATTTATTCCCTGGGGGGAATGCAGGAAAAGGGGTATCACAAAACCCTTCTAAGTAACTCAGGAGCAAAGGAGAATAATTTATCAATGTATTGGCACACTGCAGCAGCCTTTTTTTTTTTAAGGATATACACAAGAGGAAAATAAAGAGCAATATTCTCAAGGGAAGGGAGCACAGCTCATGTCCCAGTCACAATTCAATCCTATCAGCCTTTATTCCTGATAATCTAGCAGGTTTTGCCTTAAAATGACTTAATAGGAGCTAAGAAGCCCAAGTTGGAAGTTGCACGGGCCCCTGTGTCTCCTTTTAGCATTAACCCTATGGGTTATTTCAACTGCTTGAGGAGGCATCCAGCTGGATATGCTCAGGCTGTGGTTACTGTCACCGTGATACGACAAAGCACAGGCTGACAATGGAGAAGAGCAATCCTGCCCTCACATCCCAGCCTCTCCCTTTTGTCAGCACCAGTGTTTAGGCAGCCAAGCATGAGGCCAGTTCAGGGATCTGGATTTGATGGGGGAAGGAGGGAAAAAAAACCCCAAAACCCAAAAAAGAAAAGGAAAAAAAATAAAAAGGCTGGAGAAGTTTGAGCAGGGGATGAAATGGAAGGAGAAACTCCTCTAAAGCCATTGAGGAGTCACATGAGAGCTCAGGCCAGCAGCACAAATGAGAGCAAGCCTGTTCCCTTCAGCAGCAGCCTGCAAAGATGTCAACTCAAAAGCACCGGTGGAGCTGCAGCCTCAGAGCCCGTTGCACAATGTGTTGGCTGCGGCAGCAAAGCTGATTTCAGAGTTTCCGGGCCCCGGTCCACCTCCAGCTGCTCCTTCGCTTCAGTGATGTGGCTTTACCACACAGATCCACACACAGCTGTGCCAGCACAGCCCTGGAGCAGCACACTGCAGCGCTGGGAGCAAGAGGAAACCCCCACCAGGGTGGAAAAGGACCTCAGAGAGCCTCCTCTGCTGATGACAAGGTATTGTGCAGTTACAGCCTCGAGCTCCACGTTCCACAGAAACCCGAGCTGATCTCACTGGCAGCTGCCACGGTTCCCCCTCCACCACACTCAGTATTCCTACCCTCCTTCTGGGCTCCAACTCAAATACCTCTGTCAAGCATCCAACAGACACAAGAGTTGGTGCAAGAGAGGACACAGAAGCATCCAGAGCTTTTTTTGGGGGGAGGGGAGTGGGCAGGACACGACTGCAGCAGACGCTGTGGAACCACAACCCCAATTTGTGGTTTGACAGAGCAATCTAAACAGCTCTGTGAGCTTCCAGCTGCACAGGGAGCCCCAGGGGGATGGATGGCACCTACAAAATAATGAAGTACAAGATGCTCAGCACTTGACAGAGACCAGGAGAGTACAGGAGCTCGCAGGGAGGGCTGTGAGTCTGGCATACAACAGGCTTGCTACACGTGGATGCACTTCAGGTGTAAGGTGGAGAGGAGCTCTCTTGTTAATGCACAAGCAACACATTTAATCAGGGTGGGGAGAAAAAAAACTCCACTCTCTTCTACTGAGAATCCTTTGCAAGAAATAAAAGGCAGCCCTCCAATATGAAATAATATGAAATAATATGAAATAATATGAAATAATATGAAATAATATGAAATAATATGAAATAATATGAAATAATATGA